>JAOTQJ010000049.1:3205157-3260962 GCA_025642045.1 Solanum sejunctum
TAAAGTTATATTAAATATATTAAAATATTTTTTTAATTTTATAATAATTTTAAATATGTCATGTGAAAAATAAAAATAAAAATTTTACTAAAAAAAAAAAAAGTTATTAAAATTGAGCAAAAAAAACATTGGCCGTGCATCGAAATAAGCCGAGAAGACGTCCAAGAAAATTACAACTCCTCAGGCTTATCGCCGTGGTTTATGTTTGTGTGTAGCCTTCTCTAACCTCCACCCCCACCAAATACCCTAACAATCATGAGCTCATTCACCAAGAACAAACACAAAATACCAATCTTGGAAAACCCCCCAAAGCAAACTCTAGCCTAAACCCCATTTCACAATCTTTTCTTGGTACCCCTTTTCCTGTTTTTGTGTTGTGTGTGTTTTTGTATTAGGGGGATTAAAGAACTACTACTGTTTTTGTCACCATGGACTCAAAGATTTATGGTGTTCCTCTTTCCACAACACATGGGAGCCCACCTGCAGATATCTCTCTTTTCACTTCCACAGGTATTAGAGCTCCTGTTACTATTGATGATTCTGATTTTGAATACTCTCTCTCTGCTAATGGACAAAAGAACACTAATAGCAGTTATTATGGTAGTGACTCTGAAGGCTTTGTTAGTGGTGAGGGTGAGTTTGAAACTGCTTCTGAAAGGCTATTTGTGTCTGACCCAGATGAGCAACAAGCTCATTTTGTTAATCAATTTGTTGTTTCTAGACCATTTGTGAAAATCCCAGATGAAGAAATTGTTGAAAGAGGTAGTAGTGTGGGGGGTTCTGATGACTCTAGGTCTTCTTTAACTGACCCATGTGCAGAAACCATTGAAGGACATGATGAATATAGTGATAGACCTTTTGTTGTAGATAGGGAAATTCTTGAAGTACATGATGGATATAGTGATATTTCTGTTGTGGATGGGGAGTATGAGGTAGCTACAGGGACATCCATGGATGGGTCTGATAAAGATATTTCCCTTGAGGAAACTAAAGTTGTTGATAGTGCAACTCAAGGCATTCCAATTGCACAGATATCCTGGGATAGTGAAGATGATGAGTACTTGAGTACTGGTGTGTCAGAAGACAATGATGTTTCTGATGCCTTTGGAATTCCAAATGCTGTGGTGTTGGACAGGTTAGATAGTGCTCCAAAAGTTAGAATATCAGATGTTTCGGATGGTGAGGAGTATGAATCAGAGTCCGAGAATGTGATACAATCTGGGATGACAGAGGACTTGATCTTTACAAAAAATATTGAGATGGTTTTGGGTTCCGAAAGTAAAGAAGAGGATAAAGCTGAAAATGACACTGTTCAGAATTTCATAACGGTGGAAGCTGAAGCCAATGATACTTTAGAAGAAGGAAAAGTTTTGTATCAGGTTTCAAGTAAAGAATCCACTTTGTCGGGACAAGAGTTGGACAATGATGAAAAACTTTTAGCAGAAGAAAGTCAAATTCTTGAAAGTAGTGTGGAGGCAAAAAGTGCAGATTCATCTCTTGATGTTAAGCCTTCTGATACTGCTTACACCAGCCCAAGAGATGAAAATAGCATATCAAAATTTGGAGCTGATGAATTGAACTCTGGAAGCAACAGCATCTTACTTACTGGAGCTTCCGGGGACAGTCAGAAATCAGAAAGTAACGAGGACAGGATTTATCAAGGAAATGATTGTCAGGATATTGCCACGAGAACTGAAACCGAATCTTATAAACCCATCAAGGACAGTGAACTTGAGAGCTTGGAGTGCACTGAAGTTTCAGTACCACCAACAGCGGAAGAACAAGTATATTCTAGTGCAAGCTTTTCATCAGATGTAACTTGGTCCTCCACAGTTGAAGATGATCTGCCTAAGTTATCAGATAAAACACAACAGACAGAGGCTTGTTTAAATCCAGATTTAGAAACCAACTCCAAAGATGTTGATCCAGTCAGTTTGTTCAAAAGTGAAGAAGTCCCATTCTTACATGAAAATGATGGAAGTTTTACCTTTGATGGATCAGGTGGTATGAACCTGATCATTGACCAGTTGGACCAACAAATAGCTACTGCTGACTACGATGGAGAGGTTTCTCAGGGTCAATTACCAAAGGTTGATGGTGAGATTGTGACAGAATTAGATGAGGTAGATACAGATGAGGAAAGTGAAGAGAATGAGATGTTTGATGCAGCAGCGCTGGCTGCTCTGTTGAGGGCTGCTACTGGTGTTTCTCTGGAGCTTCCTGGTAGCTCGGGATCCACATTTCACTCGTCTAGGCCTGGTCAGCCAACCAATGCAGAAAAGTTTCCCCTATCTGAGAATAAGAGTGAAGGTATATCAGCAGGAATTTTGAGTGAAGAAGAAAAGAAGAAGCTTGAGAAATTACAACAGTTAAGAGTAAAATTTTTGCGGCTCATCCACAAGCTAAACCGGTCTCCTGAAGATTCCATAGCCGCACAGGTCTTATACCACTTAGTTCGCGCTGCAGGAAAGTCAGCCTGTAGAGTATCAAGCCTTGACTCTGCCCAGAAGGTAGCTATGGAGCTGGAAGCAGAGGAAACAGACAGTTTGAATTTTTCTCTGAATATCCTGGTTATTGGTAAAACAGGAGTTGGTAAGAGTGCAACAATAAACTCAATCTTTGGTGAAGCCAAGTCAATGGTAGATGCATTTGTACCTGCAACTACCAATGTGAAGGAGATAAATGGACAACTGGATGGAGTGACATTGAACATATTGGATACTCCTGGTTTCAGATCTTCCCTGATGGAGCAATCCATAAATCGAAGAACTTTGCTGTCCATTAAGAAATATATGAAGAAATACAGTCCTGATGTAGTCCTCTATGTGGACCGCATTGACACAGAGTCTAGAGATCTTGGTGATCTGCCATTATTGAAGTCCATCAGTAATTATCTTGGTCCTTCAATATGGCGTAATGCCATAGTTACTCTGACACATGCTGCTTCAGGTCCTCCAGATGGACCTTCTGGGTATCCTGTAAGCTATGACCTGTTTGTTGCTCGGTGCTCCCATATCATTCAACAGTTAATTGACCACTCCATAGGTGATCCACACACAATGAATGCTGGGTTGATGAGTCGTCCATTTGCTCTTGTTGAAAACCACTCAGTCAGTCCAAAGAATGACAAAGGAGAAATATTGCTTCCAAATGGAGAAAATTGGAGATCACAACTTCTGCTCCTGTGTTACTCAATAAAAATCTTATCAGAAGTAGATTCCATCATGAAAGATCAGGATCTTCATGACCACAGAAAGTGGTTTGGCTTCCCCAAGCGTTCACTTCCTTTACCGTACTTTTTGTCTTCACTATTACAATCAAATGTTCATCCTAAAGTCCAAACTGGTGAGGATATGGACTCAGATATTGAGCTGGCATATTCATCTGATTCGGACCTAGAAGTTTCAGACTGTGATGACCTTCCACCTTTCAGATCTTTGCGGAAATCTGAAATTGCTAAGCTAAGCAAGGAGAAGAAGAGAGCATATTATGACGAATATGATTACCGTGTGAAGCTGCTTCAGAAGAAACAATGGAGGGAGGAGTTAAAAAGGCTTCGGAACTTGAAGAAGGCAGGTAAGGCAGAAATCAGTGATTTCATGGAAGAAAGTGCTGACCAGGAAACAGGGAGCCAAGTAGGAGTAGCAATTCCTTTACCTGACATGGTGCTCCCAAGTTCTTTTGACGGGGACAATCCAACTTATAGATACCGGTATTTAGAACCTTCGTCTCAACTTCTTGCAAGGCCTGTTATGGAGTCCCAGGGGTGGGACCATGACTGTGGATATGATGGTTTGAGCATTAAGGATCACCTTGCTATTGCAGGTCAGTTTCCTGCAGTAATAGTTCTTCAGCTCAAGAAAGACAAGAAAGAGTTCAACATCAACTTGGATTCATCTGTTTCAGCAAAGACGGGGGAGAAAGGATCAACTATGGTGGAATTGGACATTCAAACTGTAGGAAAGCAACTTGCCTACATTTTGAAGGGAGAAACAAAAGTGAAAAATCTGAAAAAGAATAAAACTGCTGCGGGGGTATCCATTACTTTCTTGGGTGACAATTTAGTGACAGGATTGAAATTGGAGGACCAATATGCCATTGGTAAACAGTTAGTTGTGGTGGGAAGTACTGGCACCATCAGGTCTCAGGGTAATGCAGCATATGGAGCCAACTTAGAGTTGCGTCTGAGAGAGAAAGATTACCCTGTTGGCCAGGACCAAAGTTCACTCAGCCTATCTTTGACGAAATGGAGAAATGACATCATATGGGGGTGCAATCTGCAATCTCAGTTCTCCGTGCAAAGGGATTCCAAGATTGCTGTTAGGGCCAGTTTAAACAGCAAGAAAAGCGGGCAAATTATAGTTAGGACAAGCACCTCAGATCAACTACAGATTGCTATATTAGGACTTCTGCCAATTGCCAGAGCAATAATGATGACCCTTTTCCCACAGACCAAGTGAAAAGAGCTTAATATAGTTGTATCTTAGTCTAATGCCAGTTGCACCTCCATTTTTTTTTGGTTTTTAGTGGTAGTTTTCTTGTATTTGTTCATTCAATTTCTGAAGGTCTCAGTAGTAGTACTTCCTTTCACATCATGATTCATGAGTTGTAATATACTTATGGTACGTAGTTTGTGTAAAAAAGCCTTTCTCAATTTTGTAGGACATAAGAAAGGAGATGAACCAAAACATGGAATTAAATTGAAAAAGAACACCTTTCTGGGCTATTTCACCTAATCAGGAAAAATTACAAATTTGTATAATTTAATACCTTTATTAATAGGAATTTTTTTATTTACTCAAAAAGCAGTTAAGTTACAGAAGTGTACCATTATTTAAAGATTCTGACTACATGTGTGAATCAGTGTATTACCTTTTGCAACTTGTGTATCATTTAATATTGAGTAGTCATTTATGGTAAAAAGTACCTTTTTAATTTTATTTTTTTTTTGATATGTCAAATTCCATTTTTACCTTTTCAACGCCAATCAAATCAAATTGTTGATATGATTTCTTCCAATGGTGAAAAGTATTAACCCTTTTACAATATCAAAAAAAAAAAAAAATCCATCGACCATATTGTTTTCTTCTCCGTGGTAAGTCGTCTCTATGAAAAAGAAAAATATGTTTTCTTCTTCAACAATCCATCGACCTTTCCGTTCCAAAGAGGACTTGTCTTCTCCCTGGTAAGTCATCTCTATGAACATATTATTTTTTTTTCGTATTTTTTCCTCACATTCAAAGAAGAAATTATTTGTTTAGATCAAGCATAAGAGGGGAAATCTTTCATCCTTAGCAGTACTTATAGAATGCTGATGCATCAATCATCCCAGAACTAACCGATCCGCTTTTTTCTCCCCCGCCTTTCCATCGTCGGGTGAAGTGCTTTTTGAATCCAGAGATAAGAGACTGTTCGATGCCAGGAAACGACCCGGGAATGCCAACCTCCAAGAAGTGATGAATGATGCGATGTTCCCACTTAGGAGTATTCATTCAAGTATTCATTCATTTTCTTTCAAATTTTTTAGTGGAAAGTGTTTCTAAAATTTTCGTTTCTTTGCAGTATAACATCACAGGTCTTCCAAAGATGACTTTTCTTCTCCTTGTAAGCCGTCTCCTTGAACATATTGTTTTAAATAATTTTTTTTTATTATGTTGGTTATGCTTTGTCAGATAAACTTAGTTATATATAACACTCCTTAATTTCTTCCTATCCGATTTGGTTGAGTATGTGCAGAGGATTACTGAGAAAATGACTGAGGAATACTGCAGAAGCAATTTACGAGAGAGGTTTACAAGTCATAGAGAGGTTTATGACTCGTAGGCCGGGGTTCCATATGAAATTCCAGTGTTTCAGACTGCAGGTTCATCTTTTTGCGAGAAGGAGTTTACGACTCGTAAGATAAGTTTTCGTACTAAATTTCAGTGACTCAAGTTTCAAAAATTCTTCAATTTGTGAGATAGGTTTACGACTCGTAGAGCACATTACGACTAGTAAAGAGAGATTTCATGGTAAATTTCAACAACTCAGATTTTTAGGGACTTTTAGGCCACGAAAGGTGTCTATGGCTCGTAGAGTACTCTACGACTTGTAGACGGGATTTCGTAGACCCAGTAGACAGTTTTAATGAGGGGTAATTTTATCAATTCCACTACCTATTCCATTAAACCCTAGACGTTTTTGGCTTGAATAAAGCTTGAAAACATAACCCCAAGGGACATTATTTCCCATTCTCCACACTTAGGTTTTCTTGAGAGCAAGAAGAGAGGAGAAGGAGCTAGAGTTTTTCAACTCAAGAGCAAAGACTGAATTGAAGATTGATTTTCCCTTCATTCTCAAGTAAGTAAGGCTTACCAAAATGTGAAATTCCTTTGTTCACATGCCTCTTCATCATTTTAAGTCAAGATTTGAAAAAAAATTTTGATATTTGAGAAATTCTACTACCCTAATACTAAATCTTTGTATTCATTCATGAGGTCCTATTTTACTCCATGAGATAATTACTGTATTACATGAGTATTGATGTGAGATTTACATATGTATTTCAATCTTGATAGTATGAACCCTAAACCACATGATTTTATGAAATTCTATTCATATCATTGAATATTTGAGTTGATATAAATTGAGCATTTAGAGTTGAGTAATTTGAGCATGATTGAGTATGAAGAGTATGTTGCATTGAGTCACATATATTGCTACACATGAATATCTTGCTTGCATTACATAATGAGTAAATTGAGTGAGTCTAAATAACCGGTTGAGTTTGAGTCAAGTTTGATTTTCGTGCATTGATTGATTGAGCTAATGAGAAACTGAGTTGAGTTGAGCATTGAGCTTTGAGTTGATTGATTGAGCATTGAGATTTGAGTTGAATGACTGAGTATTGAAGATTGAGTTGATTGATGAGTTGAGCATGTTTTAGTCTTGGAATGAGTATTGAGCACCGAGCGAGGAGCGAGTACACTTCTACTTTAACCTATGGGACTATGTTGTCAGCGTAAGATAATCGTTACAGCTAGTTGGCGACTCTTGTCCCACAAGTGGACATTTACCCTAGATCCATGAGAGAGTTTATTGTCTTTTTTAGCGGCAAGTTAAGGGTGGGCGTGACAATGATGCTGATTCGTTATGCATCACCAAATTTTGGTTGGTGGGATGAGGATGTCGGTTAAGAGAAACTTCCAACCAACACTGATTGAGCATGGCAGATTTCAAACTGAGTCTGTTTCACCGAGTATATTTTAAAAAGCATAATTTACTTTGAAAGCTTGCATATTGAGTCGAGCATGAGTTATTGTGTCGAGTTGAGCGAGTTGAGCTTTATTTTCTTGTGCTAATTTACATACTAGTATATTCCATGTACTGACGTCCATTTGGGCCTGCATCATTTTATGATTCTGATACAGGTGATAGAGGACTTCAACCCGCGCATCGTTGAGGTCCAGATCAGTACACTCCAAAGTTGGTGAGCCCTCTCTACTACCCGGAGGTGCTCTTTTATTTTTATGAATTGATTTGGTATCTTTTCTTTTTTTGATCTTGAGGTATCTATGGCCTGTCATGGCACCATCCTAAACTGTTGAGTAGTGGCTTCATAAACAGTTGAGTAGAAGATTTTGAGGATACTTTTGTATCTAAACTATTTTAACTAAAACTATGATGCAGTAGAGTTATGGCATTTATTATTTTTCATGCATATGATGTATTATTAATTGAGTTATTCTTCCGCTGTCGAGTTGATGTGATGATGAAGCCAAGTGATTCACTCGAGGGCTAGCAATAGTCTCTGAGTGCCGGCCATGCCAAGGATATCCTCCTGGGAAGTGACATTATATCAGTTGTGAAAACATTCCACAACAACTTGAAGATTCCATGTAAGTATTATAATTTTATTTCTTTTGATTGTTTAAATTTAAATTTATTTTTTTTTCTAAATGCAGTGACTGTGGATTATTCACATATGTGTTTGCTGAGTTCATTTGCCAAGGTTATGATTTTGTGGCAATTGAAAGAAAAACAATTGATTCAGAATTTTATCGCTTGAGATATGAGACATTACTATGGGATTATGACAATAGGAAGAATGATTGTGGTGCAATTAGCAAAAGTGAGGTGACTGAAAAGATTTTCAATAAGTTTGGTGGACCCAGGAATACGCGTGAACATGTCCCCGTCTATGAAAGAGTGTCTCATGCTAATTATGTTCCAAGAATGAAGTCATAGACTTTCTGTTGTCACTGCTTTTGAATGTTCATTTGATGTGTTTTTTGGTTTTTGAATATTGATGCTTTATATTTAGATGTGACTGAATGTGTTTTTTAGATGTGTTTAAGTTGTTGCATTTACATTAGTTTGGACAGCTAAGTTATGAAGTTTTTAATAATATTTTTATAATATTTTCATGTTCTTGTTAATTTTGATTCGATCTATTGATTTAATTTTTTAGTTAAAGTTGCATTTTTTTGAAAAAAAATTATTTATGTCAATTATATACCAACTAGTTTTTCTACTACACATCTTGTAAACCATTAAAATATCAATACTATATCAATTCTCAAACCAAATTTTTAGTCATACACCAAATTTTTTGATATTCCTAAAAAAATATTACAATACCCAAAATTATATCAATTACTATATAAAAATTATCTAACTCTATATAATAACTTGTTTTCTTATTACATATATTGTAAACCATTTAAACATCAATGCTATACCAACTTTAAAATCAAATATTTGACTTTTCAGATTAAAAAAATTTATGGCCACTATTACCAATTATTATACCAAACAAATTAGCATTTATTGTCTTACATGATCAATTATTATGGTAGTTTAGGACCAATATCTATACAAAACAAATCTGCAAGTTTTGAAAAGTATTACACGTTTTTGTATGAACAATTAGACTATACAACAATATATACCTTTTGGTAGGCAAATATCATTTAGTTGGACTGACTCCAAAAAAATCATAAATACCACCAACGTCAGGCCAAGATTCAAAATTGTACATTAATACTTTATTTAAATATTAGTAATAAATACACCAATTTTCCAATAATCCACACAACTGGACAACAAGATACAATTAATTCAATACAAACTAAAACAATCTGCAACACCATAAGTCAATTTAAGTCACAACATAATAATATGTTCATACAACTTATAACACTTAAGAACGAAAACAAAATAAGATAAATCAGTAGGTTTATTACATTACTTATTAATTAGTTGTATCGACTTGTTTAAAGAACCTTTCATATTTATTTTTGGTATTGAAAAATTTAAAATCCTTAATAATGGCATGTTACCAATTGTCTCCTAATCAATTTCATGTAATGTGCCCTTTTTGTTGGGATTTCATTCCGTTAACTGTGCAATTTTCTTAATTAAATTCATGCTAATTAATTTTACCTTTTTTGCAAAAAAAATAAAAAAAAATAAAAAAATTGATATTCTAATGTAAATATGAAAAGTTGGTTGGGTGATGTAATTTAGATTCTAAAAATGTATAGTTATATTTTTTGCCCCCTAATCATGTCAAGGGTGTTCAAAGTAGTATTTAGCCATACAATATAAGATTTTATCAATATATAGAGTATAATATTTTGACAAAAATATTTGCACGACCACCCTAATAACACTGTAGCTCAACCCCTGGTCAATATACCTTTTTTGTTTTTGTTGGTGACTAACAATTGTATTTAATTACCAAAAGCAAGCGTTACAAATTGAGGAGCTATCGCAACATGCTGAGTTCGCAGAATCTGATCTCATCTCATTAGAGTTCAAACAAAATCTATGCACAAAAAGTAGAATTGTTTCAGGATATTTCTTATGCTAGGGTGAGACTAACAATAGTGATTTAGGCATCTCATTGGCACATGCACTACAGTTTTACTTTTCTTCGCAAAATTTCTTGTTTCGTTCAATCCATATCCTATACATACATTCTACGATGATACTCTAAAAATTTTGAGCTGTTAAAGACTTCATTCCATACTGGATACTCCATCGCATAAACTGATCCTATTTGTAGGAGTTCCCCAACTGAGTATTCTAGTTGCTGAGTAATTTACCATTCAAAATAAATGGAGCTTTTATTACTATTATCTTGCAGCCGCAAAGCTTGGAAGAATTGAGAAAAATAATTTTGAAACATTTTAATAGAGTCCAGATCACCTCTAGAGAAGATTCATAGATCATCTGCAAAATATAAGTGGGTGATTCCCAATTTAGAGCATTTTGGGTGAAAATTAAAGGCTTTAAAAATCTTGAGTCCATTGATAGATCTGCTAAGGTACTCCATTGCTATACAAATAGGAATGGGGACATTGGGTCACCTGCGCAAGTCCTTTAGAAGCTGCAAAAGCCTGAGAAATATTTCCATTCACAACAATCGAGTAGCTAACTGTTGTGGCACATGTTAGTACCCAATGTGTAAACATATCAGGAATTTCTAATTCCTTTGTCAATTGTTCCAAATAGCACCATTCCACTGAATTATAAGATTTTTGGAGGTTTATTTTTGGCATACACCTAGGTGAGATGTTTTTCCTAGTGTGAGCTTTAACCAACTCATGGGCTAAGATTAGTGTGAGCTCAGAAGTTTTCCTCCCTAGGATGAATCCAGCTTGGCTGTCATTAATGACAACCAAAATAACATCATGCAGCCTTGCCAAGGCTTTTGAGATGATTTTATACAATATAGTGTAGAAAGAAATAGGTCTGTATTCTTTCACAATATTTAGATTATGCAGTTTTGGGACAAGGGTTACTAATGTGCAGTTAACTTATTTATGTAGCTTTTCAACGGAGAAAAAAAATCTAGAAATGCAACAACAATATCATGCTTGATCATCTTCTTGGTATGTTTGGAAAAGAAAGCATTATATTCATCTATGATTGGAGCCTTGTCATTTTCAAGGGATTGCAATCCAACATAAATCTCCTTCTCAGATGTATCAACACATAGACTAATTTTTTGTTCTCTAGACAACATTATTTGGATATCTATGGTTGGCAAGGCAGTTGTTGAGGTTTCCATGAGTCCTTCATTAAACTAAACAAATTCATTTTGAATATCTTTAGGCTCATACTGAATCTGTCCTGAGAGAGACTTTATGCCCTTGATTTGCTTTTTTTTGAGTTCTCTCTTTTATGACAACACTAAAGTATTTGTTATTAGCATCCCAAGTTAAATCTATTTTGTTCTTAACTTCAGCCTTAATGCATTCTTCTCTATCATAAAAAGTTTTCCTATCTTCATCAGACTCTCCTTTCTTGGTCTAGAAGTTCATTAGTTACTTCAATAGTGTAAAAGATAAGACATGGAGAATAAGTTGTCTATTGCTCAAAGAGCACAATGATATTAATACATAGAGAGGATAAACTAGGTTGTTATATCTTTGGCGTCCAACACACCACGTCGATTAGATTCTTATTCATGGTTGTGAAGCATGCCACAATAATGAATACGAGTCTATGAGACGTTTTAGGAAATGTTTCCCTTCTTCATGGTCTATATTGTGCTTTAAAAGTGAGATAGGGCTTTCTCCTCTAACGAATATTCTTTGTTCTTTTAGTTTATCATGTCACTTCAAATAGGAAGGCGAAGTAAGGTAAGTTGAAGGTTTTGTTTTTGATAGATCCGAGTTTCACTATTTCTTTCATTACCTTTGGTTGCTAGTGGGCTTCTTGTATGTCTCGAGTTGTTATATAAACTTTTGGTGTCTACCCTTTTGTTGAGTATATTGTTGCTAGAAAGTTCTTAGGTGTCGATCCGTGTTCATATTGCATTGGGTTATGCCTCGTGGCTTGTTGGAGTTGATGTGGTGGATTTGATGTTATACTAGGGATGGAATGGTTGCATGCATGTTGTGATTGACGTTTTCAGTAGGGTGATTTGATAGGTCCGGGAGTTGCTATTTCTTGTGTTATTCCTTTGTGCTAATGGCATTCATGTGTACATGTCTTGGATGGTTGTGTGAGTCTATTGTGGCTAGAAGGGTTCTATAAGGGTTGCCCCATGTTCTTATTGCATAGGGTCTTGTCTTGTGCTTTTGGTTGAACATAGTTTGTCGAATTGGAGGCTTTGAGGTAGTTTGGCTACTTGCACATCATGTTTCCAATGAGTCTAGAACCTGTAAGGTTGTAATATGATGGTTAAGGATGGTCAGTTTATTTGGTCAACTACTATGGGTTAGTCACTTCTCTAAGCTTTACCTTTGTTTCAATTTTGTCTCTAAGTGAGTATGAGGGTAGGTGATATTCCTAAGTGTCTTTCCGAACTAGGGGTGAGCATTTGAGTATTGTTGGAGCTGTTTGGTTGACTTATGTACTGGCTAGGTTTGCGGATTGCATGAATAGGGTCTCAAAACCCTATTTGTGGTGGTCTCTAGTAATGAAGTATTGATTTATTTAGAGCTTGTGAATCATTTAGGGGTAGTGTTGCAAGTCTTGGGGGATTAGTGGTTGTTACTAAATATGATAGGCGTGAATTTAGAGTAACAAAAAGGTGGTTAGAACTTCTTAAGGATTATGGTAGGAGTGTTCCTTATTTTTCCCTGGTAAGGCTAGTGTTGTGGTTGGTGCTCTGAGTAGCCTTGCATGTTTTGATGATGGTGGCCAACAGGTGACTAGTGGGGTCCATCGTTTGGCTATATTGGGGGGATTAAGTTGGAAGAAGTTGACCATGTTAGTTCTTGATGGTTCTAAATCTTCTTTGGTTGAAGAGGTCTAGATCAAACAAGGCCTTGATTCCGCCTTATTAGAGTTGAAAGTTTTAGGTGAAGAGATAGTAGAGTGGAGGTTTTCTCCCAAGGGGGAGATGGTAGTTTATGGTACCAAATGGGTTAGGTGTGTTTAAGGTTGATAATTGAGTTTAGAATTGTAAGTCCTTCTAGAATATAGAGGAAGGTTGGTACGGTTGCATAATTATGGGAACTACCTGTGGATAGGGGTATGGTTTGTCCGGTTCTTCATGCTTTTAGGTTGAGGAGATGTGTTGGTGACTCAAGCGCTATAGAACTCTTTGGGATTGTGGGTGTTGTGGAGGATAGTTGGTTTAGGAGAAGGTCCCGGTGGAGTTATTAGATGGAAGATTGGAAAAGTTGATTGATAAGGACGTAGTGTTCGTCAAGGCCCATTGGAAGAATCACCAAGTTGATAATGCCTCCCGGGGAGTCAGAGCGGGCATGTAAAAGTGATATCCATACCTCTTTCATTCTATTCAAGCGTATGGTATCATGCCAAACCTTTTTGTGCTTTCATGTTTCATGTTTCAACCCCTAAGTCATTTGCATGCATTCATGTTTACATTGAAAAGGTTCATGGTGATTTTACACTTATGTTGAGATTTTTAAAATGGTGTTTTAAGTGTGTTGTTACATTCTTGTTGGGGCTAGTCTCTTTATGATTACTCTTCTCTTCTATGTTTCTTTGATATTCGGGGACAAATGTTCCCAAAGGAGAGATGTAACGACCCCCAAAAAAGTGCCCGAAAATGTGCCTCGGAAGTGCCCAAAATCATAATTTTTATATATCTAAAAATCCATGCGTTATTTCAAAAATCTGACTTCATATTCTTGTTCAGGGGGAAAAATTGACTGGGAAATGGGTCTAATCAATATTTTAGAGCAACTGTAGCAAAATTCAAAATTTTAAAGTGTCAAATTCCAGTGTGTAGTACCCGTTCTTAGCGAGACATGCCTCTGTATTATTTTTGTCCACTTTTTCTTGTCCAATCCAAGGCCATTTGGTCTTGGGCCTAAACCTTCCCACACGTGAAAATACCTATACTTAGCCATATTTCACCCTCATATCATCCTAGACATTCCCCAATATTTACTCAAACACTTAGTCTTATATTTCTATCAAAATTCAAGTGCCAAAACCCTCACCAGATCTTAAAGAATTCAACCAAGCTTCAAGTCTCCATCTCCAATCTTTTTCATGGTTTATTCAAAAGCTACGGTATGTGGGTTTCTTTTATGGGTTACTTTCAACCATGATGTCCAAGCTCTCTAGAAATTTCCTGACCTTCTCCCAACCTTGTAATTCTCCTTTATGATTTGGAAAAAAGCTTGTTTTAAGCAACTAAAAATAAGCAAATAAAAACAATAACTTAAAATAAATTAAATAGAAATCAAAAGACTTACTTAAAACAAGCTTTTATTTCAAAACATAAAGGAGAATTACAAGGGTGGATGATTACAAGGTTGGGAGAAGGTTAGGAAATTTCTAGAGAGGGTAAAATTTCGACTGCTCTCTATTGTAAAAAGTGAGAGTGTTAAAGAGACCTCAAAAAATATAAAGACATCTAGTGCCTACAAATGGATGACTCAGATGCTGCCGACAACAAAAGAAAGGTAAGATTCCTTTCAGTGGGTGGTGGGACCTATTCCTAGATAGGGACATGACTCGTGCTTTGAAGTTTTTCTTTCCATCTAAAAAGTAATGATAAAGAAAGCACTTACAATGACAAGAGTAGGTATACCACTAAATAAAGATGATATATTTCAAGAATGCACATGTAGTGGGGTAACATGTTAGTTGGAACAGTAACCTCCCTAAGATTCTTTTTAGGAATAGTAGACATCCTTTGTTGAAAAGTAATTCCGGTTCTTTGAACCTCTACTTTCCACTAAGGGATAAAATCCTATTCGTAATAAGGGTCTTGGTAGGACTGTGCCAATCCCCGGGAAAAATCCATATCTCTATTGTTGGAGTCATCAAATGTGGCAGCTTCTTCTATGAGCTGCATGAGGGCAACTTCGTCCTGGTCTTCGATGTTCAGAATAGCAAGCTGCAGCTTTTTCTTGAGCTCGACCTTGGACTATTTAGATGGCGGTGACTGCTCCGGTCTTTTTCCTTTGGCAGTAGACAGGGGTTTGGGTTTTGGAACCCATCCTTTAATTTTTACTTCCTTGGCTAAGTACCTAATTCTGTCGATTTCAGAAATGGTAAAATTCCAAGTAGCAATATAACAAATTCTTTTTTGAATAAGAAATTAGCACATTTTGATATGTGCTGGGAAGGTTGAAATTTCCTGTTGAACTTGAAATTCTGCAAATTTCTGCCGGAAATGCTGAGGGAGGATTTCCAGTTTTCCTCCAAAAATTTTCCACCATTCATAAAACTATCTAGGGATGATAGCCTTGGACAGCTCAGGGCTATATTTGAAAAACCAAGTATGGCTGGGTCGGAGATACATGAAATTGTACCATGCCTCTTGTTAAGTGAACCAGTTATATATCTGGGGCCGATGTGTCATACTCAAAGGTAGGGGAGTGAGTAAATGGTCAGCTTCTCATTCAAAAGGGGTGAGTATCTTTTTGATAATGCATCTAGAGTATTGAATAAAATTATGGTCTTTATCCCTATAGGTATGTTCGATTTCAATTGAATCTATGTCAACTAAAATGGTTTCAAAATACAAATGAGTTTTGAATGGGTCATGACTATCTACATAGTCGTTGTTGTTGTAACAAGGATTCACCAGGTCTAGGAGCCTACCAGTTTCATATTCCTCATCTAAAGCAAGGAGAGGAACTTCTTTAGAGGTAATATAATCAAAGGACCCTTCCGTTGAAGTCGGGGATGTTCGAGTAGAGACTCTAGGGTCTATAGCTTGGGCAAATGATTCAGGAACTTTCATCTCGTAATTTGTTTTGTTCTTAGTGACAGAACGAGTTTGAGAAGAAGGTCCAGACACTATTTTTGGGCTGGTCTCAAGTTTTGGGCTAGGTAATTTAGGCAGGTCTCTAAGAATAGTAAACTTATTTGTGCTTGGGCTTGGGCCTGGAGAAGTTAAAGGAGGAAAAGAGGGCCTTAGCTGGGCTAGGCCGATAGGGGTGAAAGGTCGGGCCATAAGGGTCTGCCTTTCAGGTCTAACATTCTTGAACGAAGAGTTAGACCTTGATGGCTTCATGACACTGTAAAAATTCTCTGGTTAGGAAGTCAGGTAAGGAGTTGTTTTCTCCTTTAATAAATTCAATTCGAAAATCAAAGCTAGATAGTAGAGCTTGTCATCTAGTAAAAATCAGTTTAGAAACCAAATTCTTAAAAACTTTTTATAAAATCTCTTTGGCTAACTTGCAATCAACGCTAAGCAAAAGTTCTTTATTAACTAGATCGTCTTGAAATTTTGTGATACAGCACTATAGAAAGAACTTCCTTTTTTACAGTACTATAATTTTTCTGGGCGGAGTTCCAAACTCCAGAAGTAAACCTCACTAGTTGCTCACAACTTTCAGGGTTAACACGCTGCTTAAGAATACCCTCATAACCTATGTTTGAGGCATCAGTTTCAATAATTATAAAAGCATCAGGATTCGAGATTCCTAGGCAAGGAAGATTCTGAACTAGTTTCTTGATCTTCTTAATGCTATTGGTTTGGGCTTCACTCCAAGGTAGAGGGTTTTTTCTAAGTCTTTGGTACAAAGTTTCACAAACCTGTCTAATGTTAGGGATGAACTCTGCGACATAATTAAGGCTTCCTAAGAACCTCTGAAGTTGGTTTTTTTCTTTAATTTCATCAGGGAATTTTATGGAGAACTCTATGGCTCATCAAATGGGTCTATGGGTACCTTGGTATAAATCATGACCTAAATATCTTATAGAAGTTTGGAAGAGCTTAATTTTCTTAGTGCTAACAACCAGACCATTACTTTTGATAATGTTGAAGAAAATATTCAAATGTTTAAAATGAGAATCAATGTCCTCAGAGAAAACTAATACATCATCAATATAAAAAATAGATGTATAACTATAAGGATTAAAAATGCTATTCATGATGTTTTGAAACTCAGAAGGGGAATTCTTTAATCCGAAGGGCATCACATTCCACTCATAGTAACCAAACAGGACATTGAAAGCAGTTTTGTATTTATCCTTCTCAGTAATTTAAATTTTCCAGAAGCCAGATTTCATGTCAAACTTACTATAAAGATTTGCTTTATAAGTTCGTTTAAGGAGATCCCTCTTATTGGGAATCGGATGCCGAATCCATTTAAGGTCAGAGTTCAAAGGCTTGTAGTTGATTACTAGCCTGGGGGCACCTCTTACCTTCTCCGCACTATTATTGACATAAAAGGCAGAGCAACTCCATGGACAGTTAGAGGGACGAATGATACCATTTTTTAATAGATGATCAATTTCTTTTTTACAAACTTCTAACATTTCTTGATTCATTTGAATCGGTTTAGCCTTAGTAGGTATAGGCCATTCATCAAAATCATTAATGTATAGAAGCTTAACAAAATGATTTTTTATTTTCTAAAATACAGTGGGCAAATCAGAGCAAATTTCGATTTCAAAGCATTTTTGGAGAGAATTGATCTTAGAGACCATTCCCAGGGTTTTTAAAATTTGCTTGATTTTTTCAACTTTAATTTCTTCCTTTAGGAAGAAAATATGGTGAGAAAGACGATTAATTTTGAAAATTGTTTTATCTTTAAGAAAAAAACTTTCTTCAGTAGAAAGAAATTTAACAAACAGAAAGAAAATTTTTTGATTAAGGATGCATGCAAGAATACCATCAAAATCATCAGTATATGGTTTCAATTGATTAATAAAAGGCAGACCCAGAATAATATCTTCATTGATATTTTTTGTAATGATAAAATAATTTGTAAAGCAGATATTGTTGTTACAGACATGTGCTCTAGACAACTTATAATTGATTTTCGTCCACTCTCCTGTAACGGAGTATAGACGAGTAATACTTTTTTATAAGTACTTCAGAGGAATGAGGCCTTTCACAGTACTATTGCGATCAACACCCCTGTCAAGCAGTGCAACTTTATTGAGGACGACGTCTTTAGTAACAACCAACTTATGGGTATATGCTAACTTAGTGATTTGCTGGTAAAGACAGAAGGATGGGATTCAAAAGGAGAATCAGACTCAAGATGTTCTCTAGGGAAGTTAGCTAGAAGAATTTTGTCAGGGAAAGCAGGAGATTTTGCCTTACCGATCTGCGAAGAAATGTCTCGAAGGACCTGAGCGGTAAGAGTATCAACCTTAACCTTTTCCAAGCGATAGTTGATTTCTTTGACTTCTTGCTTGAGAGAGTTCATCTCCTAGTGCAAGTTAGAGATAGAAGGTTTAGAGGGTTTATCATATCTAGAGAAGACCTTCTTCATTCTAAAAGGTTCGATGGACCTAGAGGTAAAGGGCTTCTTAGTTTAGAAATAAGGATAATATTTTTTAACTCTAAGAGGTATCTAGCACGGGACTCATCATCTTTGATGTGGTCAATGATATCAAAGAGAATTTCCTTAGAATCCTCAGAGATGACCCCAATGGTATTCTTTGTGCAATTGCAAAGGATACCATTACAAGAACAATCTTTTCCAGATTGACTCTGATCAGTTTCATATGCGACGTTGATATTTTCTTCGTCGCTATATTCTTCTGAGGAGGAGTATTCTGAGGGAGATTCACTATCTTGGTATATAGTAAAGAGTTTCTCTTTAGTATCATCATCTACACCTAAGAGATTAATCTTCTTCTTCTTCCTAGAAGACTTGCATTGGTTGGCTCTATTACCAGTTTTACCACAGTTCCAACAGACATCTTCCTTATTGGAAGGTCTTCATTTTTTCAACCTTTTCTTAGGTTTATCAGATTTGTCCTTAGCAGTGTTGGGTCTAGTTTTTCTAGACTCATGAGCATACTTCTTAGATGCTTTCTTAGTAACCTTATAAAGAGGGGAGCTAATTTTTCCAAAACCAAAGTCATGGCAGAAATTTCCTAGCTTTTGTCTAGTTGTCAATCTATCTTTCTTAAACTGGCTTTTAAGCTTAAGGTCAGTACACAACTCTAAGGCTGTAGTGTTGATAAGACTAATAATGTCTCCATAAGTCATCAAGTCGTATGGGATTTTGACGTGGCATCTATGCCTAATCTTAGTCCTAACCTTTTCTCCAAAGAGAGGAGGTAGACCACTAATGAATCGGTCCTTCCAAAAATCACTATTATAGTCAGGCCTAGTCATAATTTTAACCATAAATTGGTCTTTATACCATCTAAAGTCCCCTAACTTGGGGCAGGATAGATTATTAAGGATTTCAAGTCTCCTTTCTTGGAAGAGTTTAGGCTCACCTACAAAGTGTTTAGCAATGTAGTAGAGCATAGTAGCACATGCATCTTCTTTAGTTTCAACAGCCTGGGTTTCGGCACTACCTTCTTTATAGCAGCGACCATAGTGGTTGCATTGATAATGCTATTTTTTTAGACTATCGGTGACATAATTATCCCACCAATACTTAAGCATTCCAGTAAAGCTAGCAGTGATCATGGAGGCTGCTTTTTTATCGGAAGATCCACGCAATTTATAGCTAGTAATACAGACACCTATCTCATGGAGTAATCAATAGATCTGATATTCAGCTAATCCATCAATATTCTATTCAATAGTGCCTTGGCCATCATGGGAAGTTTGAGTTACAAACCCATCTTCGTCAAACTAAGTATCAGGAAAAGAGGGACGCTTATAATAATTTCACCGATTAGGATATCGGCCAATTAATCTATGGAGAGAGCTATCAGTCAATGTCTTGATACTCTCAGAAAAACCAGATTCAATAACCTCGTTAGCTTTTCCCTTATTCGAGATACTAAAATTGGCAAACTTTTCATTGATTTGTTCCAAAAGCTTTCTAGAGACATTAAAATTATCACTGAGCTTTGGGAACAACTCACGATGGAATTCAAGAGGTTTAAAGATCGGGTTAGGCTCTATCATACTACTTGTACTGGGCCTAAAAGAGCTGGGAGACGGGACAGAGGAAACACCCTTGGGTTTTGTTTCTTCAATTTGCTGAGAAATAGTATACAATAATTTATTGGTACAATTGTTCTGCTCAATGATTTTGTCAAAGTCTAAGTTGACCGGTAAACCTTGTGGTTTATTGTTTTTGAGCTTGAAAGGAGACACATGAATAACAGTATTGGCATAAGGAATTTTCATACCTTCAAGAGGGGAAGTGATAAACTCAACGACTTTGTTGGACTGAGTATACCATTTATTAACAAGGACCTACAAAGTCTCCTTTCGGTCACCTAGTTTACCAGTGATTTCAAACCATCTAAAAAATGCAATGTCACATTTTAAACATTTCATATTAGAAACCCATTGTCCTGAAAACAAAGATTGTTTTTGTTTAGAAAAAGTATTTCCATACCACAAAACTTTAAGTCTATTTTCTGGTGCTAGCTAGAGAGTTTTCAGAGACTTCATGTCAGGAGAGAAATCACTATCTGCAGTAATAACCCCCAATCCAGGGTCTGTATATTGCCTCGGTGGCTCCATATCAAACGCTGTGGAACTTCTAGGTTCATGGGCCCTAGGTTGGTAAAAAAGTTTCGGGATTTCTCCCAAAAAATCTACACCACTAACCGGACCCTTTCCAGAAGAGCGAAAAGGTTGGCTACGCATCTCTTCCTCAGGGGGCTTTAAAGAAATTGAGGCAGATACGAAACTTCGGCAAGGATAAATATCGAGGAATCTAAGATAGATTGATCCATCAGGATTTTGGATGATCTGCTTGATCTGCCTTCACTCAGGATGAGAAAGAAATGGCCGGGCTATAGCTTTAAAATGCCAATCCGTGTTAGCAAGAAGGTCACTCCATTTTAGAAGTCGAGGAACAAAGACAGTACTATGTTCATGGTTTGCTTCTATAAGCATAGTCATGCCTTTCACACTCTCGATTCTAGCTTTTGGAGCTAGAATAGTTCCCATGAGTCTATAATAGACCCGGTAGATTACAGCTAATTCTCTGGTTTCAGATTTGCTGTTCATATTCTTAGTTTTAAGATTAAGAGTTAACATATCCATAACATTAGGATCGTTAATATCAACAGAGATGTTAGGGTAGCAATTAAAGTAAACAGGGCCATCAGCTAAGTTACTTTCTAAGTCTCCTAACTAAGAATCATCAAAATTCAAAAATCTTGCATCATGCAACAAGGCACAAACAGGGATATTAAGACCTTTTCTAGAAAGAGGCTTGACCGCAATTTGGACAAGTCCAATATGCAGATAAATAAACTGGGATTTATATTTGGATATATCTTGTTCATTTAAAAGTCTAATAATTTCTAAAGAATTATTAATAGCAATAGTAGACTCACAGGTCTTAATATTATATTTTTTAAAGAAATTAAAATGACCTATCTGGTAGATCTTGTCAAAGGATTCTTCAGGGATACTCCAGTTATCCAGATTAGATTCGGTTTGTACAATCTGAGTTGCCTTAGAAGATAAAATAAAACTGTTTAAAATGTTCTGGTTCATGTTGTAAAATTACTGTTCGAAGTCCCGAGTTAGACTAAACAAATAACGAATGACACAAGGTTAAAGATAATATCACAATTCAGACAACAAATATTTCAGTTTACCATAGATTTATGTCCACGTACATGTCCTCTTGGTTTTACCTCTTCTCTCTCTAGAGCTATCTTGGCAATTGGAACACCTATAGGTCTATCATGCCTTCCTATAGGTTAAAGATTCTTATAACCTAAACCCCTGTCTACTGCTAAAGGAAAAGCACCAGAGCAGTCCTTGCCGTCCAAACAGTCCAAAGCCGAGCTCAAGAGGAAGCTGCAGTGAGCTCTGATACCAAGTGGGAACAGGATCGAAGCAACTAAAAATAAGCAACTAAAAATAATAACTTAAGATAAATTAAACAAAAATCAAAAGACTTACTTAAAACAAGCTTTTATACATAAAGGAGAATTACAAGGGTGGATGATTACAAGGTAGGGAAAAGTTCAGAAAATTTCTAGAGAGGGTAAGATTTCGACTGCTCTCTATTGTAAAAAGTGAGAGTCTTAAATAGACCTTAAAAAATATAAAGACATTTAGTACCTACAGATGGATGACTCAAATGCTGCCGACAACAAAAGAAATGTAAGATTCCTTTCGGTGGGTAGTGGGACCTATTCCTAGATAGGGATATGACTCGTGCTTTGCAGTTTTTCTTTTCAGCTAAAAAGTAATGATAAAGAAAGCACTTACAATGACAAGAGTAGGTATACCCACTAAACTAAAGACAACATATTTCAAGAATGTACATGTAGTGGGGTAACATGTTACTTGGAATAGTAACCTCCCTAAGATTCCTTTTAGGAATAGTAGACATCCTTTGTTAAAAAGTAATTCCAGTTCCTTGAACCTCTACTTTTCACCAAGGGCTAGAATCTTATTAGAAATAGGGGTCTTAGTAGGACTGTGCCAATCCCTGGGGAAAATCCATATCTCCATTGTTGGAGTCTTCAGATGAGGTAGTTTCTTCTATGAACAACATGAGGGCAACTTCATCCTAGTCTTCGATGTTTAGAAGGGTTCACTGCAGCTTCTTCTTGAGCTCGGCCTTTGACTGTTTGGATGAAAGGGACTGTTTCGGTGCTTTTCCTTTGGCAGTAGATAGGGGTTTGGGATTTGGAACCCATCCTTTAATTTTTACTTCCTTCGCTAAGTACCTAATTCTGTCAATTTCAGAAATGGTAAAATTCCAAGTAGCAATATTGCATTTTTTTTTTAATAAAAAATTTACACATTTTGATATGTGCTGGCAAGGTTGAAATTTCCTGTTGAACTTGAAATTCTTCAAATTTCTGCCGGAAATGTGAGGGAGAATTTTCAATTTTCCTCCAAAAATTTTCCACCTGTCATAAAACCATCTAGGGATGATGGCCTTGGACAACTTAGGGCTATATTTGAAAAACCAAGTATCGCTGGGTCAGAGATACATGAAATTGCACTATGCCTTTTCGTATGTGAACCAGCTATACATCTAGGGCCGATGTGTCATACTCAAAGGTATGGGAGTGAATAAATGGTCAGCTTCCCATTCAAAAGGGGAGAGAATCTTTTTGATAATGCATCTAGAGTATTGAATAAAATTACGGTCTTTATCCCCATAGGTATGTTCGATTTCAATTGAATCTGTGTCAACTAAAATGGCTTCAAAATACAAATGAGTTTTGAATGGGGCATGACTATCTAAGTAGTCATTTTTGTTGTAACAAGGCTTCACCAGGTCTAGGAGCTTACCAGTTTCGTATTCCTTATCTAAAGCAAGGAGAGAAACTTCTTTAGAGGTAATATAATCAAAGGACTCTTCCATTGGAGTTGGGAATGTTCGAGTAAAGACTCTAGGGTCTACAACTTGGGCAAATAATTCAGGAACTTTCATCTCATAATTCTTTTTGTTTTGAGTGACGAAAAATGGGTTTGAGAAGAAGGTTCAGACTCTATTTTTGGGCTGGTCTCATGTTTTGGGCCAGGTAATTAATGCAGGTCTCCAAGAACAGTAAACTTATTTATGTTTAGGCTTTGGCCTGGAGAAGTTAAAGGAGGAAAAGAGGGCCTTAGCTAGGCTAGGTTGGTAGGAGTGAAAGGTCGGGCCATAGGGGTTTGGCTTTCAGGTCTAACATTCTTGAATGGAGAGTTAGGCCTTGATAGCTTCATGACACTGTAAAAATTGTCTGGTTAGGAAGTCACGTAGGGAGTTGTTTTCTCCTTTAATAAATTCAATTTGAAAATCAAAGCTAGATAGTAGAGCTTGCCATCTAGCAAAAATCTATTTAGAAACCAAATTCTTAACATCTTTTTGTAAAATCTCTTTGGATGACTTGCAATCAACGCTAAGCAAAAATTCTTTATTAACCAGATCGTCTTGAAATTTTGTGATACATAATACTATAGAAAGGACTTCTTTTTTTATAGTACTATAATTTTTTTGGGCGAAGTTCCAGATTCCAGAAGTAAACCTCACTAGTTGCTCATAACTTTCAGGGTTAACACTCTGCTTAAGAATACCCCCATAACCTATGTCTGAGGCTTCAGTTTCAACAATCATAAAAGAATCAGGATTTAAGATTCCTAGGCAAGGAAGATTCTAAACTAGTTTCTTAATCTTCTTAAAGCTATTAGTTTGGGCTTCGATCCAAGACGGAGGGTTTTTTGTAAGTCTTTGGCACAAAGGTTCACAAACCTGTCTAATGTTAGGGATGAAGTCTGCGACATAATTAAGGCTTCCTATGAACCTCTGAAGCTGGGTTTTTTCTTTAATTCTCATTAGGGAATTTTGTGGAGAACTCTATGGCTCGACAAATGTGTCTATGGGTACCTTGGCATAAATCATGACCTAAAAATCTTATAGAAGTTTGAAAGAGCTTAATTTTCTTAGCGCTAACAACTAGACCATTACTTTTGATAATGTTGTGAAACTCAGAAGGGGCATTCTTTAATTCGAAGGGCATCACATTCCACTCATAGTGACCAAACTGGACATTGAAAGTAGTTTTGTATTTATCCTTCTCAGCAATTTGAATTTGCCAAAAGCCAGATTTTATGTCGAATTTACTATAAAGATTTGCTTTATAAGTTCATTTAAGGAGATCTCTTTTATTGGGAATCGGATGCCGAATCCATTTAACGACAAAGTTCAAAGGCTTGTAGTTGATTACTAGCCTAGAGGTACCTCTTTCCTTCTCTGCACTATTATTGACATAAAAGGCAGAGCAACTCCATGGAGAGTTAGAGGGACGAATCATGCCATTTTTTAATAGATGATCAATTTCTTTTTTACAAACTTCTAACATTTCCTGATTCATTTGAATCAGTCTAGCCTTAGTAGGTATATCTTGTTCATCAAAATAATCAATGTATGTAAAGTCAACAGAATGCTTTTTTATTTCCCAAAAAGCAGTGGGCAAATCAGAGCAAATTTCGATTTCAAAGCTTTTGGAGAGAATTGATCTTAGAGACCATTCCTGGGGTTTTTAAAATTTGCTTGATTTTTTCAACCTTAATTTTTCCTTTAAGAAGAAAATATAGTGAGAAAGACGATTAATTTTGAAAATAGTTTTATCTTTAAGAAAAGAACTTTCTTCAGGATAAAGGAATTTAACAAACGGAAAGAAAACCTTTTGATTAAAGATGCATGCATGAATACCATCAAATTCATCAGTATATGGTTTCAATTGATTAATAAAAGGCAGACCCAGAATAATATCTTCATTGATATTTTTTGTAATGACAAAATCATATGTAAAGCAGATATTGTTGTTACAGACATGTGCTCTAGACAACTTATAATTAATTTTCATCCGCTCTCCTGTAGCGAAGTATAGGCAAGTAGTACTTTTTTTCTAAGTACTTTAGAGGAATGAGGCCTTTCACAATATAATTGCAATCAGCGCCACTTTCAAGCAGCGTAATTTTATTAAGGACTAAGTCTTTAGTAATAACTAGCTTAATAGGTATATGACGACTTAGTGATTTGCTGGTAAAGACAGAAGGATGGGATTCAGGAGGTGAATCAAACTCAAGATGTTCGCCAGGGAAGTTATCTAGACGATCAGTGTCAGGGAAAGCAGGAGATTTTCCCTATAGGTCTGTGAAGAAATGTCTCGAAGGACATGAGAGGTAAGAGCATTAACCTATACCTTTTTTGGACGAGATTTGATTTCTTTGACTTCTTGCTTGAGAGAGTTCATTTCCTCGTGCAAGTCAGAGATAGAAGGTTTGGAGGGTTTATAAAATCTAGAGAAGACCTGCTTCATACTAAAAGGTTCGGCGGACCTAGAGGTAAAGGGTTTCTTAGTTTCAGAACTAAGGATAATCTTTTTTAACTCTAAGAGGTATCCAGCGTGGGACTTATCATCTTTGATATGGTCAATGATATCAGAGAGAACTTCCTCAGAGATGACCCCAATGGTATTCTTTATGCAATCTTAAAGGATAACATTATAAGAACAATCTTTGCCAGATTGACTCTCATCAGTTTCATATGCAACGTTGATATTTTCTTTGTCGCTATATTCTTCTGAGAAGGAGTATTCTGAGGGAGTTTCACTATCTTGGAGGATAGTAAAGAGTTTCTCTTTAGTGTCATCGTCTACACCTCAGAGATTAATCTTCTTCTTCTCCTTAGAAGACTTGCATTGGTTAGCTCTATGACCAGTTTTACCACAGTTCCAACAGACATCTTCCTTATTGGAAGGTCTTCATTTTTTCAACCTTTTCTTAGGTTTATCAGATTTGTCCTTAGTTGTGCTGGGTCTAGTTTTTCTAGACTCATGGGCATACTTCTTAGATGCTTTCTTAGTAACCTTATAAAGAGGGGAGCTAATTTTTTCAAAACCAAAGTCATGGCAGAAATTTCCTAGCTTTTGTCTAGTGGTCAATCTATCTTTCTTAAACTGGCTTTTAAGCTTAACGTCAGTACACAACTCTAAGGTTATAGTGTTGATCAGACAAATAATGTCTCCATAAGTCATCAAGTCGTATGGGATTTACCCTTCGCATCTATCCTGGATCTAAGTCCTAACCTTTTCTGCAAAGAAAGGAGGTAGACCACTAATGAACCGATCCTTCCAAAAATCACTATTATAATCAGGCCTAGTCATAATTTAAACTATAAATTGGTCTTTATACCATCTAAAGTCTCCTAACTTGGGGCAGGACAGATTGTTAAGGATTTCAAGGTTCCTGTCTTGGAAGAGTTTAGGCTCGCCTACAAAGTGTTTAGCAATGTAGTAGAGCAGAGTAGAATAGGCATCTTCTTTAGCTTCAACAGCCTGGGTTTTGGCACCACCTTCAATTTTTATAGCAGTGACCGCAGTGGTAGCATTGATAATGCTATCCTCTAGACTATCGGTGACATAATTATCCCACCAATACCTAAGCATTCCGGTAAAGCCAACAGTGATCATGGAGGCTGCTTCTTTATCGGACGATCCACACAACTTATAGCTAGTAATACGGATACCTATCTCATGGAGTAATCGATAGATCTGATGTTCATCCAATCCATCAATATTCCATTCAATAGTGCCTTGGCCATCATGGGAAGTTTGAGTTAAAAACCCATCGTCTTTAAATTGAGTATCAGGAAAAGAGGGACGCTTATAATAATTTCACCGATTAGGATTTCAGCCAGTTAATCTATGGAGAGAGCTATAAGTCAAGGTCTTGATACTCTCAGAAGAACCAAATTCAATAACCTCTTTAGCTTTTCCCTTATCCGAGATACTAAAATTGCCAAACTTTTCATTAATTTGTTCCAAAAGCTTTCTAGAGACATTAAAATTATCACTGAGCTTTGGGAATAACTCACGATGGAATTCAGGAGGTTTAAAGATAGGGTTAGGCTCTATCATACTACTTGTACTGGGCCTAAAAGAGCTAGGAGCCTGGATAGAGAAAACACACTTGGGTTTTGTTTCTTCAATTTGCTGAGAAATAGTATGCAACAATTTATTAGTATAATTGTTCTGCTCAATGATTTTGTCTAAGTCTAAGTTGACTGGTAAACCTTGTGGTTTATTGCTTTTGAGCTTGAAAGGTGACACATGAATAACAGTATTGGCATTGGGAGTTTTAATTCCTTCAAGAGGGGGAGTGATAGACTCAACGACTTTGTTGGACTGGGTATACCATTTTTTAACAAGGACCTGCAAAGTCTCCTTTTGGTCACTTAGTTTACCAATGATTTCAACCATCTAAAAAATTCAACATCACATTTTAAACGTTTCATATCAGAAACCTATTGTCTTGAAAACAAAGATTGTTGTTGTTTAGAAAAAGTATTTCCATACCACAAAACTTTAAGTCTATTTTCTGGTGCTAGCTAGAGAGTTTTCAGAGACTTCATGTCAAGAGAGAAATCACTATCTGCAGTAATAACCCCCAATCCAGGGTCTTTATATTGCCTCGGTGGCTCCATATCAGACGCTGTGGAACTGCTAGGTTCATGGGCCCTAGGTTGGTAAAAGAGTTTGGGGATTTCTCCCAAAAAATCTACACCACTAACCGGACCCTTTCTAGAAGAGCGAAAAGATTGGCTACGCATCTCTTCTTCACGGGGCTTTGATGAAGTTGAGGCAGGTGCAAAACTTCGGCAAGGACAAGTATCGAGGAATCTAAGATCGATCGATCCATTAGGATTTTGGATGATCTTCTTGATCTGCCTTCACTCAGGATGAGAAAGAAATGGCCGGGCTATAGCTTCAAAATGTCAATCCATGTTAGCAAGAAGGTCACTCCATTTTAGAAGCTAGGGAACAAAGACAATATTATGTTCATGGTTTGCTCAATAAGCATAATCATGCCTTTCATACTCTCGATTCTAGCTTTTGGAGCTAGAGTGGTTGCCATGAGTCTGTAATAGACCCAGTAGATTACAGCTAATTCTCTGGTTTTAGATTTGCTGTTCATATTCTTAGTTTTAAGATTAAGAGTTAACGTATCCATAAAATTAGGATCGTTAATATCAACAGAGAAGTTAGGGTAGCAATTAAAGTAAACAGGGCCATCAGCTAAGTTACTTTCTAAGTCTCCTAACAAAGAATCATCAAAATTCAAAAATCTTGCATCACGCAACAAGGCACAAACAGGGATATTAAGACCTTTTCTAAAAAGAGGCTTGACCGCAATTTGGACAAGTCTAATATGCAGATAATTAAACTGGGATTTATATTTGGCTATATCTTGTTCATTTAAAAGTCTAATAATTTCTAAAAAATTATTAATAGCAAAAGTAGACTTAAAGGTCTTAATATGATGTTTTTTAAAGGAATTAAAATGACCTATCTTGTGGATCTTGTTAAAGGGTTCTTCAGGGATACTCTAGTTATCCAGATTAGATTCGATTTGTGCAATCTTAGTATTAGAAGATAAATTAACACTGTTTAAAATCTTCTAATTTCTTTTATAAAATTACTGTACGAAGTCCTGAGTTAGACTAAACAAATAATGAAGATACAAGGTTAAAGATAATATCACGATTCAGACAACAAATATTTCAATTTACCACAGATTTATGTCCACCTACATGTCCTCTTGGTTTTACCTCTTCTCTTTCTAGAGCTATCTTGGAGACTGGAACACCTATAGGTCTATCACGCCTTCCTAGCTACGACCTTCAAAAGGCTTGCCAACATCTCATCTGGATATTAATCGAAGACCTCACATGCTTAGAGAGAAATAAGCACCTCATATAAAGCAAGTATGGTATAAATCAAGATAAAATGAAATAAGGGTTATAAGAATCTTTAACATAATATTAACGAGTATAATCATTATTTTAGAAGTAAAAAAATAGGCTCCGGACAATATATGTATTTAGTTGCTCATGCTAAATACATATACAACCATCAAGGCTTTGATACCAAGTGGGAACAGGATCGAAGCAACTAAATATAAGTAACTAAAAATAATAACTTAAAATAAATTAAACATAAATAAAAATACTTACTTAAAACAAGATTTTCTTCCAAAACATAAAGGAGAATTACAAGGGTGGATGATTACAAGGTTGGGAAAAGGTCAGGAAATTTCTATAGAGGGTAGAGTGGAAGTTGTCTCCCAAGGGAGAGATAGTTGTTTATGGTACCAAGTGGGTTAGGTGTATATAAGGTTGATAATTGAGTTTAGAATTGTGAGTCCTTCTAAAATATAGAGGGAGGTTGGTAGGGTTACATAATTATGGGAACTGCCTATTGATAGGGGTATGGTTTGTCCGGTTCTTCGTGCTTTTATATTGAAGAGATGTGTTAGTGACACAAGTGCTATAGAACTCTTTAGGATTGTGGGTGTTGTGGAGGATAGTTGGTTTAGGATAAGGTCTCGTTGGAGTTATTGGATGGAAGATTGGAAAAGTTGATTGATAAGTATGTAGTGTTCGTCAAGGCCCATTGGAAGAATCACCAAGTCGATAATGCCTCCCGGGGAGTCAGAGCGGGCATGTAAAAGAGATATTCATATCTCTTTCATTCTATTCAAGCATATGGTATCATTTCAAACATTTTTGTGATTTTATGTTTCATATTCCAACCCCTAAGTCATTTGCATGCATTCATGTTTACATTGGAAAGGTTCATGGTGATTTTACACTTATGTTGAGATTTTTAAAATAGTGTTTTAAGTGTGTTGTCACATTCTTG
This sequence comes from Solanum sejunctum, assembly GCA_025642045.1. Taxonomy (NCBI): domain Eukaryota; kingdom Viridiplantae; phylum Streptophyta; class Magnoliopsida; order Solanales; family Solanaceae; genus Solanum; species Solanum sejunctum. The sequence goes on from JAOTQJ010000049.1 coordinate 3,235,134, forward strand.
TTGAGGCTGGTCTCTTTATGATTACTCTTCTCTTCTATGTTTCTTTGACATTCGGGGACAAATGTTCCCAAGGGGGAGATGTAACGACCCCCAAAAAAGTGCCCAGAATCATAATTTTTATATATCTAAAAATCCATGCGTTATTTCAAAAATCTGACTTCATATTCTTGTTTAGGGGGAAAAATTGACTGGGAAATGGGTCTAATCCAAATTTTAGAGCAATCGTAGCAAAATTCAAAATTTTAAAGTGTCAAATTCTAGTGTGTAGTTCACGTTCTTAGCCCGGCATTCCTCTGTGTTATTTTTGTCCATTTTTTCTTGTCCAATCTAAGGCCTTTGGGTATTGGGCCTAAGCCTTCCCACACGTGAAAATACCTATACTTAGCCTTATTTCACCCTCATATCATCCTAGACATTCCCCAATATTCACTCAAACACTTAGTCTTATATTTCTATCAAAATTCAAGTGCCAAAACCCTCTTCGGATCTTAAAGAATTCAACCAAGCTTCAAGACTCCATCTCCAATCTTCTTCATAGTTTCTCCAAAAGCTACGGTATGTGGGTTTCATTTATGGGTTACTTTCACCCATTATGTCCAAGCTTTCTTTTACTTAAATTTACATGTTTTAAAGATGATTTACTCATGGGTCTTAATTAATCTGAATTTCACTGCACACTATGTTGCGGTTTCATGAAAGTATGGTTGTTTTAGCATGTTTTGAGCTATGGATCTAAGATTTATTATGAGATTTAATGAAGGATTTTGATGTATATTACTTGAGGGTGTTACTAAGTATTGATTAATGGTTATACATTGGGTCTTCTTTCATGATTTCACTCTTGAATCGCATTGTATTACACTAGCATTACACACCTGCCAGGTGTTTGATAAAATGCCTTTTTAAGGATTCCTTAAGTTTTGATGATCTATTAGTAGATTTATGATTTAAGTGACTCTATGATGATTATGAGCTTTCTAAAGATATGTTTATATCATTGAAATGTTGATGATGTTATAAAGCCGAGTTAAGCTCTTTCTTAAAGAATTCACCTCTTGTGAGCCCCTTTAATGTTGATGTTGATGCAAGGGTAATGATAATGATGAACTATTCTTATGTTTGAAGTTATTATGGAAAGGGACAGTCTCCCATAAGGAAGTCCACTTAATCCAAAAAGGGATGGGCTCCCGTAAGGAAGTCTATTTAATCTGAAAATGGACGGGCTCCCATAAGGAAGGCCACTTAATCCGAAAAGGGACAGGCTCTTGTAAGGAAGGCCACTTAATCCAAAAAGGGATGGGCTCCCATATGGAAGGTCAATTAGTACGAAAAGGAATGGGCTTCCATAAGGTGAAGTTACTCATAAAATCCTCTCCAAAATGGGATGGGCTCCCGTAAGGAAGGTTGCTTCTCCGAAAGGGGACGGGCTCCCATAAGGTGAAGTATGGGTTACCTTGTCAAGTAGACTACTTCTTTGCCGGTGAGGGATAATCATTGGGATTTCAAGTTGTAACTCACTTGGTCTTATTCTATGTTGGTTGAGGTCTCTTTCCACACTTATGTATTGTGATATATACAAATTGAATGAATTGCAAGCATGCTTTACTTTAGCATTGATCATACATGCTATATTGCTATTATGCTATCTATTGAATATTACTATGCATTTTGATCATGTTGCTTATCTTTTTTTGCATTGCATCACACATATCTAGTACATTCAAATGTACTAATGCATACTTTATGCCTATATGATATCACTACGTAGGAACCGAAGCTCTTATTGATTCTCCTTGTCGCTAGGCGAATTGTTCAAGATATCTTATGGCGAGTCCTCAAGTCTCGGGAAAATATCTATCTTCTCTCAAGCTTATGTTTGGACTACATCTTGTATGTTTGGATTACCTATTATCATTATTATGGGGGTGAGCTTGGTTGCTTGTCTTGGCCCCCACTCTTATCTATGTAGTGGGGGTGTTGTTGGACATGATATATATCTATGCTATGAGCCTTGACTCTCTTGTTTCTTGATGGTTATAATATGGAAGTTTTCCCTTAGTCCCAATTTTCCTTGTTTATGCTTATCTCTTATTGTCATTTTAATTATTTTCGCGACCAAGGATGTGTAATGATATGCTACGAGGCTTGGTTGGAGTTCCCCATTTGCTGATCACGTCTAGGACCTAGGCTTGGGTTGTAACAGGGCAGTAAGTATGACTCACACTATGTGGCATTTAGGGACTTGGAACTTTCATCACTGTCCACCATAATTAATAGCATCACCATAAGGGATAGGGTCTAAGGGATAAGTCTCTATATAATCTCAACATCAAATTATAGGTAATAGCTTAGTATCCAACACTTCCTCTAAGCATGAATAGGATGGGGGCTAAGACATGTTCAAGGCTCACTCTCAACCTATAACGTAAAGTGGAATAAAGTCTCAACATGAGTAAGATAGAAATAGGATATTGTCCCCGAACTAGAGGACCTCACCACAAACACAATCTTCATAATTCCAAGCTTGCTATGTGGAGGATATCATGGAGCATTGGTCCCTACATGGTAAAATCATGCAGGCATAGAGTATGCGTTAGTACTTCGAATGTACTAAGTATATGGGGTATAATGCAACAAGTAAAGCAATCTATAGTAATCAAAATGCATAAACATAATCAAAGACGTAAGCTCAATATGCCATGCATGATCAATACTTAAGGTAAAACATATGTGGAGGTAATCATGCTTGCATAACTCATAAAAACATAATAAAGTAGTATGAGTAACTCGTCCATATACCTTGTACTAGAGGGTGAAGAGTATTGCATAGGTCATAATAATAAAGAACCATCATAAATCATCATAAGAGAATATCTTTGGGCCATGAGGGGGCCATGAGCGTATATAAGGAAAAACCATAGATCAAGAATGACATATACCATAAAGCTTTGGAGAGTTCATAAAAGATAGTGAGAAATACAAGGTGTCATATATAACTAAAGTATTAATATTCTTGGGTGAAAAATACATCACTTTACATTAAAGACTATTTTATTATGTAAGGAACATTGGCAATTATAATGGAGAGCACCTTACATACTTATAGAAATCATCATATATCTTTAGGGGAAAATACCATTTGAATTTATGAATCAAAGAATCATAGGAAATTTAAATCACCTTTGGACATAACATAAAGGAATCGTTTAATCATCATAAGAGGGACAAATTAGAACCATAAGGAGAACTTGAACATGTGTACGAGCAACCTTTAACCAACGTAAATATATGAGCTAAGCCATTGAGTCACAATGTTTTCCCTACACCAGAGGAAAGGGCAAAGTCACTTGCCAAGGTAACCTCCTAAGATGCCTAAGTGGATCCACAAAAGCTTTACTACTGAGCAACCTCTACTATCAGTTGGTCTAGATATCAACCTCTACTAGTGGGTGATTCCCATTTCCGATGGTGGCACATAGTTATGGGACTATGAGATTTTACTAATGATCTTTCATATCTTCTAAAGGGGAGCTTCCACATCCATCCCAAGGTCCATTCAATGCTAAGTAAACTCTATAGGAATAATCACAAGGAGGAATCATGAAATTCATTAGTAGAGAGGTATTCTACTAACCCATCCCGTAAGCTTTGTAAAACAATGAAGGGAAATTCTACTAACCCGTCTCATAAAAATTTAGAACATTAATCATCATAATAAGGATAGCTCCTATATCTTGGCTAAGCCTCTACTATCAGCTAGCATCACAATCTTAGCTAGGCCTCTACTATCGGCTAGCATCATCTTCATATCCCTCTACTAATGGGTCAACATTTCGTATCCCTCTACTAATGGGTCATCATTTAATATCCCTCTACTAATGGGTCATCATAGTCTCATGATCAAAACTAGGTGGGGACTCACATTTCTTTTATTCATTCATGCTAAATTTCATAAGACTAGTTCCATTGGACATACAAACATGAGGGTAATCATGGCATACACAACTTGTATAACATAACATCATAAAGAGGACTTTATAATAACACATGGCTTTTATAATATCTCAATGAATTTCATATAATACTTGATATAACTTATCCTCCATAACATTTATTCATTAAATAGATGGGAGATTCTCTACTATCAACATTCATTCATAAGAATCTTTTCATGAGTTTATTACATGCTTGAGAATCCATAAATTATTATAACATTCTTGTCATGTAAATTCATACAATGACCTCTTAATCAACATCAAGAATGTTTGTCAAGTAATTTAGTAAATCACATGGTGGGCATATGCACATGTACTTAAAATCATGCATTTCAAGAGTAAGAGACAAGAGAGAAGTTAGATTAATCAATTTCAAAGTCATTCAAATATCCCACTAATATTGTAGTAAAACTCTCATAATTTAAGAAAGAAACATATTATAAGATATATAGGGAAAATAATTAGTTTAAATCATTCTTAATCAACCCATCATGATAATATACATCACCTTTCAAAATATGAACATGGGAGCATGAAATCTATCGTATCAAGAAAAAACCTTTATTTTGAATATCATGAAAACCATCTAAACACATAAGTTCCTTCATAGCTTAACATAGCATCATAGAGAACTTAACTTGAATATCTTAAGATCCATCATAATATCAAACCCCAACTACATTTTGGCATAAATATCATTTCTTATAACACTCATAGAGAGGACCATATGTATAATACAAAATAATATTATCATAAATAAGTGTTCATAAATAACCCTAAAATAATCCATAAATCCATAAATACCACATAATACTTTACTTCATGTTAATGCACAAATATAAACTATAATAGATTGCATAGTAGTAATACCATATTCAAGAGTTCATAAATAACTATAAGGATTCATAAACTTCATGTAATAGGAGAAGATAAATGGTTGGACTTGTGGGAAGGAAGGTTCCCACAATCAAACCTACATACCTCAAACCTCGGAGTTTTTTGAAGAAAATTGGAGAAAAGACTCGAGGCTTGATAGGCAGTATAGCCAAGTTAGCATCCTTTCTCCCGGGCAAAGAACATAACCTCTGATATTATAAATAGAATAAAACCATATCGATCGAGGGTTGTTTTTTCTTGAATTCTAACAAAACTTCTTGAAAATCTTGAGAATGGATGAAGTATTTGGTGAAGATTAGAGAGGAATTTGAGAGGTTGTTTTGGTGAGTTTTGGAGATAAAAAATGGCTAAGGATGAGGGTTTCATATATGTATATAAGCATTGTGTAATTACCCATTGTCCTTGAGTGAAAAAGGGAGTTTTTGACCTATGGCACGACCAGTCTATGTAGCGGCCGCGATACGGACAACCACTGGTTGTGAAATTTCACTGAAAAATATTTTTTGGTACGGGTAAATATACCTTGTAGTTAACTAGTTTCTCACCTAATTTTTCAATGTTAATAAGAATATGAGGTCAGATTTGTAAAATTTTGCACGAATTTTGAGATATTAAAAAAATGCATCACAGGGTCTTTTTGAGCTATGTTGAGGGGTGTTTGACATAATCATTTTTAAACTTTGAAACATCCTTTAACATCATAGGAGTAACTTATTAACTTAGGATTCCACTCAAGTAATAATTGTCCTTTCATGTTGAGGGTCCATCTTAAACATCATCAAAGGGCATCTTAGTAACTTCAAAAAACTTTCATTTTAAATTTCTTGAACTTCAACTGGAAAGCCCCATTAGCATTCATAGCACACTTCAACATAAAACTCAACTTTAAACTTAGTGCGCTCATGCAATAAACTTTAAAACATGTGACTCAAGAGTAATATGCAATAATATGATAATATTCATCAAATCAAACCATTCTTGAAACAACCCACTTTATCATTCAAAACCCTAGATAAGGAAATCATAAAATCCATTTTGAAAATGGTTGAAATTCATAGAATATCATTACATTATATTATATCATTATCGTCAATATAACTGAAAATACATCATTATAATATCATTTTAAGCAAACTCATGAAGCTTATGAAATCCTATAACTTAAAGAAAAGGTAAAATGGCTCATTTACTATTGGACTGTGTGCATGAAAGGAACCCACAAATCAAATTCACATACCTTATTATGAAATCTAAAGAAACTTGATGATTTGTTGGGCACTTGATGAAATCTTAACTTCCTACTTCTTCCTTTGCGCAAACTTTAGCCTTAAATGTGTTTTAGAGAATTTACAGTGGGAGATAATAAGAGTGTTTAGGGTGAATTAGGCCTATTATTGGAGGAACTAGAGCTTAAAATGATGTAATTTTAGGCTTATGGTATGGAGAAAGGTTAAAAATATTCTTTATTAAAAACTATCGGATACAAACCATGACCCTTATCTACGAGTTGTAGATTAGGCTCCGACTCATAAACTTGGGGTTTCATCTTGGTCACATTTTTGGACTTTTGAATTTGCCTTTGATCCTCTATCTATGACCCCACTTTACAACCCATAGAATGATCTATGAGTCGTAGAACCCTTTCATACTTAGAAAAATTTTCAATCTCAGGATCCCATTTACGAGACCATTCTATGACTCATAGATAGGACTATGAGTCATCTTGTTTGTTTACAGTGCAAGTTTTAAAAACACATATTTTGATTAACCTATATACCATAGTACGAATCCTTCTTTATGATTCGTAGTTCCATTTTTGGACCATAAACACTTCTCATTCCTTGCCACACACTTAACCAATTTTGCACCCTGACTGATCCCATCCACAAGCCTTATTTATGGCCCGTGGTTCGAACCGTGAGCCATAAATAAGGCTCATACTTTGTCTTTCATTCCAGTTTCACATCTTTTCACTTTTGACTTCCTAACTTATATGACCTTACAATATCTCCTTGTTGGGAACATTCATCCTTGAATGTACTAAACATACACTGTAAGTACTTAAGGAAGCAGCTAATAGCCCAGGATAAATGCAAAAATATAATTTAAACTTCTTTGATTTTTCATAAAGGTTTTAAACTCATGCTTTAAATATCATTCAAAATCATCCCATAAACATGCAAATGCACATAAAACAACGTGAAAACTGAAATGTAAGGAATTTTGAGGTCTTTGGGAAAGACAAACTTAATACCTTAGACTTGAGTAGAGTGAAAAAGATTAGGGTATCACTTCTTATGTCCGCTTATGCGTCCTATACAACACTTTCAACTTATTGATTTCTCCAAAGAACTTTCATGGATGCAACTTCTTTGTTTCTCTATTTTTACACGTGTCGATTTAAAATTTCAATTGTAACTTCTTCATAAGTCAAGTTCTCTTTGATACTCACATCCTATAATGGAGCAATGGAGTTTGGATCACTCATGAATTTCTTCAACATTGACAGATGGAACATAGACTGAATCATGTTCATCTCCAATGGAAACTCCAATTCATAAGCTAGCTTGCCAACTCTCCTAATATTTTATAAGGCCCTACATACCTAGGACTCAATTTCCTTTTCTTCTCAAACTAGACCACACCCTTTATGGGTGAGACCTTCAAATAGACCCAATTATTGACATTGAAGTCAAGGTCCCTTCTCCTAACATCGAAGTATGACTTTTGGCGACTTTGAGAAATTTTAATTTTCTCCCTTATGAGTCTCACTTTCTTTGTAGTATCCATAACCAAGTAGGGTCCTATCATGTAATGACCTCGAAGGTTATTTTTGGTATTTTTGATCGAATTATCATTTTTGCCTCCTAAAAGTTGCCTTGGATCATTTTTGGTTGAGTCTAGAAGTCAGATTTGAAATCTTATAAAAGGATGGAGACTTGATAAGGAAAGAGTTTTTAAAGGTTTAAAGTTGAAAAATTTGAGTTTTGAGATTATTTTGAGTTTCATGAGTCAAAACTCAATTTCATCGATTCCAATAGTTTTGGAATACTAAATCTGGTCTAGGTGAACTTGCAGAACTAAATTCAGAGTTAAAATGAAGATTTTGAATTCAAAGTTGCATATTAAGTTAATTTTGGATCATTCATTTGACTTTGGTCAACATTTGGAGTTCGGGAGCTTGGATTAAATTTCCTTCAATTCTACTAATTTTGGGTGGTGAAACTAGCACTAGAAATGACTTCTTTGTGCTTTTCAAGCTTTCGAGAATATTTTGAGTTTTTTGAGTCCAAAACTAATTTAAATGATCTTTCACGATTTTTGAGCCAAGGAGATCTCACAAATTTAGTGGTTTCATCGAGTCCAAAATGTCATTGTTGGTAGGGTTTGATGCTTGGTTTGTGTTTGCAGAGTTCTGAATGAATCTCGAAGGTCCAATTTGTGAATGTCCTATGCTGTAGACTTACTGATTTGATCAGTTATGGTGCATGCCCCATTTGTTCTCCTGTTCGAAGGCTTGGGACTGCATTCGTGGAGGTTTGGGTACATTACCCTCCATGTTCACGAACCTCCCTACTGCATTCATAGAGTATAATAAAGTGAGCCTCCGTGCTCGCAATCCACATCTACGCATTTGTGGAGGGTTAATTCTCCGTGGTCGGCGTGTTCGTAGGCTTTGCTCCACACTCGCAGAGCACAAATCCTCTGAACAGTGTCCAATTGTAAAAGATGTGATTTATTCAATTTCCACCTTTTTAAACATTCGAAGCTTCATTTTAGAGAGGCAAGGTTTTTCAAGGCAAATGGGTAACTATTTTCTAACATATTTCTTTGATTTCCATTGAATAATTTGTGTTTTTAACTTATAATTTTGAGATTTTAATGGAACAATTTGAGAATTTTTTGGACTTCAATTCCTAACCCTAAATTGATGATTTCTTCCTCAATTTAACTCTGTGTTTAAACGCTTCTTATTACTTGGGGAATATTTTCATGTATCAATTTTTAGATTTCGAATATATTTTTGACATGAGATTTTTGACCATTTCTCCCTTTTTATCAGAATTAATTAATTTTAGTATCATGAGATTCATTATGTGATTGCAATGCTATATTTAAATAAATTTTGGTGATTTAGAGTATCTTAGGAAGGGGAAATCTTTGGCTGTGACTTAAGTCAAGACTTTATCTGAGATATGTGGACTTCTACCCTTTTGTTAAGTATGACTGAACCTTGTATGCTCGTATATGCATGTAATTAAGTACCTTGGGGTAGAATTGTATCATCCTAGGATTTGATCATGAGATTCATTTGAAATAATTGTCCATACAATGATTTCTTGGCTTGTGGGTTAATGTGGATTTATAATGTTTGTGATCTTGTGAATTATTTAATGTTAATGTTGAAACTGATCTTATATTATGATACAATTAATATCGGGATTGGTATGACATTGAAACATTGATGATATTGATACTTTGATAATATTGAAATCATTATGATGTGGACATTGTGATATCATTGAAATCATGCACATTGCATCCTTTATTATCTGTGCATTTGACACTTATGATGGCTACAACTGAGAGATGAGTAAGGTAATATATTTGTTAGTAGTTGAGGTTTCCATAGGTCAATTTTAGCAGAGGTTTGTTTTGGGAAGCCAACGTAATATGCCAACTGATATTGGATTCGAGGTCATTTTTGGATGGGTTTGAGGTCATTTTTGGATGAGTGAGCATTGGTTCAGGACTTTGCCGGCAATGTTTATAGATACATAGTTCATGTATGGCCCCCATGGGTTCCGGTCTGATGCCTGGCATTTCTCTCAGTGTTCACGAGTTCTACCTTGCATTTATAGAGTGTATTTATTATCTAAATAGTGATATATCCAAGAAATACCATTTTTGCTCCATTTTCAAACATTTCAAGCTTTTTGGGAAATTTTTAAAGATGGTTTTCGAAAAATTCTTTTCTATAAGTGTTCCTAACCTCTTTTTAATCAATTTTCATGATTTATATCTTGATTGTGTCTTAAATTTCATGATTTTGAATGTCTAAAATTGGAGATTTTTAGTTTATAATTTCAAAATATTAAATGTTGATTTCTCCTTCAATTTGAACTCGATTTCAATGAGATTTTCACCCATGAACTCCATTTTTTTGTGTAAAACCTATTTTGAAGTCACTCTTTAGATTTTAAAACTTTGGATTTTAGCCCTAATTTTGATCATTTTTCCCTAAGCCTAATTCGTACCAATATGGGTATCAAAATTCATCTTGACATATAATATCTATTTTTTGATAGCGATTGATTTATTTGGTGATCGTTTGGAGACTTGAGTTGATTGAAAGCTTGTTTGAGTGCGGTTTAAATATCGAGGTAGGTTCGGCTAACTTTTTGGAACTAGATTTGAGTTATTGGACATGTTTATATAGTAACTGTAAGATATCGATTGATTCATGAGTAAATGGATTGATATGTTAGAATTGTGTTGGGAATGTGATCACCGTTTATGCTAAAATTTGAGTAAACTATGATCCTATTGATAAATTAAGATGAAATCTTGTGCATTAAGGTATTTTGGATATTATTATGATAATATGAGGCTTGTGGTACTATTTGGAAAAGTTTGTGTTAATTTGAGGTCATTTGGGATATTTTCGTGGATTATATGTATATTTTAGGACAAGTGAGGTCCAGTATTGTTATATATTTGACTATGCATAGTTTGGGATGAGTCAGGTCTGGTGTGGCTATTACATTACACTATTAGTATAATTACAATAATCTAAGATATGATAATGGTTGTGGTACCGGTTGTGACACTTGAGCAATATACTTATCATGATGCCGTTATACATACGTATATATAGAATTGCATCATTGACATGAATTTATTTCACATTCCATTATACATCCCTTGACCTAGGTAGAAGGCAAGGGTAAGAGGTTCCACTTGAGATACTGTGCCACTTGCTATAGTACTACCTCTTGACGCAGGAAGGAGGCAAGGGTGAGATGTACACATTTTAGATCCATTGACCATAGGCAGGTGGCAAAATTGAGATATTGTAATTCCCTTGACCATGGGTAGGTGGCAAGGTTTAGATACTATGATACCCCTTGACTACGGACAGTGGCAAGGTTGAGAGACACTTGATATATGGCTTGACAAGACTCTCATGCATTATACTCACACTCTTGTGAAATTGTATCATTGGTTATTGTGGTTACTTTACCTTACCTTTATGTAGATTTTATTTGTGGACTAACCTTTTTGATGCAAGTGGTAGGATTTTTCGTTATTACATACTTGGTCAATTTCTCTTACCTAGTTGAGTGAACCTACTAGCTGCATTTTTGTATACTCACCCCTACTTTGTTTCCTCCTTGCAGATTGAACATCGAGACCCATACAGGGTAGTTGATTCATTATAGTAGAGTTATTCTCCATTTATCCAGATCTTAGCAGTGAGGCTCAGAGTTCGAGTCACCATGGGTCTTTTGAGATACTTTTTCGTTTCTCTATTTCAGACATTGTATTAGTTTTTATCAGTCAGAGTTGTATTTTATTTTGTGACAAATATATTCACTCTTTTGTATTACCTTAGATACTTTTATACTCGTGACTCCAGATTTTGGAATTTACATATGATATGTTATGATTGTTTCCACTTTATTTTATTCTGGTTTAGTCGCTATTGGAATTTGGATCGTGACATATATATTGTATCAATCTTGTATAAAGTATATGATAGAATATAAAAGGCATTTATACACAAATACGAGGTATATTGTGTGTTTACTTAATATGCAAAGTATTAATTACATGATGTAGATATTTTCTAATATTAATCAGCAAGTCTAGACTTTGAAGTACAAGGCTTACTTGAGGTGTCTAAGGGAAAAACTCTGCCAGCTTTAGGCGGTTGTCGATGATTTCCACCTTTATGATTTTGTTAGATGACCTAATAAAGGGGGTAAAAAGGCCATAATCGCACCACATATTCCAAGAATGTGAATTTTTAACTTATATATGCTAGTTATCGCAATATTAATTGATTTTTCAACAAATTGTGAAACTTTTCCCCCCAATTTTTGATTATAATGAAATTTATTCTTTTAAGAAATTTTGATGGTCGAATGTTTTTGCTACTTGTTAACCGAAGAATGAAATAATGAGAAACTACTTTGTGGAAGCAAAATGTTTCATTGAAGGATATATGCTGCCTATTTTCTAAGTATCTTAGTAATGCAGTAGCTACTAGAACTTATTACTTGCTTAAGACTACATCCTAATTGGGAATCAAGTCTGCTAACAAGAAACCCTAATGTCCCGCCCCGGAAGATAGCCAAGACGTTGTCGGTACCCAGAACTATTGCTAGTCCCTAAGCGAACCACTTGGCCTCATCAAAATCGTTCAATCAATAAACTTGTACTAATCAGCGAAAGTCATAAGGAATGTGAATGGGCAAATCTATCTAATCTCAAAATAGTATAATAAGTGAAAGACTAGTAGAAAGCACTAGCTCAACAAGTCATAACAATCAACATTCGACTCTAGTATATGAAGCCTCTATCACCATCAAGTGGTGCCAATGATAGACCCATGGCTACCTCAATCAAAATAAAGCGAAGCAAGTTTAACTCTAAAATAATACAAAATCAATAAAATGAATCCTCCGGAGTAGGGGAGGCTCACCAATCAGCTGAACGTCCTAGATCATCAATGACGTGGATATTCATGATCTTTAATCCCTTTATCTACATCATAAAATGATGCAGTGCTGAGTGGCATTAGTACGTGGAATGTACAATATGTAAAATAACTGAATAAAACTGAAATAGGTAGAATAATATGAAACATCAAGCAACTCAAGAATAATAAACAATCAACATGTCAAATATTTATCTAAGGCAAGAATAAAGAGTAGACAAGTGACCCATCAACCAATCAATTGATCAATCGAACCATACTCATCTTAAGGAACTTAATTCAACTCATCTGATCACAAATCATCTTATCTTGACTTAGAGTACTCAAGTTGGGAACTTTATGGGAGTTTCTCTTATCCGATAACAATCACTTATGAGCCAGTGATTGTACAATTATCACACTGATGTTGCCACAGCTATTTCGTACTTGCTAGTTAGATAATGAATAAAAATAATAATGGATAAGTCCAAAATAGAGACAACAATCCACAAGTCCTCTATTGTTTCAGGGACTTCTAATCGGAGGGGACTCCAACATAATGTGATGTGATGGTCCTAATCCTCATCTATGCTTGGCTGCGTAGTTTCACGAGTCCGAATTGGATTAACTCTTACTCTTTTGGTGCTTAATACTCCTCCCAAGAATCAATAGTCATAAGATAATCCATCCAATCAAATCCTCTCAATCAGTCTTGTAGAGGCACTCATCATTTAATTAGCTCATAGGGACTCTCATCAGGTCATCAGTCAACATCTTAATCAATAACTCAAGGCTTAGAACAATCATTTGGAAATAATCGAATGGACAAATCATTAGAGTTCATTTATGGAGACTCATGGGACTATCAAGTTCTATCAATTTGTTATCATTCTTGTATCACAATCGACATTCTCATTCAAGGCTCTAGACTCAATCCGTATCTTCTTTCATGCATGCTTTCAAGTTAACACATAGAGTTTATACAATATCTTATGAAAAAGTATTCAATAAAAGAAAACAAGTTTATGATGATCATCAACGTACGAAAATACATGTACTAAATAAAAATTTTTCAAAAAAATAGTCAAGAATCATATATATAGACTCATGAACTTTCAACTCTCTTCTAAGACCATCTGTGGGGCACTTGAGAGAATAATATCATGCTTTCAGTGTAGCTCTACATACCTAGGATGAAACTATCAACAATTAACTTCAAGAATTGCCTTTTAATTCTTCAATCTATGGTTCTCTCTTCTCTTCTCTTCTCTCAAACCCTAGTCTTTCAAGTGATTGGAAAAGGACTTAGAATGGGTTTTTTGAGTCCTCTTATGCTCAAAATGACCTATTTTTATCGTGTTTTGAGTTTAAAAGGGGTTGAGAATTATCCAGAATGCCCCTCATAAATTAAAAGAAAAGTTTCACCTTTGGAGGAACGGTTTCGCGACGTGGACCCGTCGTGCCACAGAGTATTTTTTTCATAAATTTTCTGAACAAGTTTTCCAATCTACGTCAAAAAAATAAAAAATATATAACTGCCTATACGTGACAGCGGTGCGACACGACTCTTTTTCACAATAACAATGGTTCTGCATTTTTGATCAAAAAATTATATTTTGATTCGATGGCTCTAAAAGTCGGTCGAGATTATTTCTCTGCTCATTTTTTCATATTGATAGCATATCCAACTTCAGATTTGGAAATAGAGCATGGGAAGATGTGTTATGTGTTTATCTCTATTCTAGGGATATTTTTGTAATTTTATCAGATATTACTTCATCTCCCCTTTGGGATCATTCATGCTCGAATGATAAGTAAAGGTGGATACCAAGGCACGAATAGACACAAAACTTATCTCAACATTCACATCTATCAATCAAACTCTCAACTCTTTTTTAATCATCAATCAACTCTATTCGAAATCAAGAATAAACAATAAACTTAAGAAAAGATAATCAATTTAGTTAAGGGTAAGGAAATTACCTTCAAAACTCTCATCATTAGGCATGAATATGTGCAGTATTTTGCTTTCATCTCTTCCTCAGCTTCCCATGTGGCTTTCTCAACGAATTGATCTCTCCATAGGACTTTAACTGAGGCTATCATTTTGGTTCTCAACAATCAAACTTGGCAATCAAGAATTTAGATCAGAATCTCTTCATAGGACAAGCTATCTTTCACTCCAATACTCTCAACAGCGATCACCAAGGCAAGATCTCCCAAGCACTTCTTCAACATCAATATGTTGAACACTAGTGAATACCATCTAACTCAAAAGGCAATTCTAACACATAATCAACCTTTCCAATCCTCTTCCCAATCTGATAAGGTCCAATATAGCGAGGACTCAATTTTCCCTTCTTCGCAAATCTCACAACACCCTTCATAGGTGACACTTTCAAGTATATCCAATCATTTACCTCAAACTCTAAGTCTCTTCTCCTCACAATGTTGTAGGATTTCGAGCAACTTTATGCAGTCTTTAACCTCTCTTTAATTACCTTAACCTTCTCCATCATTGATGGACAAGACAGGCCCTATCAGCTCAACTTCTCTAACTTCAGGCCATCCAATTGGTGATCCACATCTCCTCCCATACAAGGCTTAGTAGGGAGCTATTTGAATGCCCGCATGATAACTATTGTTATATGCCAATTCAATCAATGGTAGATGTCATCCCAATTTTCCTTGAAATCAAGAACATAGGCTCTCAATATATCCTCTAATGTCTGAATGGTATGCTCTCCCTGACCATCTGTCTATGGATGAAAGGCTGTACTCAAATCACTTTCGTACCTAATCCTTTTTGGAAAGATCTCAAAAGTTAGGAGGTGAATTGAGCTCCTCTTTTCGAGATGATGGACAAGGGAAACCCATGCAACCTCATAATCTCTTGGATGTACAACTTGGCATACTCCTCCGCAGTGTTAGTTGTCTTGACTGCTAAAACTTGAGCCGATTTGATCATCCTATCCATAATCACCCAAATCAAATCATGTTGCTTTCGAGACCTTGGTAGTATAGTAATGAAGTCCATATTGACCATCTCCCACTTCCATTCAGGAATTTCAAAGTTCTGAGCTAATCCACATGATCTTTGATGCTTAACTTTCACTTGCTGGTAATTCAGGCATTTGGAAACAAACTCAACATATCTCTTTTCATTTTGCTCCACTAATAGACTTTCCTCAAGTCGTGGTACATCTTAGTAGAGCCAAGATGAATGGGATATCTAGATCTATGGGCTTTCGCCATCATCCTTTCTCGAATACCATCAATACCTGGGACATACAATCTACTCTGGTATCTCAAAACTCCATCTCCTCCTTTAGAGAAGACTATCACTTTTTGTTTATGGACAACCTTATTCAATTGGAGTATAATAGGATCTTGGTCTTGTTTTTCTTTCTCTTCTGCAACTAAGGGTAAAGCAGACCCTTTCTGAATATTGACTCCTCCCTCATCATTCTCCTCAAGTTGAACTCCTAATCGAGCTAATAGATGCACTTATTTAGCTAATTCCTTCTTTCCTTTCTCAACATGGGCTATGCTACCCATTGACAACTTGCTAAGACCATCAACGACAATGTTAGCTTTTTCTGTATTATAGAGAATGCTCATGTTTTAATCCTTGAGCAACTCCAACCATCTCCTTTATCGTAAGTTAAACCTTTTATGACTGAAGACATATTGCAAGCTCTTGTGATCATGAACATATCCACATGCATTCCATACAAGTAGTAGCGCTAGATTTTAAGTGCAAACACCATCACTGCCAACTCAAGCTCATGGGTCAGATAGTTTCGCTCATGAACCTTAAGTTTTCTAGAAGCATAGGCTATCACTTTCCCTCTTTGCATCAGCACTCAGCCCAATCCAATACTTGAAGTATCATAATAGATTACAAAGTCCTCTGTCCTATCAAGTAAAGTTAAAACTGGTGTAGTAGTTAGTCTTGTATTCGACGTTTGGAAGCTTTTCTCACATTCGTTGGACCACAGAAATTTGGCTTTTTTCTGAGTCAACTTAGTCAAGGACGTGGATAGGGAAGAAAATTCATCAACAAATCAGCGATAGTAGCCTGCCAACCTAAGAAACTTCTCATGTCAGTCGGAGAAGTCGATCTGGGCTATTTTTTAACTGCTTCAATCTTCTGGGAATCCATTCGAATACCATCACCGAAGATAACATGGCCAAGGAAAGCCACTTACTTAAGCCAAAACTCATGTTCAGGAATTTCACATACAATTCATGGTGCTTAAGTGTTTGGAGGACAATTCTGAGGTGATTAGTATGCTCTTCCTCATCTCTTGAATACACCAAAATGTTGTCGATGAACACAATCACAGCCATATCGCGATATTGTCTAAATACTATATTCATCAAGTCTATGAAGGCTTTAGGTGTATTAGTCAACCCAAAGGACATGACCAAGAACTTGAAATGGCCATATCTAGTCCTAAAGGCTTCTTTGGGATATCACATTCTCTCACTTTCAACTAATGGTAACAACATCAAAGGTCTATCTTTTAGAAATGAGAGACACCTAAAGTTGGTCGAACAAATTATAAATCCTTGGAAGAGGATAATTATTCTTTATGGTGAGCTTGTTCAGTTGCCTATGGTTAATACACATTCTGGGAGACCCATCTTTCTTTCGCACGAATAGGATAGGGGCACCCCAAGGAGAAATAGTCTGCCTTATGAAGCCCTTCTCCAACAGATCTTTCAATTGTTTTTTCAACTCTTTCAACTCAGCAGGGGCCATCCTATAAGATGGAATTAAGATAGATTAGGTATCAGTAAGGATATCGACCCTAAAGTCAATATCGCTATCAGGAGGGACTCTCGACAAATGCTTAAGAAATACTTTATGAAACTCATTCGCAATAAAAACTAACTTAAGAGTAGGAGAATCAACATCATTAGATTTAACCTTCACAAGGTGGTATATACAACCTTTAGAAATAAGCTTTCTAGCTCTAAGATATGAGAGAAACTTTCCTCTAGGTGTAATAGAGCCACCCTTCCACTCTAGAATCAGTTCATTCAGGAATTAGAACTTAATGGTTCGGGCTCTACAATCAACGTGCATAATAGGTGTGAAACCAATCAGTACAAGGATTATATCAAAATCAATCATCTCCAACTCAACTAAATTAATGATAGTATCCCTATTATGGATGGACACTACACAAGCTCTATAAACTCTTTCAGCTCGAATAGACTCGCCCACTATAATAGAAATATCAAAGGGTTCAATAAGACTCTTAGGGGTTATATCAAATCTACTAGCCATATAAGGAGTTAAAAAAGATAATGTGGCACCCAAATCTATTAAAACATATCAATCAAAAGAAAAAACTCAAATCATACCTATCATGACATCTGGGGAGTTCTCCTGATCATGACGACTACCCATGGCATACAAATGGTTTATGTCTTTGCTTTCACCTAATGTATTACCTCTCTAGTTCCCTCTAGTTGGAAGGGTTGGTGTATTAATTGAGCTCAGTCAACCCACTTTGGACAATCTCTTTGATAATGACCCGGTTGGCCACACTTATAGTATACATCACTCCCCTCACGTTATTTCCCCAAGTGTAATTTATCACACGTACCATATTATGACTTACCTATTAAACCTCATATTGGCTTATGACTGATATTTACAAGCTTTAACATTTTGGGACCTCAGATCATTCCTGATTCTGTGCACAGGCGTACTAGCTGATGAAGACGCTGGCCCCATCTGAAACCTGTTACCATTCCCTTTTTTAGCAACATCATGGCTGGATGATTTTGATTTCTTACTTCCGAACTCCTTTCCATCATACTGCCTTTCCTTATCAGCTTGTTCCATAAAAGTCATCAATCTCCCAATATCCATGTCATTCACAAGCATTGTTTCCCTCCCATCTCTCTTTGGCTCTCTATATAACCCATCAACATACATTCATATTCTCCCCCTTATAACAGCAACCATATCCGAAGCATATCAAGACAGTTGAGTAAACTTTATCCTATACTCTTGCATAGTCATGTAGCCCTATTTCAAGTTCAAGAACTCTCTTACCTTATTCTCTCTTATTTCTCTTGGGAAGAAGCGCCCCAAGAAAGCTTCCTCAAACATTGCCCATGTCAGCCCTGGGGCATCCTCTCCTCTACTCTTCTTCCATTTGTCGAACCAACATCTGGCCACACCCTTGAATTTATAAGCAAGCAGTACAACCCTATCAGCATCAGCCACATGTATCACTTGGAACACTTTCTGAAGCTCCTCTACATAGTTCTTAGGATCTTTAGTGGATGCAGACCCTATGAACTCAGGCAGATTCATCCTCAAGAATTCCCAAACTCTTGATGTGTCATATGCATCCTGTCTACCCATTCCTTGCCTTGTATAAGGTATTGTGACAGCTTGGGCTAAAGTTTGAGTTATCATACCCTAAGTCCTGATAGGGCAGACTGACATTTGCTACTGATGAGGCTCAGGAGAACCAACCTATAGTGCATGTAAAATGTGAGGTGTTATATGAATAGCCTCGTGTAGCTTGCATTGGAGACCTTATCTTGTGGGGGCTATTTAACAGGGACAACTGGTTCCACGGGCTACTCATGTCCTTGATGCTCAGGTGGGTTAACATTCTATCTAGTGGGATGTCCTCTACATCTGACGACTCTTCTGAGAGGCATGATCACAACTCTGCAACACACAAAACATGAATTAGAAAAGGACCATTCATAGAGTCTAACTCTATAGCACGATTTAGAACATAAAAGAAGTAAATAATACCTAATGTCTTATAGCCTCCAAATTATGGATGCAGAGCTCTTCAGGATAATAATAAGGACATTTGAACTCATGCGTTGATAGTAAGTTTGTCATGGTCCAAGAGGATTCCCAAGATGTGGCCAGCACCCAGAGACTATTGCAAGTCTCTAAGCGAACTACTTGGCCTCATCACAATCATTCAATCAATAAACTTGTACTAATCAGTAAAAGTCATAAGGAATGTAAATGGGAACATGTATATAATCGCAAAATAGTATAATAAGTAAATGGCTAGTAGAAAGAACTAGCTCAACAAATAATAACAATCAATATCTGACTCTAGTCTATGAAGCCTCTATCACTATCAAGTGGTGCTAATGACAGACCCATGACTACCTCAATCAAAATAAAGCTAAGTAAGTCTAACTCTAAAGTAAGATGAAATCAATAAAATGAATCCTCTAGAGTAGGGGAGTCTCACTAATTAGCTGAACGCCCTAGATCCTCAAAGATACTCCTGTCGATGATCTCTAATCCTTGTATCTACATCATAAAATAATGCAGTGCTGAGTGGCATCAGTACGTGGAATGTGCAATACATAAAATAATTGAATAAAACTAAAATAGGTAGAATAATAAGAAACTTCAAGCAACTCAAGAATAATAAACAATCAACATGTCAAATGTCTAAGGCAAGAATAAAGAGTAGACAAGTGACTCGTGAACCAATCAACTCATCAATCGAATCAGTATCATCTCAAGGAACTCAACTCAACTTACCTCTTCACATCTCATCTCATATTGACTCAGAGAACTCAAGGTAGGAAAACTTTATGGGAGTTTCTCTTATCCGATAATAATCACTTATGAGCAAGTGTTTGTACAACAATCACACTGATGTTACTATGACTGCTTCGGACTTTCCAGGTAGAGAATGAATAAAAACTATAATGAACAAGTCCAAAATAGAAATAACAATCCACAAGTCCTTTATTGTTTCAGGGACTTCTAATTAGAGGGTACCTCTACACAGGGCTATGTAGTTTGACGAGTGCGAGTTGGATTAACTCTTATTCTTTTGGTGCTCAATACACCTCCCAAGACTCAATGCTCATAAGACAATATATCCAACCAAATCATCTCAATAAGCCTCTTAGAGGCACTCATCATTTAGTCAGTCTCATAGGGATTTTTATCAGCTGATCAATCAACATCTCAATCAATAGCTCAAGGCTTAGAACAATCATTTGGAAATAATTGAATGGACAAATCATTGGAGTTCATTTGTGGAGACTCATGTGACTATCAAGTTCTATTGATTCATCATAATTCTTGCATTACACTCATAAACGACATTCTCATTCAAGACTCTAGACTCAATTCCTATCTTCTTTTATCCATGATTTCAAGTTAACACCTAGGGTTTATGAAATATCTTATGAAAAAGTATTCAATTCAAGAAAATAAATTTATGATAATCATCAACTTATGAAAATACATGTACTAGATATATTTTTTCAAGAAAATAATCAAGAGTCATATATGTAGACTCATGAACTTTCAACTCTCTTTTAACACCATCTATGAGGAACATGAGAGAAAAATCTCATGCTTTTAGTTTAGCCTTACATACCTGGAATGAAGCTATCAACAATCAACTTTAAGAATTTTCTTCGAATTCTTCAATCTACACTTCTCTCTTCTCATCTCTCAAGCCCTAGTCTTTCAAGTGATTGGAAAAGGACTTAGCATGAGTTTTTAACCCTTTTAATGCTCAAAATGACCTATTTTACTCTTCTTTGAGTTTAAGAGGGGTTGGGAATTATTTGGAATGCCCCTCATGAATTAAAAGAAAATTTTCACCTTCAGAAGAGCGGGTCCACAAGTGGACCCATCATGCCAGCGTGTATTATTTTTCAAAAAAATTTTTGAATGAGTTTTCCAATCTCCGTCAAAAAATAAAAAAATATAAATTCCTATATGCAACAGGGGCGTGAGGCGCCTCAGTCGCACACCAACACTGGTTCTGTATTTTGGATCAAAAAATTATCTTTTGATCCAATGGTTCTAAAAATTGATCGAGACTATTTTCCCACTCAATTTATGCTGATTGCATATTCGGCCTCGGATTTGCAAATGGAGCAGAGAAAGATGCGTTATGCACACATCTCTATTCTATGGTATTTTAATAATTTTACCGGGTGTTACACTTAAGAATCTTGAAGCCGCCTAATGTTGATTAGGCGTCATTGATGAACTTTGACCTTTTGTTTTATGTGAGTTGCAACTATATGAAGTTATGACACTTGATTTCATGCTTATAACATTCTGATTTCCAGTCCAAGTTGGGAAAGCTAGTAGTCAAACTGAGTGTTACAGAGAGATTATATTGTGGAGGTCAGATTGTGACTGAAATTGAGTGTTACATGGAAATTTTTCAAGAAATCGCTGACATAGCGTGGTGGGTCCAATTCATGTCTCTACAAAGATTTCCAATCGTATTCTCAAACTTGCTTCCATAGTTGATGTCACTAACAAATACTACCAAGACAGATATGTGTAGAGAAATATAACAGAAGAAAGAATAATCGGGATACCTTCTGCTGGCCCAAAATCGTCAACTAAGATTAGAAGATTCAACTAAAGAAGGGAAAACTATAAAGAATAAAGATATTGAAAATGAGAACTTTGTAATAGAAGAAACTCTTTGATTTTAGTTTTGGTTGGTTATAAATGACTACGGCCACCCCTATTTATACTTATGTAGGGATGCTTCTAGAAATCATTCTAGATATATCTATAAGAAATATCAAGGTAACTTTTTCTAACTATCTAACAAAAATCAAGATTATTCTATAATTTACTATAAATATCTTTATAAAATGTCTAATACTCTAGACTTTATAGTTTTTTTCTAAATACAAATATTCGAAATATTACAATACAAAATTCTAAAATGGTTTACTAAATATCTAACATATTTGTACCTCCAAAAAGAATCATCTTTATTTTCACACTCCCCCTTAATGTGATTTTTTGGAAACTACCCCACACTTGTTGTGAAAGAACTCAAAAAAAGCTTTTGAACGTTCCTTAGTGAAGATCTCAATAATATTTTTCGAAGTCCTTTTGGTTCTTCTAGTGATGAATGTTTTTGGTAATCAATTGCATCTACAAGGAAATAAGAATACATATTGCTAAAATCTTTATAATTGTAATATGCTGACTTGATAATATTTTTTTGTGGACTTTTCGAACCATATGAACTATCTCCTTCTTGAGTTTTTGAGCTCCCCCTTTCTCTTAACTTCTTGACAATTATATTATCTAAGAAAATACCATCAATTTCTTGTAAAGTCTCGACACCAACATAGGATCCACTGCTATATTCTTTTTTTAGATCTTTAATTGAAATTTTGGTCGCTTCAAAGCTGTCAAAAATCATGTCCTTTATCTCTTCATTTGAAATTAAGAGTAATATCAGCATCATCTATTTGATCTCTACCTTTACCATCTACTTCTAGAATTTTCTCATAGTCATTTAGTGGCTTTGATATTGCAGATGATTGGCCAGAGGCTTCAACTTCAAATATATTTCCCTCATTGCTTTCTCTAGAATGCTTGTCGTTAGCATATATAGTTTCAGATGCTACTTCTTGAGGATCTACTTCTTTGATTTCTTCAATAGAAGCTACCATATCACCAGTATGAACAACTTCAAAATTTTTTTCTTCATATTAATAATATCAGTGTCTTGCTTTTCCATGTAACCAACTGTGCTATATCTGAATCTCGATCCAATCCCTATCAAGGTTAATAGAAACCATAGCATCAATTTATCGAGCCTCAACTAGGAAGCACCTTCCCTGTCTTTTTTTGCTTGAAAATATCTTTTTAAGTGCCCTATATTGCCACACCTATAGCATATGAGAGGCTTCTTGATATAATAATTAGAAGGCTCTTCCTTCTTTCTAGGTAAGGTTTGAACCACCTAAGGATCGATCATGCGGTGTATCTCTTGATGATTCCTTAAAATTCTCTTGTTGGTTACAAGAGAATTTTATTCCCCTTCATTAACAAATACATATTAGCCAATTATTTGGCTAGTATGTCCTGTGACAACAATAAATTCTCAAATTCCTCCAAGGACGGTTGTTGAGCCCACCCTTGAATTGATGTCACAAATGAAATATATTCAGGCTTCAAACCACGAATAATAATTCTTCTCATTCATGCATCAGGGGTAGCCTCCTTTAGATTTAGTAAAAATATCTCAGAACATATGTTCTTAATCTTCAAAAAATACTTGGCGATAGAGAGATTACCTTGAATGGTGTTAGTCAATTCATTCTTCAGCATCTGTAGTATTGCTTCATTCTTTTTATTGAACAATAAAGGTCTTCGATATTTTATGAGCTGATTTACAACTTGTAATATGATCAAATAAATTAGAGGAGATTGTCCTCTTTAGGATAAACTCTGTCTTCACATTAATCTGCTTCCACTTCTTGTTTGCAGACTACTTTTCATTCCATCATCAGGAGGACTTGTGTTACTTCCATTAACAATCTTCCACAAATCTTCACCCACAAGGTATGATTCCATACATGTATTCCATACCTTGTAATTAGAATGGTTCAACAACTCCATCCCCAGTCCATTAACACTACCGCTAAAATCCATTTGGATAAACCAGCTGAATCACGTTCCAAGCCAATCTTAAAGTAAATCAACAAGCCAATATATAGATATGGCCTTGATTTCATGTAGAGAAATATAGCAGAATAAAAGTATAATCGAGAGAGCTTCTGTTAGCCCAAGATTGTTAACTAAGATCGAAAGAGTCAACTAAAGGAGGGGAAGCTAGAAACGAGAAGGAAGATTTTGAAAATGAGAACTTTGTAATGGATGAAGATTCTTTGATTTTAGTTTTGGTTGGTTACAAATGACTATGACCATCCCTATTTATACTTGTGTAAGGATGCTTCTAGAAATCATTCTAGATATATCTACAAGAAATATCTAGGTAACTTTTTTCGACTATCTAATAAAAATTTAGATTATTCTTTAATTTACTATAAATATCTTTCTAAAATATCAAATACTCTAGACTTTACAGATTTTTTCCTAAATATAAATATTCAATATATTACAATAAAAAAATCATAGAAAGGTTGTACCTCCAAAAAATCATCTTTATTTTCAAAATATGCTCATCTTTGTATGTACCAACTTTTTTTTAGCTAGAAAAATCTGAAAATAGTGTGAAATAATAGTCTTAAGTAGTTGCAATTCAGCCATAAGGGATGAATAATAATAATGCGTAAATGTTAGAATAAGCACATGACTAGATATCAAAATATAAAAGTTGAGTCCCCAAAATCTCTTTACATGATAATTCTCAACCTTTTTCTTGCAAACAAATCTGATATAGTTCCAACCAAAAAACACAAGTCATGATGACACCTATGTTCCCAACCGATATATAAGACAACTGATGTGCCTCAAGTTATTAATGCAACTTATTACAGGAGGCCAAAATAAATAATTAAAAGATTTAGTAACTGTCATGAGACAATTATGGGGTGGTTTTCTTTCTTTCTTTTCTTTTTTGTAGAAAAAAGGGCAAGGCAGTTAGAACAGGGTGTTTAAAAAAGGTATAGGAATTCTGGGAGAGTTCTAGCCTCTTGAATATCAGGTTGTGATGTCTTTACTCTTAGATTGTTATTATGTAATTTATGGTGTTGGCAGTGTCCTAGTGATTGTTTTTCATATTTCTTGTTGTAATATCAGTGTATCTAGTGTGAAACAATGATATTTGTTACTTTATTTAATATATCAACAATAAAGTGTTAGACCCCGTATGTTAGAACCCATAAGTCCTTAATTGGTTCAATTTAGTAAAGTTTGGGACTAAAAGTTAATTTTGCTCTAAGTTAAATCCTTAAG
This sequence comes from Solanum sejunctum, assembly GCA_025642045.1. Lineage (NCBI taxonomy): Eukaryota > Viridiplantae > Streptophyta > Magnoliopsida > Solanales > Solanaceae > Solanum > Solanum sejunctum. Next base: position 3,260,452 of record JAOTQJ010000049.1, read on the forward strand.
AATAAAAAGGTTATGGGGTCATGTGTATGTCCAATTTTTACTGGTCCATGTGTGGTGAACTTGGTCTATATATATCACCTTGTGGGAATTATCTTCCACAAGAGAGAGGGAGTTATACTTAGAAAAAAAATTGGAGAAAACACCTGTGAGGGTCTCGTCCAAGTTCCAGGGAAAACTAAAATTATTTTTTTCTGAGTTTTTGATTATTTGATGCTTCAAGCTTGTTATATTTGACCCCCTAAGTGGCGTAGAGACATTAATTGGTCAAGAAAACGCTTTGTTCGATGGATAGGAAGATGTGGGTCTTGTAAGGAGATTTTAAGGTATGATGATTTCTAGCTTAATTCTTGTTAAATAAAGCTTGTGGGTGTGTTAGGGTTGCGTTATAATGAAGGTAAAACATTAAAAAAAGGTTGGTTATTAATTGAATTTTGAATTTCGAATTTGGGGTTGGAATTGAGGACAAGGTGCATATGATGATATATGAATTTATAGTTATGTGTTTATGTTT
>JAOTQJ010000049.1:3261062-3291406 GCA_025642045.1 Solanum sejunctum
TTAGTTTCTTGATGTCTTTTCTAATGAGCTTTTTGGTTTTTCTCTCAAAAGGCAAGAGATTTTGATAGAGACCTCCTTCCAGATACTCAACCTATTTATATTCCTCCTTACCGTATGGCCCTGGCAGATTTGAAGTAACAATTGAAGGACTTGTTAGAGAAAGGTTTTATAAGGCCTATTAAGTTACCTTGGGCTACACCAGTGTTGTTTATGAAGAAAAAGGATGGTTCTCTTAGAATATGCATTGATTACTGGCAACTTAATAGCTTCACCATGAAGAACAAGTACCCTCTACCAAGGATTGATGATCTTTTTGATGAACTTCAAGGGGCTATTCACTTCTCTAAGATTGATCTTCAGTCCGGGTATCACCAAGTGAAAGTGAGGGAGTGTGACATTCCCAAGATGAGTTTCTAGACTAGTCATAGGCACTTTGAGTTTATGGTTATGTCCTCTAGGTTTTCCAATGCACCAGTTATATTTATGGATCATATCAATAGAGCCTTTAAACTTTACCTTAACTTGTTTGTGATGGTTTTTATTAATGATATCTTGACTTTATTCTTATAGTGAGGAGGAGCATATGAATCACTTGAGGGTGGTGTTCCAAATCCTGAGTGAGGAGAAGTTGTATACTAAATATGAGAAATGTCAGTTTTGGTTGAAAAAGGTCACTTTTCTAGGGCATATGGTGTCGGATGATGGCATTAAGGTGGATCCTAAGAAGATGGAGGTAATCAAAATTTGGCCTAGACCTTTGACTCCATCGGATATTAGAAGTTTCTTAGGTTTGGTGGGTTATTACTGGAGGTTTGTAAATGGCTTCTCTTCTATTGCTTCTCCCATAACTAAGTTGACCAAAAAGAAGGCAAAATTTGTGTAGACTGATGAGTGTGAAAAGAGTTTTCAAATTTGGAATGATAAGCTTATCTCTGCTCCTTTTTTTTCTCTACTGGAAGGGTAGGAGGGATTTGTTGTGTATTATAGTACCTCAAGAATTGGTTTTGGGGTGTGTTTTAAAGAAAAATGGTAAGGTGATAGCATATGCTTCTAGGGAACTTATGCATGAGAAAAATCACCCTGCCCATGATATTGAATTGGTGGCCATGGTATTTGCTTTGAAAATCTAGCATCACTGCTTGTATAAGGTTCATATTGATGTGTTTACCGATCATAAAAGTCTCCAATATGTTTTTACCCAAAAAGATCTTAACTTGATACAAAGAAGGTGGCTAAAGCTCCTTAAAGATTATGATATGAGTGTGCATTATTACCTCAAGAAAGCTAATATTGTAGCCGATGCTATAAGTAGGGTGTCTATAGGTAGTCTAACTCATGTTGATGATGGTGGAAAAGAGGTGGCTAGAAAGGTTCACCAGTTGGCTAGATTAGGGGTTAGGTTGGACGAACTTGATAATGATGGTGTAGTGGTTGTTGATGGTTCTATGTCTTCATTGATTGAGGACGTAAAGGCAAAACAAGATCTTGACCCTTCCTTGCTAGAGTTAAAGGCCTTAGTGAAAGATGGTAAAGTGGAGGTTCTCTCCCAGGGGGGAGATGATGCCCTTAGGTACTAAGGTAGATTGTGTGTTCATAGTGTTGATGACTTGAGAAAGAAGATTTTAGATAAGGCTCGTCATTCTTCCTATTCTATCCACCTCGGTTTCACAAAGATGTGTAGAGATTTGAAGAAAGTATATTGGTGGGGTGGTATGAAGAGAGACATTGCCAAGTTCATATCTAGATGTCACAATTGCCAACAAATAAAAGCCGAACATCAAAGGTCAGGTGGCCTAGCCCAAGATATAGAGTCCTACTTAGAAGTGGGAGGAAATCAACATGGATTTTGTGGTTGGGTTGCCTAAGGCAGAAAGCATTTTGATTTTATTTGGGTTGTTGTGGATAGAATGACAAAGTCGGCTCACTTCCTCCCAGTCAAAACTACTTATGGTGCCGAAGATTATGCTAAGTTGTATATACATGAGTTGGTTAGATTGTATGCGGTACCTTTATCTATCATTTTGGATTGTGGTGCTCAATTCACTACACACTTTTAGAGGTTCTTTCAAGGAGGACTTAGCATTAACGTTGTGCTTAGCACGGCCTTTCACCCTCAAACGGATGGCCAAGGCAAGAGGACTATGCAAACTCTTGAGGATATGCTTAGATCTTATGTTTTAGAGTTTAAGGGTAGTTGGGATGAACATCTTCCACTTATTGAATTTGCTTACATTAATAGTTATCATTCAAGTATTGGTATGGCTCCTTTGAAGCTCTTTATGGTAGACATTGTAGATCCCCCGTTAGATGGTTTGAAGTGGGGGAGATGGCTTTGCCAGGTCCAGATTTGGTCATGGAGGACTTGGAGACGGTGAGGTTGATAATGGAAAGATTGAGAATAGCCCAAAGTAGACAAAAGTCATCGAAGTGAGAAGGAGAGATCTTGAATTAAGGTTGGTGATTGGGTTTACTTAAAAGTCTCACCCATGAAAGGTATAGTCCGATTTGGCAAGAATGGCAAGTTGAGCCCAAGGTTTGCGTGTCCTTATAGAGTGTTGAGAAGGATTGGCAAGGTTGCCTATGAGTTGGAGTTTCCCGTTGACATGAATATGGTTCATTCAGTCTTTCATGTGTCCATGTTGAGGAAATGTGTGGGTGACCCTAGTGCTATAGTGACCTTGGATGTTGTGGGTGTTGTAGAGGATAATTTGACTTATGAGGAGGTCCTGATAGTGATTTTGGATAGGCAAGTGAAGCGATTGAGAAACAAGGATGTAGCTTCTATCAAGGTCCTTTGGAGGAACTAACAAGTTGAAAGTACCACATGGGAAATTGAGGCGGACATGAGAAAGCGATATCCATACCTCTTCCACTCTACTCAAGCTGAAGGTACTATTTAAGTCCCCATATGATTTCAAGTCCTAAGTCTAACCCCTTATGTCCCTTTGCATGCAATTATGTCTATTTGGCCAAGTTTATGTTATTTTTGACATTCATGTTGAGATTTTTGAAAATAATGTTTAGATTTATTTATTGCATTCATGTTGGGCTAGAATTTTCATGATTACTTCTCTTATGTATGTTTCTTTGACATTCGAGGATGAATATTTCCAAGTGGAACATATTGAAACGCCCTAAAAAGGCCCCAAAAATGTGCTTTGAAAATGCCCATAATCATATTTTATATATCTCAAAATATATGCGTGATATCAAAAGTCTAACTTCATATTCTTGATCAGGATGTAAATAATTAAGCAGAAAATGGGTGTAATCTCCATTTTAGAGGACCCATAGCAAAAAATATTTTTTGCAAAATTATGAACTCAAGTGGCGATCTGCGCCTTAGTCGTGATGCACCAGGGGGACGGATAACATGCCAGGGGCGCGAATTAGTTTAAATTTTTTCTAAAAATTATGTTTCGGCCCAAGGGACTTGGGTTCATAGCCCCATGCCCACTTATACATAAAACATCTATACTTAGCCATTTTTCAACACTATATCACTCAAGACCCTCTCAAAATCCTCTCCAATAGTTAACCAAATATTTCATTCAAATTCAAGTGTCTCAAGCTCAATTCTAGATTTCAAGAACTCAAACCAAGCTTCAAGTCTCATTCAAGTTTATTTCAAGGAAAACCCAAACTCAAGGTATATGGGTTTAACCATTAGGTCCTTTCACCCATGGTGCCCAACCTTCCTTTTTATCAAAATTGCATGTTTTCAAGTTGTATTACTTATGGGTATTACTTATTATGGATTATGATTATAAATTATATTGGGGGTTTATGAAATATTAATTGAAAACACATGTCTACCTATTTCAAGCCTATACTATAAGATGGTTTGTCTATTGTGACTATACATATTTTGAGCTATGAAACTATGATCTATTATAAGATTTGATGATGGATTTCATGGTATCTTACATAAGGGTTTTACTATGTGTTGATGGGTTGATTTACATTGAGTTTTCTTATACTGTCTCACTCTTGAATTGTATAATTTTGAACTAGCATTACACACTTACCAAGTGTTTGATGAAATGTCTTAACAAGGATTCTTAAGTTATTGGTAAACTATTACATGGTTTATAAGTCAAGTGACTTTGTGATGATGAAGGGATTATATGTACGCGTTAAATTTATGGAAAGTATTGATAGTGATGCAAGTTGACCTCACCTTATTGGGGGTGACATGCCCAACCACTTGTGAGGGGGAAACATGCCTTGACCACCTTGTCGATGGGTGACATGCCCATACTACCATGTTGAGGGGTAGGTACCTTGACCACCTTTTCAGTGGGTGATATGCCCATACTACCATATTGAGGGGTAGATACCTTGACCACATTGTCAAGGGGTGACATGCCCATACTACTATGTTGAGGGGTAGATACCTCAATCCCAATCCAAAGGGGTTACACACTTTGGAATCCAAACGCTAGTTTGCTTGGTCTATGTTGGTTATAATCTCTTCCTACACATGTATTCTGTAATTCCATGCTTTATGATTTACAAGCATTTTACTTCAAACATTGATCATGTATACTATATTAATATTATACTTATCCATTGCTTATAATTATGCATTTTGACTATGTTTTCTTATGTCTTTTTGCATTGCATCCTACATACTTAGTACATTCAAATGTACATACACATACTCTATACCTACATGATGTTACCATGTAGGAATAGTAGCACCTCTCGATCATCCTCCATGTGGCTAGTTTTGGTATTCCAGAAGATAAGCTTTGGTGAGTTCTCAAGTCCAGGGACAGTAGCTATGTTGCTCTTACTATTTAATATTTATTTATGTTGAACACTTGAGACTATGAGGGTGAGCCAAGAAAGTATCTTGGCCCCTGCTCCAATCTACGTTTAAAGGTGTTGATAGAATAATTGATGTACTTATGTTTTGAGCTTCACTCTAGAATGTGTTATCATTATCAAAGACTTCCCTTAGTCCATTTTTCCTTATTTATGTCTCTTATTGTTCATATTTTGCTTTTGCAGCCAAAGATGCATGATTGATATTCTAAGAGGTTTGTTTGGGGTTCCTTTGGATTTCCCATTTGTTGTGTCATGTCTAGGCCTTAGGCTTGGGTCGTGACAAATTTTAAGTTGAAGATGTTAATGTGTTGTCAAAATACAACACATTTGATGCTTAAAACTTAGGTTTTTGTGTGTTCTCAATGCAATATTTATGATTTTTATGTGTTTTGGTGTTTAGTTTGCTCGAAAGTAGGTTGGCATGATATTTTGGGAAAACTTACAGATTCTTCTGGTTTTTGAAGGCTTATAGGACCCTATACAAATTGTAGAGGATTGTACAAGTCATAGAGTGGGTTTCATGGAGATTTTCAAAGAAGTTAAAAGATCTGAAGTTCAGCCATACAAGACCTCTTTACAAGCCGTAGATCACTCTACGACTAGTCTAGAGTAATTTCGCAAAAATCCCAGTGAGATCTAGTAAAGAACCAAATATTGCAAGTAAAGTCCGCGAACGAGCAATACAAGTCGTAAATCAATCTATGACTCATAAAGTGGATCCATAGCAGTGAAGTCTAAGTTCTCAAGAGCTGAACACAAGACCCCGATTGTGACTCATAAACCCATTTATGAGTTATAAATGCCCGTCATATAAAGTCACCAACCTGTTTTTCTAATTTTTGAAGACTTGTTTGTAAATACTATAAATAGTAATTTTAGGTCATTATTCAGAGAATACTGTAGATAGAACTTTGTTAGAGTGCTTTTTAGGGTTTTGTACCTAGACATAAAATACTGAAGAGGAGAATACACTTGTGGATTCATATATCTTTCAATCTTGTGATTCTCAATACAATGTGGGTTTGCTTGGTCTTCAATCTGATTGGGTCAGTGATTAATTATGTTTTCTCAATTCATGATTTCTCCATCTACCCATAGTATGAGTAGCTAAACCCACAGTTTGGGGTTGTGGGAACCATAAAGATCTAACCAAAAATACCCAAATAATTTGCAATTCCTGAAATGCGTATTTACATGTATTAATCAATTCTCTTTGTTTTGCATGTTTCTAGTGGTGGCCAACATTAAAACTTGTCTAGTGTTATCTTCCCATTCTAGGTTGTAATGAATAGAAAAAAGATTGGTTAATAGGATTCGATGATATGTTCTCGTCTAATCAATCGAACTAGACCAAGAGGAGGTTGAGTGGGACTAGGTAATGGTTAGTATTGAACACTCTGGAGATGGGCAAGTCACATAGTGAAATTTGCCTCTCACCTTTGGCCAAAGGGCTTGGTGAACTTAAATTACCGTCCTACATGTTCTACTCTAGTCGATAATTGGGTTATCTGGGGATATTGAGTTGGTGAATCATGGGGACACAATTCCCAAATTAGTCTCCATTATTGATTGTCTCTTTTTTTGTTTGTTTAGTTTAATTTCTTATCAATCATTGCAACCCCCACCCCCACCCCACAACAAACACACACTTTTTGGGAAATTGAGTTAGTTAATACTTGAATTGTTTATTAGTGAATCAACTCAAAAAGTCTCTGTATTCTCTGTGGGATTCGACCCTAACCTTGGTTGGATTTTATATTTAACAACGACCATTTTATACTTCAAAAGAGAGGTGTAACTTGGGCATGATCACATACACCCATGATAGCAAAGACCTTGTACACTTTATGGATAAATTCTTATGGGTTTTCCTCTACCTTTGAGCCATGGAATTATGGGGGATTCATCCTTATGAAATCCCTTACCCCTGAGGTCAATGGAAGAGCATGAGGAGCTTGACCCCCTTGATTGGCCACCACCCTTGTCAAGAGGGTGACAACATTCTGGTACTCAGCATGGGTGACTCCTTCTCCTTGCGCTTGGGGAACTTGTGGGGCCAGAGGGGCCAATTCATTCTCAGGACTGGGTATCTCGGCAACATAATCTAAAAGAGCAAGAAGGACGCTCGTGAGAGGTAGGAAACCTTATGTTAAATCTAGAACATGAAATAGAGTATGAAGAAGTGAACCATTTCCGAAAATGCCTCATAGCCTGTCATTTATAGATGTGGTGCCCTTCAAAACTATGAACAAGACTCTACTCAATGTGGTGTTTTAGATTTTCAAGGACCATTTACAAACCTAGTTCTCTAATACCAATCTTGTCACGACCCAATCCTAGGGCATAGACATGACACGGCATATGAAAGACCGAAGGCAACCCAAACAAGCCCTTTTAGCATATCATTTGCACATCCTTCATTGCGAAAGCATAATTTTATAATGAGCAAGTAAGAAATAAATTCTAAGGCAAAAAGGGACTTTGGACTCACACTATGAGGATGTTATAGGGAAGAGGATTTACATGAAATATGTAGCAAATAAAGTCTAAGGGGTGGGTAAGTATGACTCACTCTATAGGGATGATTTACGGAATTGGGACTTCCATATCATCATCAACATATAACAAGCATAGAGGAAAATGAAGGAACTAAGAGAAGTATTCATAACATAAAAGCATAAGGAATCAAGATCAATAATGCATAACTATCACTATATCCAACAACACCTTTAATTATGAATAGGTCAGGGCCAAGACATCTCTCGAGCTCACCGTTAAAATATAGTACCACAAAATAACTAAGTCTAAAAAAGGCATGAATGTAATTGTAATGTTACCCTCAAATGTAGAGGACTCACTAAGCAAATCTTTGATTAGAACATCTAGTCACATGGAGAAGGAAGATTGTATGGAGCTCCGGTTCCTACATGGATAGATTATACAAGCAAAAAGTATACATTAGTACTTGGAATGTACTAAGTATACGGGATACAAATACAACAAGGGATATAAGCCATATTTAAATAATATGCATAATCATAGTCAACAAACATAAGTTCAATATATCATGCGTGCTCAATGCCATGACAAAATTATGTAATCATCAAATCATGTGATATATCATACATAGATAGAAGGGACCATAACTGACATGTTAGACCAAGTGAGTTACTACTTGGAATCTCTATGTTCACTCCACATCAAACTTAGGAGTGGCCCACATTATCGTGGTAGACCAAATATTCACCTTACGGCAATGCCACCCTTTTCAGAGAATACTTCATAATTACATTATGGGAACACCACCCACTTTGATATACATATCTTATTAACATTATGGGAACAGCACCCACTTCGAAACACATTAACCTTATGAGAATACAACCCATTTTGGTGTATGATTCACATGTGTTATACGAGAACACCACCCATTTTGGCCAGTCCTGCATCTTAAGCTATATGGATACATTATCCTATTCACAAACCTATAGTGGCAACATAGTTATGGGACAATGGTTATCCACCAATATCAGCTCGGTGCTAGATCATAATCCTAAGGAATACTCAAATTATTCTTGTTATCATAAATTGCAGACCATTTTAAACATCGCGTAGTTCATAGAGTAGTCATCAAAACTTAGGTTTCATTATATCAAAGATAGGGCTTCATAACTTGTCATTGCTTTCATAACATTTTCATGATGTATAGCATACATAATAGACCTTCAGAAATCATATAGTTTGTAAATCACACATCCTATCATAAGGCCTTTACCATCATAAGAAGCTTGGTTTACAATTTTGTAAAACATGGTGGGTATGTATATATGTTCAAACCCATCCAAAAACAACACCTCTAGGCATGAGGAGAATAGCAAAACCCCTTTTGATAAATCATGCAAAATAATCCACCATATCATAGTAAAGCATAGTTAGGGCACCGTTAAATCCACATCTTAAATCACAAATTTTCCATGACTTGTCACTTCATAATATTATACAAAGATAAAATAGCATAATATTCATCATAATATCATCATAGGTTTCTTCATAATCAAGTCACGCAAAAAGTTCATGGAGTCTTCATAAATACCCATATCTTCGAAAAAGACTTGGAGGAGAAATAGTTGATCTTGTGAGAGGAAGGTTACCACAATCAAACCCACATACCTTAGTAATAGGATCTAGAAAAACCTTTAAAATGATGGGAGATTTGGAAGCCTAGCTTGCACCTTCTTGCTTGGGGACTTGAGGAAACTTGAGAGTGTTTTAGAATGTAGGAGATTTTCGGATGAGGAGGAAATGAGATGAAATTAGGGTTTACAAGTTGATAAGGGGCTCCTTCAAGGTCAAAACAACATGGTAGAAGCATAAAATAATAAGAAATTACAAAACTACCCCTTTTTAAAATCTGGCTGGACAAGTCTACGAACCTTGTTTACAGGTCGTAGACCTTTCTATGGTCAGTAGATGGGTTTTCAACTAATGGCCCCTTTTCAAACTTCAAAGACCCCTATTCTCCGATTCTCATTCTATGAGACCATCTACGACTCATAGAGGACTTTACAGGTCATCTAATAGGTCATAGATTGAACTTCAGAATATGCCGAATTTCATCAAGTTTGCCAGGTTCTACGAACCCACTTTATGGGTCATACTTCATCTTACGAGTCATAAACCCCCATCATAAATAGTAATAGTTCAAACTTTCCAAAGCTTACTTCTTGCATCTCTCCTACAACATAAGTGGGGTCTTACATTTGACTAATGCTCCAGCTATATTTATGGATCTTATGAATCAGATGTTCAAGCTGTTTCTTGATAGTTTTGTGGTTATTTTCATTGATGATATTCTAATTTATTCCTGAAGTAAGCGAGAGCATCTGGATCATTTGGGGTTGGTTTTTCAGACTTTGAGGGAGAAATAATTATATGCCAAGTTCAGTAAATATGAGTTCTGGCTGGGTGAAATAGCTTTTCTTGGTCATATGGTATCCAATGATGGTATTAAGGTTGATCCAAAGAAGATCGAGGCCATAAAGAATTGGCCTAGACCATTGACTCCTTTGGATATTTGAAGCTTCATTAAGTTGGTTGGTTATTATAGGAGGTTTATTAAAAGATTCTCATCTATTGCATCTCCATTGACTAAGTTGACTCAAAATAAGGCCAATTTTGTATGGTCAGATAAATGTGAGAAGAGTTTTCAGACTTTGAAAGATTGACTTACATTGGCTCCTGTTTTGACTATATTGGATGGCTTAGAACATTTATGGTGTATTACAATGCTTCTCGGTTCGGGTTGAGATATGTGCTTACAAAACATAGTAAGGTGATTGCTTATGTATCAAGGCAATTGAAGGTGTATGAGCATACTATCCAACTCATGATCTTAAGTTTGCGGATATGGTATTTGCTTTGAAGATTTGGAGACACTATTTGTATAGGGTCCATGTTGATGTCTTCATCGATCACAAGAGTTTGAAATATGTATTCACCCAAAGAGATCTTAACTTGAGGTAAAGAAGGTGGTTAAAACTTTTTAAAGATTAAGACATGAGTATTCAATATCATCCCGATAAGGCAAATATTGTAGTCGATGCTCTTAGTAGACTATATATGGGGAATGTGGCTCATGTTGATGAAGGGAAGAAGAAGTTGGTTAAAGATGTTCACCATCTTGCTAGGTTGGGTGTTAGATTGGCTGACTCTGATGATGGTGGCATCCATGTTCAAAATGGGGCTGAGTTTTCTGTGGTTGTTGATGTCAAGGCCAAACAAGACTTAGACTCGTCATAGGTTGACTTGAAGAAGTTGGTTTCTGAAAAAAAGATGGAGGTTTTCTCTCAAGGGAGAGATGGTGTACTTCAATATTAATATTAGTTATGTATTGCAAATATGGATGGCTTTGGAGATGTGATCATAAGTGAAACCTATAACTCTCATTATTCTATTCATCCAGCATCTACTAAAATGTATCGATATTTAAGGAAAGTGTATTGATCGCATGGTCTGAAGAAAAATATAGTTGAGTTCATATTCGAGTTTCCTAATTGTCAGTAAAAAGGCCCAGTGTATTGACTTAAGAGATTGAGATTCCTACTAGGAAGTGGGAAGATGTGAACATGGATGTTATGGTTAGTTTTCCCCAAACTCAAAAGCAATTTGATTTGAGCTAGGTTATCATTGATAGGATGACTAAATTGGCTCATTTCCTACCCATTAAGACTACCTTCAATACTGAAGACTATGTGAGGTAGTATATTCAAGAGTTGGTGGGGTTGCATAGTGTGCCTAGGTCTATTATATTGGATCATGGCACCGAATTTACTTCTTATTTTGGAAATCATTTCAAAGATATTCAGGCACTAAGGTGAAGTAAGCACCGCTTTTTATCCTCAAATTGATAGATAAGCCGAGAGGACAATTCAAACTTTGGAGGATATGTTGAGGGTTTATGTGTTGGAATTTAAGGGAAATTGGGATGATCATTGATCTTAGCATAATGATATTCCTAATTAGCCAAAAATAACCATAAATAGAGACAAGTTAGAAGCTAAATACATAGAGTCTAGGTGTTTTAGTTAGTTTTTCTCTTATTTTGCTAACACATGGTCTAGTGCGTTTGTTGGTTGTGTTTTTGCAGGATTTTATTTTAATTTGGAAGGTTTGGAGTTTCATCCATATTTGAAGGAAGAAAACAACCTTAAATTGAGAATATAACAATCAGTAGAAGCAGCAACAAGACCAAAGTCCACGCTGCAAACTTGGGACGAAGTTGTGGAAGCTGAAAAATGCAGGAAAAGGCGCAAACCTAAAAAATATGCCAAGTTTGTGTCATGGACTTATGCAAAAGATGTGTAAAAGTGCCCAGTCAACAAAAGAAGAGAAAACCCAGTGCATACAAGGGGTCCGCATCATGGACCTATGGACAAAATGCAAAAAAGTCGAGTTACTAGATTTTTAATTATATTATATCATAGACTTTAGGTTTCCAGACTGTTTTTATGCAAGAACAACGATAGAGACGAAGGAAAACCTTTTTCTAAGGTTATTTTTGTTAGTTTAATCTTGATTCCTCAGTTTTTGATGTTTTTCATATCATTCATGGTGTATTTCATGACTATAAGTGGCTAATTCTCCATATTCTGGGGTTATAGCCACAGATAATGTTTAGTTCTTAATTTTTAGCATTTATGAATAGGTTCTTTTGATTATTCCTATGTTATTTTTATCTATACTTCATAGCCTAATCAACTAGGGAGTAAATTAGTTATTCATTTTAGATTCGAGAGATGTTGGAGTGGATAGAACGCAGTAGTATAGAGAGTTTGTTCCACTAGAAAACTAGGTTGATTCATATAAGGGAGACCTATGACAACTACTCTTACACCTCATTCATTTCATAATACGAGAAGATAACTTAAAATATTTTTATTAGTCTGTCTATCCTCGCTTAATGATGTAGTTAGGCAGTCAATAACAGTAGACCAGCAGAGGCGTGCAACCCTTTTCAGGTAATATAATCCTCGTGAATCAGCAATCAGGAACCCAGACATAGATAGACATTGTTAAAACTAAATGGAATCGTTAAGGCTGCAATCCAGGAATTGCTTATTAATTAATATATTAATAGTAAAAATCAAATTAGTTAGAAGAAATTCATTCTCTACATTTATTCTACTTATACCTTTACATCTTTTTAGCAAAAGTACCCTAAACATGATAACTAAGATTGGTTGTTGATTTCATTCAAATCCTTTAGGTTTGACAACCTAGCTCCTTAATCAGGGCCACCGTATTACTTGTGAGACCACGTACACTTGCATGTACTAGGAGAAACAATCATCTACCACTTATTGAGTTTGCTTACAACAATAGCTTTCATGCTAGAATTGGTATAACACTGTTTGAGGCCTTGTATGATAGAAGGTACAGATCTCCAGTGGGGTGGTTTGATTTGGTCAAGATGGCTTTCATAGGCCTGGATTTTGTGTTAGAGGCTATGGAAAAGGTGAATTTGATTAGGGATAGGCTGAACACGGCTCAAAGTCACCAAAAGTTTTATTCAGATGTTAGAAAGAGGGATCTTCAGTTTCTTATTGGTGATTAGGTGTATGTGAAGGTTTCACCCATGAAGGGTGTATTGTGTTTTTGCAATAAGGGAAAATTAAGTCCCCAATATCTACGTACTTATGATATTGTTAAGTGGAAAGGTAATGTGACCTATAGATTGGAATTGCCTCTGGATTTGAGTTATATCCACCCTATTTCCATGTGACTATGTTCAGAAAATTGATTGGTAATTCCTAGTTCAATTGTCCCCTTAGAGGGTGTTGAACTTGAGGAGAACTTGTCTTATGAGGAAGTTCCCTCTACGATCTTGGATAGGCAAGTGAAGTAGCTTCGCAAAAAGAATATGGCTGAAACAACCCAAAAAGTACCCGAAAATGTGTCTTAGAAGTGCATGGAATCATAATTTCTATAGATCTAAAAATCTATTCATTATTTCAAAAATATGACTTCATATTCTTATTCAAGGGGTCAAATTGAGTGGGGAATGGGTCTAACCCGAATTTTAGAGCAACCATATCAAAATCCAAAAATCACAAAAATGTTATTTAGAAGGGTCAAACTAAAAAGGGCATATCTCTTAGCACACAAAGAATTGGGTGGCCCACGATCTACCAAATTAAAGCTCTTTGACTTAGCTTTCTAACGTACTTAGTTTCATCTCATTCCGAGTTTATATGAATAATTTGTTCCCATTTTTGTAGAACTCATTTGTGTAGAAATGTAAATTCCAGTGAATAATCTACGTCGCTTCGCGACGCAGAGTAGTGTTATTTTGGTCCTATTTTTGGGGGGGCCTAAGGGTTTCCATACTTGAAATTACCTATACCTAACCTTATTTAACCCTCATATCATCCAAAAAATTCTCCAATACTCATTCAAACACTTAGACTAATATTTCTCTCAAGATTGAAGTCCCAAAACTCAAGACCAATCTTAAGGATTTCATCAAGTATTTTATTCAAGCTTCAAGTCTCTATTAAAGTCTTTTTAAAGTAATTCTCAAAAGCTAAGGTATGTGAGTTTCAACCATTGGGTCCTTTCACCCATGGTGCCCAATCCTCTTTTCTACTTAAATTGCAAGATCTAGATTTAATTTTACATGTGGGTTTTGTATGTTAAGAAATTTACTGCACGGTGATTTGAGTTCATGAAAGTATGATTGTTTTAGCATATTTTGAGCTCTAAATCTTGGATCTAATGTTGTATTTGATAAAAGGTCTTGATGTATGTTGCTTGATGGTGTTACAAAGTATTGATTAATGGTTTTACATGGGATTTACTTGCATCTTTGAAACGACCCCAAAAAGTGCCCGAAAATATGCCTCGAAAATGCCCTATATCATAATTTCCATATATCTAAAATTTTATTTGTTATTTCAAAAATCTAATTTCATATTCTTGTTGAGGCGGCGAAAGCAAGTGGGGTATGGGTCTAACCCACATTAATCGTATCAAAATCCAAAAATCGCAAAAATGTGATTTAGGAGAGTCAACTTTAAAGGGGCATATCTCTTAGCATACAAAGAACTGGGTGGCCCACAACCTACCAAATTAAATCTCTTTGAATTAGTTTCCAACACACTGTGTTTCACCTCATCCTGAATTCAAATGAAGAATTTATGCCTATTTTTGTAGAACTCATTTGTGCAGAAATGCAAATTCTAGTGAGTAATCCACGTCACTAGTGTTATTTTGGTCCTGTTTTTTTCATTTAGGTACAAGACCTTCCAGTCTTGGGCCTAAGCGTTCCCATACTTAAAAATACATATACTTAGCCTTATTTCACCGTCATATCATCTTTAACATTCTCCAATATCCTCTCAAACACTTAGACTCATATTTCACCCTAAATGCATGTCCCAAAACTCAAGACCAATCTTAAAGATTTCTTCAAGGGTTTCATTCAAGCTTCAAGTCTCCATCTCCAACCTCTTTCAAGGGTTCTCCAAAGCTAAGGTATGTGAGGTTGAACCATTGGGTCCTTCCAACCATAGTGCCTAATCCTCTTTTTTACTTAAATTGTATGATTTAAAGTTGATTTTACATGTGCCTTCTGTATATTAAGAGATTTACTGCACAGTGATTTGAGTTTATGAAAGTATGATTATTTTAGCATGTTTTGAGCTATAAATCTTTTATCTAATGTAAGCCTTAATGAAGGGTTTTGATATATATGGCTTGAGGTTGTTGCAAGGTGTTGATTTATGATTTTACAATGGATTTCCTTGCATGATTTCACTCTTGAATTGCATAGTTTTACACTAGTATTGCACACTTTCCAACTGTTTGATAAAATGTCTTTTTAAGGATTTTTTGAGTTTTGATGATCTATTGATTAGGTTATGATTCAAGTGACTTTATGATGATTATAAGCTTTCTAAAGATGTGTTTATATCATGAAAATGTTGATAATATTGTAGGGCCATATTAAGCTCTTTTTTTCTAAGATTATACCTCTTGTGAGCCTTGGATGTTGATGTTAATGAAAGGATAACATTGGTGATGATCTATTCTTATGATTGATGTTAAGCTTAGCATATGAGGTCAATGATGTTAAGAGCTACTCGTGCCATGTCTTTATGTTTATTGTAAGTTATTAAAGTATGATTATCTTATATATTCCGTGGATTAGACTTAGCACCGAGATGACTAGAGGCGAGTCCCTAAGTCCTAGAACTACGTGCCACCATAGGTAAAGGGATTAGAGGCGAGTCCCCATATCTCTAAGATGTGAATACCCCAAATATTAAGGCTTGTGGCTAGTACTCAAGTCTGAGCTTGTGGCGAATACCTGAGTCCAAGAACTAGAGGCGAGTACTCAGTTCATAAAAGGCTTAGAGGATCCACTTAGGCATTAGGAGGTTTACCTTGGCAAGTAACTTCCCCCTTTTTTCTATTGTAGGGTTGACATCAAAATTCCAAGTTGTAGCTCGCATGGTCTTATGTTATCAGTTGAGGTCTCTTCCCATACTTATGTATTATGATCTATATGAGTTGAATGAATCATAAGCATGTTTTACTTCACGCATCATTCATACATATCATATTATTGTTATGCTATTCATTGCTTATTATTATCATGTATTTTGATTATGATGTCTATCTCTTGTTGAATTGTATCCCACATACTTAGTACATTCAAATGTACTAACTTATACTCTATGCCTACATGATGTTACCATGTAGGAACCGGAGCTCCTATTGATTTTTTCGTGGCTAGATGGATTGTTCAAGTTAGCCTTTTGTGAGTCAACCATTCTGGGGACAATGACTATTCTCTTATACTATGTATTATAATTCTTTTCACTTTATTGTATACTTATGATAATAAGGGTGAGCTGGTTGGTTGTCTTGGCCCCTGTTAACTTCTATGTTAGAGGTGTCCAGTAGTTGGACAAGATATGTATTATGCTTGAGCTTTGACTCACTTATGATATTCAAGCTATTTAAATATAAATCTCTCTCCCTTAGTCCTAATTTATCTTATTTATGTTTCTTATGTTGTTTTATCTAGCTTTTGCGACCAAGGATATGTAATGATTTGCTATGAGGCTTGTTTGGTGTTCCTTCGGGTTCCCCATTCGACGATCACGTCTAGGCCCTAGGCTTAGGTAGTGATAATGTTTTCACTTTTGAATTGCATAGTTTACACTAGCACTACATACTTATCAAGTGTTTGATAAAATGTCTGGGTTAGAGTTCTTGAGGAATTGTTGGTCCAATGCATGTCTTATGAGTTGAATGACTATATGATGATTAAAGGGATGTATACATGAGTGTTTAAAACAAGTAAAGTATCTATGTTATTGCAAGTGGATTGGTGGGATTTCATGTGATTATGTCCTCGGGGATTATGATGAGTTATTGAGTCCTTATGCTAAGACCTATGCCCTTACAAATTGTGAAGCCTACTAGAAGAGGTTATGAACCCTGTTATATACTTTACCTTCTAGTTCAAGGCAAATTCCTACATGTAGGGGTTATGAGCTATGTTGTACACCTTACCCTTATGTACGAATCAATGTCCTTATATTTGAGGTTATGCTACTCTTGATGAGGTTATGTACTCTTGATGAGGTTATGTACTATTGTTGAGGTTATGCAATTTACTCTTGATTGAGGTTATGCCATGTACTCATATTTGTTGTTATGCAATGTGCTCATATTAGGGGTTATGACCTATGATACCTTCTACCCTCACATGCTATTCATTATCTTCTGTACTACTTATTACCTACTAAAAGGAGTTATGACTCAAGCTATATTCTTCACCCTCTAGTAAGTATGGTTATTTTCAAGCATATTTTACTTCAAACATCATGCATGCATGCCATATGGCTATATACTTATTTATTGCCTTATTATGCATTTCAATTATGTGCTTATACCGTATTGCATTATATCCTACATACTTAGTATATTCCAATGTACTAATACATACTCTATGCCTACATGATATCACCATGTAGGAATCGAAGCCCCGCTTGAGCATCTCCACAGTGGCTTGTACGGTTTCACTCAAGTTTGTTGGTGAGTCCTCCATTTTGGGGACGCTGCTTATAATCTCATGCTATGTTCTAATACTATCTTTCTTTTATGTATGTATTAACTATAAGGGTGAGCCTAGTTGCTTGTCTTGGGCCCCGCTCTTATCTTTGTAATAGAGGTGTTGTTGGACATGTTACGTATTATGCTTGAGCATTGACTCACTTATGATATTCAATCTATTTAAGTATAAATCTCTCTTCCTTAGTCCCAATTTCCCCTTGTTTATGTTTTTTGTGTTGTTTTATATTGCTTTTTTGTGACCAAGGATATGTGATGATATGCTATGAGGCTTTTTTGGGGTTCCTTCGAGTTCTTTATTTGCTGGTCATATCTAGGCCCTAGGCTTGGGTCACGATAATGGCTTCAGTTAAAGTACTTTAGAGAAATCAACATGTGGAGAATGCTACATAGAAGGTGAAGTCAGGCATAATGAGGCGATCTCCCTATCTTTTCCAATCTACTCAAGCTATGGTATTAGGTTCTTCTTATTCTAAATGGTCCTAATTCTATCACTCTTGTGTTTCATCACACGATATTCATATATGTGCACAAAAATGATTTAAAGAATGTTTTGACTTGAGTTTTAATAGCTTTGTGGTTTTCAAGTAATGAATTATGCATTGTGTCTTCATGTTGGAATGTTTCATGTTCAAGTCAAGCCTTTCAAGCCATATTCTAGCACATTAGAGGATGAATGTTCACAAGGTGGAGATGATGTAAGGTCCCAGACCATGTAAGGCCTTAGCGATGCATGAAATTTTGGCCAAGGTGACGCCATAAGATGACCTCCAAGAGCCATGGAGCAGTCCACGAGTTGCATGAAGGTGCCTTGAGGTGGCCCTTGGCCTTGTGCTTAGTGTGCTTGGGCTTGAAAACCATATTTTGCTAAGGCACCTCACACATGAACCCCTACACGGGTCCTGTAGCACCACACGGGTTGTGTGCTACCCTGTAAGGGTGTTGGTCCAAAATTTTCTAAGTATAGAATCACCATTTCGAAACTTATCCAGTGTTAATTTTTCTCACCATTTCGAAACTTATCCAGTGTTAATTTTTCTAAGTGTTGTATCACGGGAACATATACGGTCCATGTGACTTCATACAACTAGTATGCCTTCTGGATGAGACCCCTGGCAACTTTTTAAAGATTGTTTCATTAATGGCTTTCTTGTAATTTTTGTTATTCCTAAGGGTCGTTTATGACTTTCTAACCTATACTAAATCTTTGAAAAGACCTATACTCCTCTATTACTATTCAAATTCATTTCATACACCTAGCATATTCAAACCTCTCATCTAAAGACTCCTCTCAAGTGAGCCATTGGAGGATTAGCTTGGAGCTTAAAAAAGGATCTTATTCTTCAATCAATTTCTTCTTGTTTCTTCTTCATTAACTAAGGTAGCTGGGATTGATTCATGGGCCCTTTCAACCATGAAGACCCCAAACTTTTTTTACTCTTTGATTTATGAAATTAAGCTTACTTTGAATGTGGGTCTTTTAAATTATTATTTACTTGATTCAATTGAGATATGAGCTACGTTTAATTGATATTTTTAAAATAATTTAAGCCCTAATATCTTGATTTGCATTGATATTATAAAGATTTGAATACGCGTTCTCCCCTTAAATGTTGATTTAAGTATGAGTAATCTAAAGTATGTTTTGAATGTGAATTTATTTTTGGGTTTACTTGAATTTCTTATTATATTATTGATTTAAGTTTGAATCTTTATTGCCTATGTTATTCTCTCATCATTCATGGAATATGCATTCATGAGCATTGGTTTTCATGAAGATTATGAAGTGGGCTAAGACCCAAGTATCTTTATGAATATGATTTTGACCAAAAGTATTGCTATGACAAGAATATGATCACACAATGTCTATAATATGCATCTTTGAGCAACTCTGGGTATTTGCACCATTTTGTATATATGTGAATGAACTATTCCTATACATGAAAGTATGAATTGAATTATGATTTTTCCTTTGAGCCCAAGTAGACATGATTATAAAGAATGTTTGGCTTTTAAGCCTAAGTATGCATTGAAACATTTTGAAAAGACTTATGCCTCTTTTGAAAGCATGCATATGTATATGTATTCTTGTGGGATGATGACCTAGAATAGAAAGAACTTGTGGGTGTACGGCTATATCCAAGGGTCCGGTATCCAAGTCTCATAAGTATGTGCTAGTGTAGGTATATATTTCTTCCTTTGTATGAGATGATTTTGAAATCTTCTGAAATGACTGGGTTGTAAGAAAGGTGGTCATCACACTGAAATGACTAGGTCTTAAGGTGTGGTGTAGATTACCTTTGGCAAGTAATCTTCTCTAATCCAATGGGAGGCTTTCATTTTAGAAATTTTATGTAATAGCTCGCATGAGTTTAGGATGTCGATTATTGTCTCATCCCCTCTATGTTGAAGTATTATGGCATTTCATGCATCATGGGTTTCATAGCGTATTGATATATTACTCTTTCGTTATCATATACTTCTTTTTATATATGTGCCTTTGTCATCTAACTTTGAATGTAGGTTTAATTATCTCATATGCATTACATACCCATATTTTTAGTTCATTCAAACGTACTAATGCATACTCTTTGCCTTCATGATCTAACCATGTAGGCACCATACATTACCTTCATCCACCTCTTAACGGTTAGCTTAGATTGAGAAAGTTGTTGTGGTGAGTCATGTCATCCAACGACAAGCCATTATCCATCTCCCTATTATGTTGCTTCCGCTTATGGTTTACTTACTTTGAGGGGTAAGCACTGGACATGTCTTGGCCCCCATCCTATTCTATAACTTAGAGGCATTATTAGACAAAATGTAGACTCTAGTATAAATTTATGCTATGTCTTGCTATATAGATATTATGATTATGGCTATCTATTGAATATTGATACTATGATGATTTGCTTATAATGAGATGTAATAATGTCGAAAGTCCTAAGTCCCATTCTATCCTCATTGCGTGAGTCATACTTACCTATCCCTTAGTTCTTATTTTCTATATGTTATGCAGGTCATGATAATCCCTATTCTGATGATATCCCTATAGCGTGAGTCCTACTTTCTCATCTCATAGAACTATTTGTTTATTTCTTCAATATATGCTTTGAACCGATGATATAAATATGGATACTTTGAGGCTTATTCGGGGACTCTCATGTTTCCATTCACTATGTCACTCCTAGGCCTTAGGACCGGGTTGTGACAATACTACACTGAGATCACTGGGGACAGGGTCTATTTGGTATATACTTTGATATTGGAGTGGTGGTCAACATTGGGGTTATGTTTAAGTCCTTATAAGGAAGGCCTGAGTTCACAAGGGTCATAGGTATTCTTTTGCAGGACTAATCACTAAGTTGTGCAGGTATGCAGGTGTGCCGAAGGAGCCCCTAGACTACTTGCCCCATATTGAGGAACCTCCACTATGTGACCAACATAAAGGGGATGGATGTCTAATTCGAGTTGCTATTGACCACCCAGGAAAGGGCGCATCAAGATGAGTTTATTATGGCCCATATATGTGGGCTTGACATGCTGTACCATAGGACCGATGGCATACCTTCCACTAAGATTGCGCTTCAAGAGGTTGAGGTCCAGTGCAATGACCATGCTAATGCTGAATTGGGCATCAGACATCTTCTTTTTAGCCAGTGAGGATAATATACCCACGGACCCGAAGCATGTTAGGGAGAATTTGGATATGGATGAGGATGATGACTCTGCTGAGGAGCCACCCCTTCACGTTCATGGAGCACCAACACTTCCACCACCCGACATGAAGGACTGAGGATAGTGCCATTTTTAAGTGTGGGATGGGGGTGATTTTTGCTGGTTATGTTACTTTCTTTTATTATTCTGGCCATGTATAGTCCATACTATGTTTTTATCTTCTATTTTCTGATCTTAAGTTTACACAATGCTTTTTATTTCTGTTTTCAGTCAATTGGATTATAAATAATTGCATGGTATTTTGTTTCGTTTGATTTCAGTAGTAATATTGAATGTTTTGCATGCGATGATGTTTAGCACATTATGATGAATGTTTGTGTGTTGATTTTCCATTTTTGAGTAGTCGTAGTCTAGTGATGAGGTCCTACGATGGATGGATGAAGACCATCCTAAGGGTATTCGTCAATGTGAGTTTCATGTAGAGTGTTGGTAGATGTTAATGGTACAATATTA
The DNA here is from genome assembly GCA_025642045.1 of Solanum sejunctum. Classification (NCBI taxonomy): domain Eukaryota; kingdom Viridiplantae; phylum Streptophyta; class Magnoliopsida; order Solanales; family Solanaceae; genus Solanum; species Solanum sejunctum. Next base: position 3,282,729 of record JAOTQJ010000049.1, read on the forward strand.
TGTAGTAGGATTAATTGTGGAAAAATTGAAAAATTTGAATGTCCCATATTTTCACTTTTGTGTCTATGTATGTATGCTTAATATTTAATTCATGTAAACTTACGTAATGGTTAGATTGTTATTGATCCTTTAATGAAAGTGTACCACAAGAGTGTGAGCAAAATTGTATGTCCATGTTGTGATGACTGCTAGAACTTGCCCTGTATCTGGACTAAATTAGGTAGAGGTAGAACTTAATGGATAGAATATAGGCATTTCTTTTGTACCCTATTTTAGACCTTCTTTTTAACCAACCATACCATATTCATCCCTAGTTAACCCTTTTAAGTCTTAGCCTTGTTCTTTGAATAACCATATTTTAAGATGAATCTTTTTTGTTCTTAAACTGTGATTTTGATATTAATATCCTAAGAGCTTTAGCATGGAAAAGTAGAAAGGAGTTAAGCTTGAAAAGGTACCCCTAGAGTAGGCCTTGGAACAAGAGAAAAAGTAAGTTTTTGAAAAATAGGGACCCAAAATACTAAGGGTCCGCGACAAGTTTGCGTAATACACCTATTGCAGTTTAGGTCTGTCCCTCGTGAAAAAAATGTAGATGTATTCCTTTTCTCTTTAGGGATGTATACCAGGGCAGGGGTGTGATAATCATTCTAAGTTCAAAGGGTGATGTGGTGTAAAATCAAAGGAGAAGAGTGCTTCAAGATGAAAGTGTACTAGACTAAAGTGCTTGGGAGTTGAGCCAATAATTCATATCCTAAAAATCATTACCCACCCACCTTTATCCTACATTACAACCAAATAAAAAGTCCTATATGATCCTTTGAGTTAGATTTCTACGCTAGTGTGGTCCTACATTAGGGGCGTGCCTATGAGAATCAGAAGCAACATGAGATATCTTTTGGAGAGCGAGAGTTGTAATTATACCCATTGTGATTGTCTATTGTGTTCTATTCTTGTGTGCATATATAGGTAATTCTTCTTGTGACGGAATATTATTGTTGAAGCATTGATGACCATAATAACTCAAAATGTAAGTTCGCATGAGCCCGTGTGAATCATAATTATGATTTTGAGATGTGGTGTCATTTTATTATGTTAATTGGATTATGGATTGCTTATCTAAGCCCCTATGCATTGTTTGATCCTTAGCAATACAACCTAGTGGTCGCATGCATGAGTCTTAATTTGTCCAAGGATAGATAAAACTCTAAGTGTGAGTGATAATCTTAGGTGTATTTATACACTTAATTAATCAAATTTACCTATGTCCAAAGCCTAATTAGAGGACAAATAGATAGATGTTTAGGTGCTTTTTAGTGTAGTTTTGTTATTTCACGCTAATCCTTGGCCAGGAGCTTTTTTGGTTATGTTTTTCAAGTTTTTGAGTAGACATACATGTTTAGGATCAAAGCCGAAGAACAAGGAAGGACACGATCTAGAAAAAGAGCACGAAAAGCCAAATAGTACTGAAGATGGAGGAAATCCGCATTGTGGACTAGTGTAAAGAGCCTGATGGTTTCGAAAGGAGAAGGAAAAGGCACGAAACACTTAAGTAAACACAAGTTTGCATCACGAATTTGAAGCAGGATAGTTCAACATTGATCAGATGAGCTGGATTTGCAGAACACACATCGAGAAGACAAGTTCACATCGCGGACTTTGAAGACACATGAGCAAAATAGTAAAACATGGTTTCTTAGGTTTAAATACAATTTGTAGTCATTAGTTTAGTATCTAACTTTTGCTAGGAATGAGAGAAGAGACAAAGAACTTCTGTCCAGGGTTATTTCTTTTATTTTTTTTCTCTTTAAATATATTCTTTGAATGTTTCTTAGACTAATATTGTGTTTGAGACAAACAATGTGTGGCTAACTTTTCATATTCTGGGATTGTAGCCATAGATTATGCTCTAGACTTTGACTTTTATGATTTGTGAATGGATTTTCGCATAATTATTCCTATACTCCTTTTATCTATATTTTATAGCCAGGCCAAACATAAAATACACTTATTGCCTACCCTAGATTCGAGAGATGTTAGGAGGGATAGAACACATGGTATAGGAGACTTGTTTATTCTAGGAAACTAGAATGATTCATTGATGGGAGACTTGTGACACCTATCCATACGTCTTGCTTAGTTCAAATACAAGAAGATAACTTTAATTTATTTTCATTGATTATATTATCCCTGCTAGACGATGTAGTTAGACTGTCAATGAGAATAGATCAATAGAGGTTAGAGACCATGCTTGGTAAATTAAATCCTGTAAATCAACAATTAGATAATCAAATAACTTATTGAAATTGATACTAAATATGATTATTAGGTAAACCATAATGTTAGATCGATTCATTCATTGATTATGTAAAAATATATTTTATCTTGGTTAATTTTTCACTATTTAAATAAATAATTAGAATTAATATAACTTGATAAATAATTAATCGACAAGTCCTTATGGGTTCGACATCCGGCTTCTGAAAAGAGCCATTGTATTACTTGGTTTGACCGCATGCACTTGCATTTGTTAGGGAAGCAACATGGGTCCAAAATTCATCCGGGACCCCATTGACACAAATGAACTGTGCTACCTAACTAGAAAGACGTTTCAAACTCAATGGAATCGATGAATTTTCGAATGGAGGTCGTTGAGACGAAATATTGACCAAAGTCAATATTTTCAAGGATTCAACTCTAAAAACACAAAAATGGCTGCAAAGTCATTTCAAATACCATGAGAATCAAACCAAGAGTCATTCTAGGCCAAACTCGACATTCCAGAACCAACTGCGCTAATGGAATTTACATCCAAGCACAGTTGCTCGAAATATTGACCGAAGTTGACCATTTTCAAGAATTAAACTATAAAATGTTTAAGACCAATAGCTCACCCCGAACACCTCAGGACCCAAACCAAAGGTTGTTTCAGACCAAACTTGGCGTTTCAAAGCTAATCGCGCTGACGAAATTTTCATTCAAACTCATTTTTCTAAAAACTTGACCAAAGTCAAACTTTGGCCAAAACTTTACTTATATGATGACTTTTTGCACAAATTCAAAATGGAAAACCTCAAACCGGAACCAACCTTCCTTCAAGATCAAAATGGGCATTTCAGAGGTGATGAAACTGTCGAATTTTCATATGACACTCGAATCACTGAATGTTGACTCAAGTCAACTCTTTTCAACTTAAAGCTCTATAAAGGAGGAAACTTGCATAAAACTCATTTAATCACTGCGTTTACCATGCCACCCATCCTATCACTACTTAATTACTATAACAAAGCAACGAGCAGGAGCAAAATGGTAAATTTGCATGAAACGAAAATGACCTTTGAGGTCATTACAACAATACTTACAATATTTTTGGCCTTATTTAAGAGATTTTTAATTTATAGCTATACTTTGACTCCCTTCATCTATACATGTTAAATTTTTAGCTAGTAATAATAAAGAATAAAGTGAGTTCTGCAATATCAAAATTTTCTTGTGTATATAAGCGTCATCATAAAATAAAGCGAAAAGACATAATTATATAACACCTTAACTATGAGAGCATTCTATTAACCCTTTAAACAATTATGAATAGACATTATTATATAATTTTTTGACTAGTCCCAAATTTTACAAAGCTGGTGTTATCACACATTATTCAATATGCCACACGTGTAAATTAATTTAAATTATAGTATTTTAATTTTAATTTTTTCTTTGTTCTTTTTTTTCTCTCTCTTACTTTTTGACCTGAATTTTTTCTAAATTTAATTTTAAATTCCACTTCAACTCCAAATACTATTTTCAAGACTTTGTTGAGTTATTGATGAGAAAAATAGTTATTTTTTTAAGCAAATTCAAAATTTTGAAGGAATCATCAATCAATTTATCTCCTTGTCAAATAACTTTAAAATTGGAAAGGATAATTTTGAAAGAATCAGTGAATTACTCAAACATTGGAAGAAGCCAACTTGAAATTCGGATAAAAAAGCTAAATAATACAACATAGTCGTCTTAAAATCTAATGGGTTTATTCAAATTATTCAAAATATAAAAATAATATTTGGATAAAGTTTTAAAATTGAAGATAGTTAGATTAATAGTACAAAAAGAAATTAAATTAATAGTACAAAAAGAAGTAGAATGGAGTTATGATAAAAATGGTGATATTGAAAGTGAGGAGTTTCAATAGAGATGACAATAAAATTTCGAAGAAGAAAAAAGTTAAAATAATAAGTAAAACAAGAAAACATATTTAATAACAATATACTTATAAAAATAAAGTTATATTCATTATTTTAAGTTTCTCATGCTCTTTTTAAAGAGTGCATACACTCTCTATACCAGGTGGACAAAAAATGATATAATAACAACAATTTAAAATTGATTTGGGGAGGGGGGAGGGGAATTAGTAGAATGCCTGTATAGTTAAGTGTCTTTTCGAAAATTTAAGTCAACTTCTGGTGTGACTTTGTGTGTTTTTCTCTAAAAGAAAACTACTTTTTTCATTATTCTTTCAACTTTTATTCATCATTATCAGCTAAAATATTTTTTTAAAAAGAGTCTAATTATATCTTGCGTCATCTATCCTTAAATAATTTTGAGCAATATATATTTTAGAACAAGAAAAAATTGTCTTATATACATAGTTATAGTGTGTATATATATATATATATATATTAGTTACCATATACATGGTAATATTTAATATAAAATTATGTTCTGATCTTTACCATTTATATAAATAATAATATTTAATTTGAAACTATATTCTAATTTTTATCATTTATATACATGGTAGTTTAAATACTTTTTCTTTGTTTCTCGATTTGTTTTCTTTTTTCTTTTTTAGTTTGTTTATTACTATTTATATTTATGCTGTCTTTTTTAAAAGGGAAATGAAGTTGATCTAGAACTCTTTCTAATAGCCTAATATTTTTAAATTTAAATATTTTAATTCAAATTTTATTAATTATTTATTAGCTTTGTCTTAAAAATTACCAAATGAGTTTTTTATAGTTTGTCATTGGCTTAACAATATTGCAAATGACTCTTCTTTAGTTTATATATAGATATATAGATAAATAAATAGATAGATAGATAGATAGATAGATAATCAATTACTATACTTATTTGAAAAAAATATTAAGAAGTGAATAATGAATCAAAAAATTACTTTTAGGTTCTCCAATTAATGCACGTTAAAATATCACTGCAACATGCGAGTACATATACTAGGGAGAATGAAAAAATATAAAAAGTTACTAAAAATATAGCACAACAAACTCTTAGAAATAAATTTTAAAAATAAAATAAGACACATAAATTAACGTATAGGAAATTGTTTTTTTTTTCTTTTTCACGTCTAAAAGTTTTATAAAAAATTAATAGATTTATGTGGTGCCAAACAAATTGAGAGTGCGACTATAGCTAGGGGTCACAATTGGACGAGTTAGATCAAATTTGAGCAAGTTATAATGGATCAAAATAATAAACGGGTCAAGATTCAATCCAATCCGAATTTGTTTAAATCAAAATGGGTTAAGTAGTAAGTTATAGAGCAGGTCAATGTCCAAATCGGTCCAATTTTTACCAAATTTTCCTTATTTTATTTGTTTTTTTAATATATTAGTACTTAATTAAATTATATTTTTTTCTTATTCCATCTATATAAAATATATCAAATTAAAAAAATATATATTTTAAAATAATTTTGACAAAACATCTCTTAAGCCATTTCAAATTTTATATCAACTTAATTTTCAATATATTAAAATGTATTAGATCAAAATAAATTAAACTAATAAATAAATGAGTTAACTTAAATGAATCGGGGTTAATTTTACCGCTCCATAGAGACATTTTGGCCCTTCGGAAGCAAATTTAAACTTGTCAAACTCTTCTATGCAAATATCTTCCCCAAAAAGAAATATCTTCCCCAAGCCAAAAGGTATGGCTTACTCTTTTTGACCACATTTTCCTCTCTTCCCTCCTCCGGAAAAATGCATTCTTCTACTCTGCCCATTCAAACATTTCCCACGAAAAGCATAAACAAACTTCCAAAGCGAAATTTATGGAAATCCAATTACAAAAATACTTGCAATAATTCTGTGATATGCAGAGCTAACATCACTGATTTTGACCTCTATGATCTTCTTGGAGTTGAGAGTTCATCTAACCAGGCACAGATTAAGCTGGCCTATAGGAAGCTTCAGAAGCGATGCCACCCGGATATCGCTGGACCATCTGGTCATGACATGGCTATTGTACTCAATGGAGCTTATGCGCTTCTTTCAGATCCTATTGCACGTATGGCTTATGATAAGGTCAGTCCATATACTTGCCTTAGTTGTTGTATTGTGTACCTTCACCCAGATCATACACGCAGTTGAACTCGCAGCTTTTGACTTTAATTTGGCAATTTCATATTTTAATAAATTATATTTCAGTTCCGTAAATATGATTCCAGTCACATAAAAATATGGGTCTCAAAGCTGTCTGGAATACTCAATTAATGTAAAATATAGATAACTAAATAGCAACTATTGATTAACCAAAGAATATGTTCTTACTTGTTAAAAGTAAAAGTAGATTTCTTCTACTGCTTATGCTTTAATTTGAGTATAGGAAGGGGAACCTAAGAAACAGAAGGCAATTTGAAGGCTAGTGGATAATATAAAATAGGTAATATTAGCAGGTGGACATTCAGCATTCGATTTGGTATTTTAAAAAGAAGTTAATATGTTGATTTTTCTCTTGATTCAGGAATTGACAAAAATAGCAGATTTAAGGGAGTACACAGGAAAACCTTTGTATTCGGCATGGTGTGGTGAGGAGAATGAAGAAAGAGCTGTGTTTGTTGATGAAGTGAAATGTGTGGGCTGCCTAAAATGTGCTCTATTGGCTGAAAACACATTTGCTGTTGAATGTGTGTATGGAAGAGCCAGAGTTGTTGCTCAATGGGCTGATACAGAAGCCAAAATTCAAGAAGCTATAGATGCATGTCCAGTTGATTGCATCTCGTAAGACATACCTGTTGTTTGATAATGTTTTAACTTGAGACTTGTTCTTGGTTTTTTTCCTCTCTTTCTTTCTGACATATGAAATTTTCATAGAGTTGTTGAGAGGTCAAATTTGGCTGCACTTGAATTTCTTATGTCCAAGAAGCCACGAGGCAATGTCAGAATTGGTGCTGGCAATACAGTTGGTGCTCGCACCTCCAATATATTTGATGATCTAGACAAATTCCAGAGCAGATATCAAGATGCCTTCAGCAAAGCTTCCAATACCAATCCTAAGGTAAACCTGTTATTCTTCTTTTTTTGATACAAACAAAGCAACATAGTTCCGTTTGAACATACAACTGTTACTATATCTAAGGCTTCAGAAGAGGCACGAATGTCAGCAATTCAAGCAATCCGAGCAATGTCAAATTGGTTCTACTGGCAATCACCAAGTGGAGGAGCTGCAGAAGCAGTCCAAGCTTTGGTGCCGGTTAGGAGAAGGCTAATTGAACATAATGTTAAGAAGCTCAGAAATGCTGTAGAAGCTATGAAACAAGTCAAAAAATCAACAGTTACTCAAGGGAGCAAGGATGAGTATTGGTCTCCATCAACTCCTGCACTTTCTGAAGCTACAGACACTAATTCGGTAGTAGATGAAGTTTCCTCCTCTCCCACGGCACCAGTGGAATTCTATGATGAATATTTCTCACCTAAGGAGAAACACCAAGGCAGTCTCTGGCTCCATGGAGTGCCATTCACAACAGCAACAGCAGCAGCAATTATAGTATGGATAAAACTTGGAGAAGAAGCGACTGTTAGACTCAACAATCATATTGGTGGTTCTCTCGCATTAGACATTGTCAACAGCTCATGGCTGAAGGTCATTTTGTCAGGTGTTACATGGTATATGATTGGTATGGCTCTAGTGGAACTCACTGGGTCTCTTCATAGTTTTTTTAGCAAGGATAGAAAATTGTGAAAATTTTCATTCTGGAAAACAAGTGTGTTAAGGCATATAAATCTTGCAACATAAATGTAAAGTTATTACATGGTCTAAGTTCCTCAAAGTATGATTATGGGTAAAAGTTTCACCTATGAGGTTGCCTAGTACTCCACATAACGGATTTACGAGGTAAAACACTATATCATCATTCCATATGCTCGAGAAACATGGATAATTTTACAACAATAACATACCTAGTGGAATCCCACAAGTGGGGTTTAGGGATGGTAGAATGTACGCAGGCCTTACCACTATCTCATAGAGGTAGAGGTGGTTTCCTGAGAACCCTCGTCTCAAAAACTCATAAGCAGAATAAACTAGATATGAAAAAAAGAAAGGAACAGAGATTAGCTATTCCAGAATAAAATAAAAAATGATAAATACTACTAAGGTCACCAAACCTTTTTTTAACAAAATAAGGTAGAGGTTATGTTTTATATGTAAGTAAACATAGAGCAATAAAGCAACGGAATAGAAGATCGATATACCTACAACCATTATTAATGTTGATGTAGTCGGAATCATCATCATCTGGTTTCCACTTTTCGATAAGTCTTCTAAGCACTCAAACCTCACTCAAGATGGTGTAGAGTAAGATGTTGAGTGATCGCTCGCTATCTGGCTGGAAAAGATGGTCCGAAAGCTTCCTCTCTCCCAGCAAGCAAGACGAGATCACC
>JAOTQJ010000049.1:3291506-3319032 GCA_025642045.1 Solanum sejunctum
GTATGATGAGAAAGTTAGCAAGTTCCTTGAAATCACTTTTATGTGTGAAGTTGAGCACTTTTGACAAATTTCATAAATGAATAATTTCTTAATTTCAAAGATGAATAATTTATATATTACTAAGTTTTTGAAACTAGGTTTCATGCATGTGATTATCACGACTCTATTCGTGCCATTTTTGGTTTCGCTCATCGGTTCCCGAGCCGGTTATTATCATGCTTATATATAACTATATATATAACTATATATATATATATATATATATATATATATGTATATATATATATATATACATGTTTCGAAGTAAGTTGGATATGGCGGGTCAGTTTGCCCATGGGCCGACTTTGCTTAGTTTGGAAGCATAAGGAGTTGGGCTTGGGATATGTTGGCATCATGACGTGTGGGTGCTTGGCCCCTTGGCCCCGGCCCACATGAGCACGTGGACCCTTCACCATGGTTCACTTATATAACAGGCATGATGATCTTTACACATTATGATACATGAGTGCCTGGCTCCTTCACCTCGGCTCACCTATCCTATGACGTGAGCGTATGGCCCTTTCGCCACGGTTCACCTATGTTACAGTTGGAATTTGTGTTGGAGATTTCAGAGATTTGAAACTTCTGGAGTTATGCTGTGGTATGGTGTGAGTTTGGAGGTCGCCATCGTTCTCGTCCGATATGCAATATTTTGATGTGTCAAATAAAGAAATATTTTAATGTTTTTATACAGGTTTGACTTATAAATTTTATCCAGATTATTACTCTCACTTACATTTCGTACTTTCTACTTTACATATTCGGTACATTTTTTGTACTGACCCCCATCTTTCGGGGGGGCTGCGTTCATGCCTGCAGGTACCGACATACAGGTTAGAGAGCCATCTTCCTAGGATCTCTATCTGCCGTTGACGTGCTCCCTTTGCATCAGGAGCAGATCTTTTGGTATATACATGTACACGTACTTTTTTTTATTTTGCATCTGTATATATATTCGAGGGTATGACGGGGCCCTGTCCCGTCCTATGATCCAGTTTGTGTGTTTAGAGGTTTGTGGATACATGTGGGTATGGGAATTGTGTTTGGAATGACTTCGTATGTATGATACGTTTGTTGGGCAATTCTACTGCAGCGGTGACCTTGTCGGCCTGCATATATATGTGTATGTTGATGTTTGCTGTTGGTTGTGTTCGCTATTTGCAAGTGTGGTTAGTCAGTAAAATAGAGGAAACTCTGCCAAAATTTTGATAAATTTCTTAGCTATTATAAATGGAAATCTGGTTTAGTGTTTATCTGGGCGCCCAATCAGCACTAATCATGATCCCTGGGTTGGGTCGTGACATATTAAAGCATATTCTAATCATTAAGTGAAATAATGCATCTTGGTAAGCACAAAGCTTATTTGACTTGCAATCTAGACACTTGAAAATGTCATACATTTAATATTGAATGTTGTCCCTAGACAAAATTTATATGAAAGATTGAAAATATTTGAAGGATTTAAAATTCATGAAGTATATACAAGTTCTTGAAAAACTTGTTTATAATCCTCATATGATTAAATTAATTAAGAATCTTTCATATTATTACGCAAGTTGATAACTTGAATTAAAACTCCTGAAGATTTTTCAAAAAGTAATAGATTGTTTGCTTAAAGAAGTTAAAGTGAGGAAGTTACAAAACTCTTTTATCCTAAAGGGATGGTTCTTACAAGGAGATAGAATAAAACATATTTTGTCAATATTTTTTTTATACACATGAGCTCTAAGAATGGTAATATAAATGTGGAACAAATTCGTTCGAGTGACAATGTGGTGATTTATTCACCAAATCTCTAGAACTGCAACTTTTAAGAAGATGGTGCATAAGATTGGGATGCAAAGATTCAAATCTTCGGATTTATGTTCTTATTAGGGGGACTTCATGCGCGATGTACTCTTTTTTTCTCACAAAGTTTTGTCCCATTAGATTTTCCTTTTAAGATTTTTAATGAGGCATGTAAAATGTGTATTATTAGATATGTGCACTCTTTTTCCTTCATTAAAATTTTTTTCCAACTAGATTTAATCTAGTAAGGTTTTAGCGAGGCACATAATCTATCAAATAGACATTCAAGAGGGAATGTTATAAATATATTTGATTTATAGTGGATATCTATTATGTAGATTCCTTTAAGAGCTAGGAATCCTACTTGGAGTCCAAGTCAGTTTCCTACTTGGAGACCAAGCCAGTTTTTTCCTATAAAATATAAGAATTTTCTTTATTGTAATATAAATCTGAATATTTTTCAAGAAGAATAAGAAGTCTTCACTCTTCTCCTTACTTTCTTCTGACTTTTATATACTTTCATAACATTTACTATTACTTCTTAAGGAAAAAAAGTGTAAAATACTGCAATTTCCAGTTGCTACTTCCTATGCACGCTGATTATACTAGATCACATGACCAAAGACCAGCCTCTTCCTCCTAACTGTGCGTTGAGTTGCCAAAAGCGACTTTTCGTTTTTCCTTGTTTTAGTATAGTAGGGTTATATCAAGTTTAAGTTGTTCACATCTTTAAGGCTATTACTGCCAAAAAGGAAAAAGGGAAGTAGATGATAGGATTCGGTTTATGTGTTCCTGTCTAATCGACCAAACCTGACCAATGGGAGGTTGACTAGGATAATAGGTAATGGTTAATTGGCACGCTATGGTGAATTCGTCCTTCACCTTCACAAGAGAGCTGAAAGAACCTAAGTTACTGTCGTTCATGCTATTCACTAATCGTAGTAATGTTATCTAGGGTAATTGAGTTAATGAATCATGGGGAACACAATTCCCAAGTTGTTCCCAAAATTTAGCATTTTTTCATATTCTAGCTAGCATTTATTCAATGTTATTTTTGAATCACACACACACACCCTTTTAGAGATTTTAGTTATAGATACTAGAAATGGTAAGTAGTGAAATCCTATAGTCAAGCCCTGTATTCCCTATTGATTCGATCCTAACTTCAGTTAGGTTAATTACTGATAGAGACCTCTATCTTATTGGAGAGTGACCATCATCACCCTCATCCCTTATGATATATTATTACTTGATGTCATCTAATTTTGCTTTCGCAACCTATGATGTGTGTGAGATATGCCAAGAGGCTTGCTTGGGGTTCCTTCGGGTTCCCCATTTGCTATGTCACATTTTTGCCCTAGGCTTAAGTCGTGACAAGTTTCTTATCAAAGCACTAGGTTGTTAATGATCCTCAAAAATCTAACACACCGCGTCAAGTAGTGTCTTGTTCATAGTTGTGAAGCGCGCCATAATTATGAATAGGAGGCTGTGAGGCATTTCAGGAAATGTTTCATTTCTTTATAATCAATGTCGTGCTCTATCTGTAAATATAAAACTTTCTCCCCTAATAAATGCTCTTTTGCTCTTTTAGATCATTCCACTACCAAAAGGAAGACCACGAAGGACCTGCAAAGCCGAGGAAGGTCCGACTCATTAAGCTCCTCAAGGAGAAGGGGCTACACAAGTTGAGTTCTGGAATGCCATCACCATGTTGGCCCATGCTATGACTATCAATTGAATCAAGGGGTCCAAACACCTCATGCTCCTACTCTAGCCTCAACGGTGAGGGACTTTGCAAGGATGAATCCTTCAAAGTTTCATGGTTCCAAACCGGAAGAGGATCCCCAAGAGTTTATTGATGAGGTGTATAAGGTGCTTGCAATTATGGGGGTGACTTCAGAAGAGAAAGCGGAGCTTGTGGCTATCCAACTCAAAGGTATTGCCCAAATTTGGTTTACTCAATGGAAACTTCAGAGGGGGAATAATGACCCTATCTCATGGGAGGAATTTAAGGTCGCCTTCCTCAATTACTTCTTCCCTATCAAGTTGCGAGAGACCAAGATGATGGAATTTATAGATCTCAAGAAACGCTCTATGAGTGTGAGGGAGTATTCCCTCAAATTCAACAAACTCTCAAAGTATGCTCCTTAGTTGGTTGCTGATCCTAGAACAAGAATGAACAAGTTTATGTTACGAGTGCCCAATTTGGTGAATGAAGAGTGTCGCACTGCTATACTTGTTGGTGACATGAAATTATCCCAACTCATAACCTATGCCAAACAACTTAAGGGGGAGAAGATAAGAAAGAGGAGAAGTGTGGAGTCCAAGATGGCTTGGTTTGATGGTGGCTTCCAAGGTGCAAAGGGTGGTCGTTTCCAACAAGGTCACAAATTTCAAGGCCAAGGGTCCTCTATTACTCCAAACAAAAGGTTTGCTAATGATGGGGTGCCTAACCCAAGGTTCTAAGGTGGCAATGGTGGGGCAAGTAATCCAAGATGCCTAAGATGTGGAAGGAACCATAATAGCAAGTTCTTGAGGGATTTGAATGCTTGCTTTGAGTGTGGGAGAGCAAGCCACAAGCTTATTGATTTCCCTTATACTCAAAACAAGGGCAAGGATGGTCGACCTCAAGGATAAGGTCGTTATGTTGATCAAAGGGCGCAAGGTGGCCAACAAGGGGGTGCTCCACATCGCAATCAATTTTATGCTCTTCATGGGAAGCAAGGAATGGATGAGATGGTTGATGTTGTTATCGGTATGTTAAAGGTTTTTAATTATGATGTGTATGCTTTGTTAGATCTGGGTGCCACACTTTCCTTCATTACTCCTTTTATTGCTACTAAGATTCATGTGTGCTCCAAATTATTATGTGAACACTATGAGGTGTATACATTCGTTGGTGAGTCCATTGTTATTAGAAGAGTCCATAGGGGTTGTACCGTGTCTATATTGCATAAATTCTTGCCTTGTTATTTTGTTGAACTTAACATGATGGATTTTGACATTATTCTTGGGATGGATTGGTAACGTGCATATCATACTTCCATTGATTGTAGAACCCATAAGGTTAGGTTCCAATCCAAATTCCTAATGAGCCTGTCTTTGAGTGGGAATGTCATGATTCAGTGGTGAAGGGTAGATTCATCTCTTATCTTAAGTTCCAGAAATTAATTTCTAAGGGTTGCATTTACCATCTTGTGACAGTTAGGGATGTTGTCTAAAGTCCTTCCTATTGAGTCAATTTTGGTGGTCAATGAATTTCTTGATTTCTTTCTTAATGAGCTTCCTAGTAATCCCCCTAAAAGGGAAATAGGCTTTAGTATAAACCTCCTCCCCGATACACAACCCATTTTCGTTCCTCCTTACTGTATAGCCCCGGCAGAGATAAAAAAGTTGAAAGACCAATTGAACGATTTGTTGGAGAAAGGTTTCATAAGGTCTAGCAAGTCACATTGGGGTGCACTGGTATTGTTTGTGAGAAATAAAGATGGCTCACTTAGAATGTGCATCGACTACCGGCAAATCAATGAGGTCACTATAAAGACCAAGTATCCTCTACTAAGGATAGTGACTTGTTTGATAAACTACAAGGGGCTAGTCATTTTTCTAAGATTGACCTTTGGTCTGGGTACCACCAAGTGAGGGTGAAGGAGTGTGATATTCCCAAAATGGATTTTCGGACTAAGTATGGGCATTTTGAATTTGTGGTGATGTCATATGGTTTAACTAATGCATCAACGGTATTTATAGATCTCATGAATATGGTCTTTAAACCCTACCTTAATATTTTATTAATACTCTTCATAGATGACAAATTGATTATTTCTCGAAGTGAAGAGAAGCATGTGAATAATTTGAGGGTGGTGTTCGCAAATTTTGAGGGATGAAAAGTTGTTTGCTAAGTTTGATAAATACGAATTTTGGTTGAAAGAGCTTGTATTAACATGTGGTGTCGGGTGATGGAATTAAAGTGGACCCTAAGAAGACGGAAGTGATAAGAAATTATCCTAGGCCCTTGACACCAACGGATATTAGGAGTTTCTTAGGTTTAGCGGGATACTGTTAGAGATTTGTGAATGGTTTCTCTCCAATTGCTTCACCTATGATGACATTGACACAAAAGAAGGCAAAATTTGTTTGGACCGATGAATGTGAAAGAAGTTTTTAAACCTTGGAAGACAAGCTTATCTCTGCTCCTATCTTGGATTTAGTGGAAGGGTTAGAAGGGTTTTTAGTTTATTGTGATGCCCCAAGGATTGGTTTAAATGACCGCAAAAAGTGCCGGCAAATGTGCCTCAAAAGTTTTTGAAATCATAATTTCCATATATTTAAAACTTCATGCGGGATATCAAAATTTTGACTTTGTATTCTTGTTCAGGGGATCAAATTGAGTAGGAAATGGGTCGAAACCCAATTTTAGAGAAAATAAATTGCAATTTTTCATTTTTCCAAAAAAATCAAATTCCAGAGAGATTTTTGTGCCGCTGGCGCAACGCGCCAAGGCCATGCTACAGTACATCTTGTAGGCAGTTTTTCAAGTTCGGTCCAAGGCTTTTGGGTCTTCGGCCTAAGTGCCCCCAAACATGAAAGTACCTATACTTAGCCATATTTCACCCTCATATCATTCAAAATATTTCCCAATACTCACTCAAACACTTAGCCAAATATTTTACTCCTAAACTCAAGTCTCAAAAGTCTTCTGAATCTCAAGATTCTCATTCAAGCTACAAGTCTCCATCTTCAATCTTCATCAAGCTAATCTCCAAAGCTAAGGTATGTGGGTTTCTTTCAAGGGTTCCTCTGACCCACGATACCCAAGATCCCCTTTACTCTAAATTGCATGATTTAAAGTTGATTAACTCATGAGTCGTATGTATTATGAATTTCACTGTATACTAAATTGAGGTTTCATAAAATTATGACTATTTTAGCATGTTTGAAACTATGAATCTAAGATCTAATGTGAGGTTTGATGAAGGTTTTTGATGTATATTGCTTGAGGGTGTTGCCAAGTATCTATTGATGGTTTTACAAAGAATTCTCTAGCATGATTCTGCTCTTGAATTGCATGATTTCAAACTAGCATTACACACAAGCTAAGTGTTTGATAAAATGTACGGTTATGATTTATTGAGGAATTGAAGGTCTAATGCATATCTTATGAGATGAAAGACTATATGATGATGAAAGGAATGTATGTATATGATATTATCTCTATAGTGTTGGGGACGACCAAGCCTCACTCGGGAGGTTGTAGGCCCGGGTAACCTTGTTGTGTGCTTTGTACCTCAATCGCCTTTCTCAGGAGGTGGCAAGCCTGTGCAACCTTGTCGGAGGTTTTGTACTTTTATAACCTTGTTGGGGATTTGTACTCTATCAACCTTGTTGGAGGGTTTGTACCTCATCAACCTCATGAAAGGGTTTGTACCTCATACGCCTCTACAAGAAGGTGGTAGGCCTTGGACTGCACTAAAGTGGTCACTCCTTATTCATGGATTATATTCTATATAAGCATGATTTTACTTCAAGTATCATTCATACATGCCATATTGCCATATGTCTATTCATTGTCTATGATATGTATTTTGATTATGGTACTTATCACTTGTTGCATTGCATCCTACATACTTAGTATATTTAAATGTACTAACGCATACTCTATGCCTACATGATGTCACCATGTAGGAACTAAAGCCCCGCTTGAGTATCTTCATCCACGTGGCTAGTACGCTTCCACTCAAGATTATTGGTAAGTCCATTTTAGGGATGTTGCTTATGATCTCTTACTATATTCTAGAACTACCTTTCTTTTATGTAAATGTTAACTATGAGGATGAGCTCGGTTGCTTGTCTTAGCCCCCGCTCTTATCTATATATTAGAGTTGTTGTTGGACATATAATGTGAAACATTATTTTCTTTGACTTTCTCTTGAATCTTGTTGTATTGATATAAAAGATGTCCTTAGCCCCGGTTATCTATATTTCTACTCATATGTAGTTATTTTATTGCTTCCGCGACCAAGGATGTATAATGATATGCTATGAGGCTTGGTTGGGGTCCCTTCAGGTTTCCCTTACATTGTGTCACATCTAGGCCCTAGGCTTGGGCCTTGAAAAACTTAGTGTCAGAGCACTAGGTTTTTAGATCCTCGAAGTCCAACATACTGCATCAATTAGAGTCTTGTTCTAGGTTGTGTTGTGCACCTTAACTATGAGCTAGAGGCTATGAGGTGCTAGAAAATTTTTCCCTTCTTCTTACTCTATGTCGTGCTATAGAATTTGAGGTAAGGTGTTCCCCCTAATGATTTTCCTTTGCTATGCTAGATCATGCCTAACACGAGAGGGAGAAGAGTCCGCACACCTGAGGAGCAACCGGTTAATGGAGAGCTTCGGGATGCTCTCACTTTGCTTGCATAAGTTATAGATAACCAAGCCAACCAAGAGGCCCAAGACCCTCATTCTCCTAAACCGACATCTCAGGTAAGAGGCTTTATGAGAATGAATCCCTCGAAATTCCATGGGTCAAAGGTGAGTGAGGACCCTCAAGAGTCCATTGATGAGGTCTATAAGATTGTTACTATCATGGGTGTGAGATCGAATTATAAGGCGGAGTTGGTAGCCTACTAACTCAAAGGGGTAGCAAAAATTTGGTATGAGAAAGAGAAGGGAGTCAACTATATGGTGCTTTGGGAGGAGTTCAAGGTGGTATTCCTTAATTAGTTTTTCCCTCTTGAACTTAAGGAAGCTAAGTTAGTGGAATTTATGAATTTGAGAAAATCTATGAATGTGAGGGCGTATGCCCTCAAGTTCAACCAACTTCCAAAGTATACTCCACAATTGGTAGCCGATCCAAGGTCTAGGATGGTTAAATTTGTAATGGGTGTATTCCACTTAGTGATTGGGGAGTGTTGGTCTGCTATGTTGATTAGAGGCAAGGATTTGTCTCGCTTGATGACTTATGCTGAACAAATGGAGGAGGTGAAATTGAGGAAGTAGAGAGCTCATGAGGCCAAGAGGGCCCGTTATGAGGGAAAATTCCAAAAGGGTGGTCAGTTCCATCAAGGCCAAGGATTTTCTCATAAGAGGGTTGCCAATGATTTTCTAAGGGCCCGAGGTGTTGGAGGTGTGATTCCTAATAGTGGGTGTTCAAAATGTGGTAGGGGTCACAGTGGCCCATGCTTGAGGGATACAAGTGCTTGTTATGGTTATAGGGAAGTTAGGCATAAGGTGATAGATTAATCGCAACAAGGGTAAGGATGTTTGTTCGTAAGGTGCTAATGCGATTCCTTTGGGTAGAGGTGGTCAACAAGGTGGTGCCCCAAGGCACAATCATTTTTATGCTCTACATAGGAGGCAAGGGATTGAGGAAGTTCCTGATGTCGTCACTGATACATTGAAAATCTTTGATTTTGATGTGTATACATTCATTGATCCGGGTTCAACTCTTTCTTTTATTACCCTTTTTGTTGCCAAAAAGTTTCATATTGACCTTGAGTTGTTGTGTGAGTCATATGTGGTATCTACTCCTATTGGTGCATCTATTGTTGCTAGGAAGGTCTATGGAAATTGTCCCATTTGCATCTTGCATAAAATATTGCCTTATGATCTTGTTGAGTTAAATATGGTTGCTATTGATATCATTCTTGGGATGGATGGGTTGAATGCATACTATGCCTCTATTTATTATAGGACCTATAGGGTCAAGTTCCAATTCCCAAATGAATCCGTCCTTGAGTGGAAGAGTGATGATGTGGTGGTCAAGGGTAGGTTCATGTCTTGCATAAAACCCTGTAAGTTGATCTCTAAAGTGTGTCTTTGCCATCTTGTGAGGGTTAGGGATGTAAAGTCCAAGGTTCTTCCCATAGAGTCAGTTCTGGTTGTAAATGAGTTCCTTGATGTCTTTCCAAATGACCTTCCTAATGTTCCTCCTAAAAGGGTAATAGATTTTGGTGTACATCTACTTCTCAATACTCAACCTATTTCTATTCCCCCATACTGTATGGCCCTGGTAAAGTTAAAGGAGTTAAAGGAACAATTGAAGGACTTGTTGTTGAAGGGATTTATTAGGACTAGCAAATCACCTTGGGGTGCACCGGTATTGTTTCTAAAAAAGTAAGATGGGTCTCTTGTAATGTGTATTGACTATCGACAACTCAATAGGGTCACCATCAAGAATAGGTATCCTCTTCCAAGTATTGATGATTTATTTGACCAATTACAAGGGGCTAGCTATTTCTCTAAGATTGATCTTTGGTCTGGGTATCATCAAGTGAAGTTGAGGGAGTGTGATATTCCTAAGACAGTCTTCCGGACTAGGTATGGGCATTATGAGTTTGTTGTGATATCTTTAGATTGACCAATGCACCAGCCATCTTTAGGGATCTTATGAATAAGGTCTTCAAACCCTACGTTGATTAATTTGTTATGGTATTCATTGATGATATTTTGATCTATTATCATGGTGAGGAGGAGCATAGGGCTCATTCGAGGGTTGTGTTGCAAAGATTGAGGGAAGAGAAGTTATATGCTTAGTATAAGAAGTGTGAATTTTTGTTGAGGTAGGTTGACTTCCTAGGACATGTGGTGTCGGGGGATGGTATTAAGGTGGATCCTAAAAAGACGGATGTGATTAGAAATTGTCCTGGACCATTAACCCCGTCAAATATTAGGAGCTTCCTTCTCTTAGCGGGTTACTATCAAAGGTTCATGAATGGGTTCTCTTCTATTGCTTCTCCCATGACTAAAATGACGCAAAAAAAGGCCAAGTTTATATGGACCGATGAGTGTGAGAGGAGCTTCCAAACATTAAAAGATAAGCTTGTGTCTGCTTCTATTTTGTTGCTACCGGAAGGGCTAGAGGAATTTGTTATGTGTTGCGATGCTTCCAAAGTTGGTTTGGGTTGTGTTCTCATGCAAAATGGTAAGGTGAAAGCCTATGCTTCTAGATAACTCAAAATGCATGTAAAGAATTATCCTACTCAAGATCTTGAACTAGCCGCCGAGGTATTTGCATTAAAGATTTGGCATCATTACTTATATAGGGTGCATGTCAATATGTTCTCCGATCATAAGAGCCTCTAATATGTCTTCACTTAAAAAAATCTCAGCATGAGGCAAAGGAGATGGTTAGAACTCCTTAACGACTATGATATAAGTGTGTATTATCATCCGGCCAAGGCTAATATGGTAGCGTATGCTTTGAGTAGGGTATCTATGGGTAGCCTAGCTTATGTTGATGGTGCTGATAAAGAGGTGGCTAGAGAGGTCCATCAGTTGGCTAGATTGGGGGTTAGGTTGGAAGAGGTTGGTAATAGTGGTATTGTTGTTGTTTATGGTTCTAAGTCTTCATTGGTTGAGGAGGTGAAATCTAAGAAAGACCTTGATCCCTCCTTGTTAGAATTGAAGGCCTTGGTTAGTGATGGAAAGGTGAAGGTTTTCTTCCAATTGGGAGATAATGCACTTAGATACCAAGGGAGGTTGTGTGCCTTATTTCGATGGCTTGAGAGAGAGGATTCTTGATGAGGCTCATGGTTTTTCCTATTATATTCACCTCAGAGCTACTAAAATGTATAGAGATTTGAGAGGGAGTATTAGTGGGGAGGAATAAAGAAAGACATTGCCATATATCTGTCCAGTTGCCATAGTTGTCAACAAGTCAAATCTGAACATCAAAGGTAAGGTGGCCTAACCCAAGACATAGAGGTTCCTACTTGGAAGTAGGAAGAGATTAATATGGACTTTGTTGTTGGATTGCCCAAGACTAGGAAGTGTTTTGATTCCACTTAGGTGGTGGTGGATAGGATGACAAAATTGGCTCACTTTTTACCGAACATGCAAAATTGATATCCTTATATTTTCCACTCCACTCAATCCTAAGAAATCAATCTAAGTCCCTTATGTGAATTCAAGTCCAAGTTCAGCCTATGATATATGCATACATTCATGTTTACATTGACAAGTTCATGATGATTTTACACTTATGTTGAGATTTTGAAATGATGTTTAAGTGCATCATTGCATCCTTATCTGGACTGAAATTGCCATGTTTGTGTCTCTCATATACGTTTCTTAGACATTCAGGGATGAATGTACCCAAGGGGGAGAGATTGAAATGACCCTAAAAAGAGCCCAAAAATGTGCCTCGGAAGTGCTCGAAATCGTAATTTCATATATCTCAAAATTTGTGCGCGAACTTAATATTCTTATTCAGGGGCCAAATTAAGTGGAACATGGGTCCAACCCCAATTTTAGAGCTAAATCGCAATTTCATTTACCCAAAAAAAATTGAATTCTAGCGAGGTTTTTGCGCCCCTAGCGCGATGCACCAAGGGCGTGCCATGTACATTTTGTTGGCAGTTTTTCAAGTCCAGTCCAAGGGTTTTGAGTCTTGGGCATAAGTGTTCCCAAATGTGAAAATACCTATACTTAGCCATATTTCACCCTTATATCACTCAAAACACTTTTGAATACTCATTCAAACACTTAGCCAAATATTTTACTCCTAAACTCAAGTCTAAAAACTCATCTGACTCTCAGGGTTCTCATTCAAGCTTCGAGTCTCCATCTCTAATCTTCATCAAGCTAATATCCAAAGCTAAGGTAAGTGGATTTCTTTCATGGGTTTCTTTCACCCATGATACCCAAGCTCCCTTTTACACTAAATTGCATGATTTAAAATTGATTTACTCATGGGTCTTATGTATTATGAATTTTACTGCACAGTATGTTGGGGTTTCATGAAATTGTGACTATTTTAGCATGTTTAGTGCTATGAATCTAAGATCTAATATGAGATTTGATAAAGAATTTTGATGTATATTGCTTGATGGTGTTACCAAGTATCTGTTGATGGTTTTACACAAAATGTTTTAGCATGATTTCACTCATGAATTACATGATCTTACACTAGTATTACACACCCGCCAAGTATTTGATAAAATGTCCGGTTATAATTTTTTGAGAAATTGAAGGTCCAATACATGTATTTTGAGATGAATGACTATATGATAATGAAAGGAATGTATGTGTATAATGATGAAAGGAATGTATGCATATGATATTATCTCTATAGTGTTGGGGATGAGGAAGCCTCACTTGGGAGGTTGTGGGCCTAGATAACCTTGTTGAAGGGTCTATTCCTTGATTGTATCGCTTGGGAGGTGGCAGGCTTGTGCAACCTTTTCGAGGGTTTGTACCTTGATAACCTTGTTGGGGGGGTTGTACTCCATCAACCTTATTTTGGGGTTTGTACCTCATCAACCTCATGAAGGGGTTTGTAGCTCATGCGCCTCTCCAAGGAGATGGTAGGCCTTCGATTGCAGTAAAGTGGTCACTCCTTGAACATTGATTATGTTCTATATAAGCATGATTTTACTTCAAGTATCATCATTACATGTCATATTGCTATATGTCTATTCATTATCTATGATATGCATTTTGATTATGGTACTTATCTCTTATTGCATTGCATCCTACATACTTAGTATATTCAAACATACTAACACATACTTTATGCCTACATGATGTCACCATATAGGAACCAAAGTCCTGCTTGAGCATCATCATCCACGTGACTAGTATGCTTCCACTCAATCTTATTGGTGAGTCCTCCATTTCGCGGACATTACTTATGATCTCTTACTATATTTTAGAACTACCTTTCTTTTATGTAAATGTTGACTATAAGGGTGATCTCAGTTGCTTATCTTTGCCCCTGCTCTTATCTATGTATTAGAGGTGTTGTTGGACATGTAATGTGAAATGTTATGAGCTTTGAGTCTCTCTTGACTCTTTTTGTTTTGATATGAAGGATACCCCTTAGCCTTGGTTATCCTTATTTCTACTCTTATGTTGCTATTTTATTGCTTCTGCGACTAAGGATGTGTAATGATATGATAAGAGGCTTGCTTGGGGTTCCTTTGGGTTCCCCTTGCGCCAGGTCATGTCTAGGACCTAGGCTTAGGTCGTGATAGGTTAGAGGTGTGTATTGATGCAAAATGGCAAGATTATAGCATAAGCTTCTCGGCAACTGGAGGTGCATGAGCATAATTATCCCACCCATTATCTTGAATTAGCAGTTGTGGTGTTTGATTTGAAAATGTGATGTCATTATTTGATAGAAAGTGTAACTCATAATGATGGTGGCAATAAGGAGGTAGCTAGAGAAGTTCTCTAGTTGGCTAGGTTAGGTGTTAGGTTGAATGAAGTTGAAAATGGAGGTGTAGTAGTTATTAATGGTTCTAAATCCTCTTTGATTGAGGAGGTCAAGTCCAATCAAGACCTTGATCCCGCCTTGTTATAATTGAAAACATTTGTGGATGGTAAAGTGGAGGTTTACTCCCAAGGGGAAGATGGTGTTGTTAGGTACCAAAGTAGATTGTGTGTACCTATTGTGGATGACTTGAGGGAGTTGATTTTGAAAGAGGCACATAATTCAACCTACTCTATTCACCCCAGTTCCACAAAAATGTATAGAGACTTGAGGGAGATTTATTAGTGGGGTGGTATGAAGAGGGATATTATTGAGTTTGTAGCCGATTGTCATAATTGCCAACAAGTGAAAGCCGAACATCAAAGGCTGGGTGGCCTAGCCCAATATATAGAAATTTCTACTTGAAAGTGGAAAGAGATTAACATAGATTTTTTGATTGGTTTGCCAAGGACTAGGAAACACTTTAATTCTATTTGGGTTATTGCTAATAGAATGACAAAGTCGGCTCACTTTCCACCGGTTAAAATAACTTATGGTGCCAAGGATTGCACCAAGCTATATATTCATGAGTTGGTTAGGTTGTATGGGGTACCCTTATCTTTTATTTTGGATCGTGGTGCTCGATTCACTTCTCATTTTTGGAGATCCTTCTAAATGAGTCTTGGTACCATGGTCAAGCTTAGCATTGGTTTTTATCCTCAAATGAATAGTCAAGCCAAAAGGACAATTCGAACTCTTGAGGATATGCTTAGGGCTTGTATTTTGGAGTTCAAAGGTAGTTGGGATGAACATCTTCCACTTATAAAGTTTGCTTATAACATTAGCTACCATTCTAATATTGGCATGAATCTCTTTGAAGCTTTAAATAGTAGGCATTGTAGATCCCCAATTGGGTAATTTGATGTGGGAGAAATGGCTTTGTTAGGTTCGAATTTGGTTATGAAAGATTCGGAGAAGGTGAGGTTGATAAGGGAGAGATTGAAGATAGCTCAAAGTAGACAAAAGTCCTACTCCGATATGAGAAGAAAAGACCTTGAGTTTATTGTTGATGATTGGGTATACTTGAAAGTCTCACCCATGAAGGATATGTTCCGATTTGGCAAGAAAGAGAAATTGAGCGCAGTGTTTATGGGACCTCATAAGATCTTGAGGAAAATTGGTAAGGTTGCATATGAATTATAGTTGCGTACGGAGATGTGTATGGTTCATCCGATCTTCCATGTGTCTATATTGAGGAAGTTCATTGGTGACCCAAGTGTTATAATGCCCTTAGAGGTCGTGGGTGTTATGGAGGACAACTTGACCTATGTGGAGGTCCAGGTGGAAATATTTGATAGGCAAGTGAAAAGGTTGAGAAGCAAAGATGTGACATCTGTCAAAGTCCTTTGGAGGAATCATCAAGTTGAAAGTGCCACTTGGGAAGTCGAAGCAGACATGAAAAAGCAATATCCTTATCTCTTCCACTCTACTCAAGCCAAAGGTAACAATTTAAGTCCTATCTATGTTTCAAGTCTTAAGTTTCAACCCCCATGTCATTTTGTATGCATACATATTCATGGTGACAAGTTTTGATGATTTTTTATGCATATGTGTGAATTTATTTTTTTTAAGAATGATGTTTAAGTGCATTTATTGCATTCATTTCGGGCTGGAAATCTCATGATTACTTCTCTTATGCATGTTTCCTTGATAGTTGGGGACGAATATACCCAAGGGGGAAATATTGTAACACCCCTCTTCTGCATCAAAATGCCACATAAGTGTATTGCCCGAATATCTCAAAAATCGTGAGTGATTTTGAAAATTCAACATCATATTCTTGTTCAGGGGGCTAAATTGTATGGGATAAGGATAGCCCTCAAATTTAGAAGATCCATAGCAAAAAATAATTTTTCGTTGTGGGGAGCCAAGACACTGTGCATCCGCTCCCCAGGCACGACATGTCTGAGCGCAAATCAGTTAAATTAGAGCATATGCGACTGGTCCGTGTCGTGCCTAGGGCATGGATCAATGCAGGAATTTCCTCATTTTTTTCTACTTCATCCAAGGGCATTTGGGTAATAATCCAATGCCTATTTTAAATGTGAAACTCTCCATACTTAATCATTTTGCAACTCTAGAACTCAGAAAAATGTCTCAAATTCTCTCAAGAACATCATCAAATCTCCCATTCAATATCAAGAATCTCAAGCACAAGTTTTGGAATTCAAGAACTCAATACAAACCTCAAGTCTTCCTCAACTCAATTTCAAGAAATTCTAAGGTTTAAGGTATGTGGGTTTCATTTATGGGTTCCTTCCACCCATGAAGCCAAACCTCTCCTCTTTATCAAATTTCATGATTTCAATGTTGAATACTTTATGGGTAAACTTTATTATGCAATATAAGCATGATTGAAGTTGGGTTCTTCAAGTATTGATTAAGTGTGCATGAATATCTATTAATGCTATTCCTATGAGTTGATTTATGCTTATTGAGGCTATACATGACATGAATTATTAGACTATGAATGATGGTGAATTTTTAAGATGGATTTCATGACACCCAAATAAGGATCTTACTACTATGTTGGTGGGTTAATGTAAATCACTTCAAATTAAATTGATTTTACTCCTTTTTGTCCTATACTCCTAAATTGCATAATTTTATCCATAAGTATGCATACTCACCATGTTTGAGTAAATTTTCATGATTATGAATCTTAAGTTGATGAATGGCTATTGGTTGATTTCCTCACCCTCATGTATGATTTAATATTATGTATCATCTTATGCCTACTTGAAGGTAATGACCTATGTTATATCTCCACTCTCATGTACTATCCATTACATACTAGAAAGGGTTATGAACTAGGCTAAATTCCTCACCCTCTTATATACGGTATTTGGATGAGCTATTCATGTCACTTATTGTGTTAAGCAAGTTATGCAAGTATGATTATTCCCAAGCATGTCTAAACCTAAGCATTGATTATACATGTCATATCGAGCTCACGTCTATCGATTATGATTATGCATCTTGATTATTATACTTATGATCCTTGTTGCATTGCACTTCACATACTTAGTACATTCCAAGTACTAATGCATACTCCATACCTACATGATATCAATATGTAGGGACTAGAGCTCCTATTGATCTCCTCCTCTATGTGACTAGTCGGATTATTGAAGTTAGCTTTTGGTGAGTTCTCATATCCGGGGAAAATATCTATCTTCTTTCATATTTATGTTAAAACTTTATCTATATTTTTGGATACTTATCTATGAGGGTGAGCCCGAGAGATGTCCTGGCCCTGCTCCATCTCTTATTAGAGGTGTTGTTGGATGTGAACCTAATGTATTGAGCTTAACTCCTTTATGCTTATGTAATTATGAAAGACTCCTTTAGTCCCACTTCCCTTATCAAATATTATTACTTGATGTTATCTTATTTTGCCTCCGAAACCTATGTTGTGTGTGAGATATGCTAAAAGACTTGTTTGGAGTTCCTTTGGATTCCCTATTCGCCGTGTCACGTCTGACTCCTAGGCTTGAATTGTGACAAAATCAGACTATGTATTTGATTTGAAGAATATACAACGTTCACCAATTTATTAAACTCTTCATTTGAATGAATATCTTGACTTGAAGAGCATACAAACTTCATCGTTAATTGAAAACAAGTGGTACAATAATGCAATTTTTAGTGTTAGTATTACAAATACTAAATGATTTGCCTAATTGTGACAGAAAAGGAAAAAGAGACTAGTGACATAAAATTAATGATTTTATGCCTGCAAGGGGTGCCTCTATGAATCAAACTTTGACATTTTGTTAAGATTGTCAAAGAGAATTGAAGCATTGCAATTCTTTTGTAGAATACTCACTCCAAAAGAGGCTTTATACTACCAATGTGTATTTTGATAGTATACATTTTGAAAGCATGAAAAAATAAATATGCAAAAAAATTTAAATACTTGATAAATACTTTTCAAAACATTATCTAAAATGTGGGGTTCATTGCTTGTAGTAAAGATAGAATTAGACTCAATGTCTAATTTAAATGTGAAAGTAGAAGATATGAATTCTCATTTTTGTATGATTTTGATAATGTAGTCATTGACTTTACTAGTATATGATATGACTAGTATGAAATCACCAAATAATATACATATATTCTCTTATGTAATAGACGACTACTTTGAGCAGCTTAGGATCGTCGTGCCTGCTTTCTCTGCTTCAAGCAGACAAGTGACTATAACATATATATATATATATATTCTCTTATGTGATAGATGACTACTTTGAGCAGCTTAAATCGTCGTGCCTGCTTCAGCTGCTTGAAGCAGAGAGGTGACTATAACATGTCTGCTTAATTTTATGGTGGTTATTAAACCGTCTACTTAATTTACAGTGTCATTTCTGTTAATCATTATTTAATTATTTCTTCATCTACTTCAACTATGAAATTACAATAACGTTGTTAAAGTGTCTACTTAATTTTACTATGTCACTTCTATTAATTATTATTTAATTATCTTTCTTCTACTTCAACTATGAAATTACATATTGCCCGTAACAAATTATCTTTTGTTCCTGATTATAAAGTTTTACAGTGACTATTAACATGTCTACTTAACTTTACAGTGTCATCTTTATCAATTATTATTTAATTATTTATTCATCTACTTCAACTATAAAATTATAGTATCACCCGTAATAAATTATTTTTCCATGTAGGAGTAATGTGCATTATTGAAAAATTATTTTAAAAGATTATAAATTTAAATAATTATAAAAATAAAAAATATCTTAAAATTATTGACTCTCCAAATTTTATCTATATCACAGAAATTAAGAAAGAAAAATAACATATATTGGGTCTGTGCAACACACTATCTTGGCAACTAGTATATATATATTTGGTCAAAAGAGTTGTGTTCTCTTATGAAAAAGTGCTACTTAAAATGTTATGATTTTTTCCATAAAAAGATATGTCTATTAAAATACAACTATTTGTATAGACATGATTTTTGATGTTAAGTCATCTATCGAGTTTATGTTATAAAGAAGCATTTAGTTCATATGCTTTTATTAGAGGATAAGACTATGTTCATGGGTAATTCTACATCAATCAAAATTAAAAGTTATATATGGTAAGGTCCTCCTGAAAAGAACATCTAACAAGGTGTAGATTTTAAATAATGTTTGTATATGACAAAGTTATAATAAATAAGATCTAAATATTTGTAGAAAAAAGATTATCTTACGGAGGGCCTTTTCAAACCCAATATTTTTTATTTTTCTTGCTTGCTTGAGTCATTATTTATAGCATGAATGTTTGGGATATGTCAATAATAAAACCTTGCAGAAAATGCATAACTAAATTTATTGCCAAAGTTTGAAAACACAATCAGTTGAAAGGAATTCAAGTCCCTTAGACTTAATTCACACAGATATTTAAGACATGAAGCCAATACACCTCATAGTGAAAAGAAGTATTTCATAACTTTTGTGTTTATTTTCGTAGTAGTAAAGATGAAGCAATTGAATCATTCAAACAGTGTAAAAGCTAAGTTTGAAACACAACCTACCAGAAATGTCAAAATGATAAGGAGTAATAGGGCCGGCGAATATGAATCTTCTTTTGAGAAAAAATATTTGAAATATGACATTATTCATCAAACAATTGCCCCTTACTTGCCACAATCAAATAGAATCACAGAAAGATAAAATAAAATACTTAAAAAGATGATGAATGGCATACTGATAAATTCTGATTTATTCAGAACTTGTGAAGGAAAGCTATCCTTACAGCTAGTCGAATACACAATCGAGTTTCCCATAGTAAAACACTTTCTATTCCATATGAAAAATAAAAAGGACAAAAGCTTAGTCTTTAATATTTGAAAGTGTAGGAGTGCTTGGCTAAGATCCAAGTTCATAAACCTAAAAAGACAAAAATAAGATAAAAAATGATTGATTGTGTGTCCATATGATATGCTATGAATAGTAAAGCATATCGATTTCTGGTTCATAGATAAGAAAATCCAAACATTCATATTAATACGATAATTGAATCAGATAATATTGAACTCTTTGAAACAATATACCTTATAAAAAAGGATGTGATCGTCTAATGAGGGAACTAAATGATATCAAGAAAAAACAAAGAAAAATGATCGTTAAGAGGAAAATTCAAGATGTACCAAACATCAAAGGACCTCTACTTCCTTTGGATTAAATTTTGTAACATTTTTATTTAAAAATGAGCCTCAAAATTTTGGAGAAGCTATGACTTCTTCAGAAGCACAATATTGAAAAGAGGCAGTCAATCGTGAGATTGAATCCATAATAAATGATCATACATGAGAATCGATTGATCATCCTCTTGGAAATAAATCCTTAGGCTCCAAATAGATTTTCAAAAGAAAAATGAAAGCTGATGACACTATTGATAAATATAAAGCGAAGCTCGTTGTTAAGGAATTTAGACAAGGTGAAGGTCTTGACTACTTTGATATGTACTCACGAATAAATAGAATTACATCAGTTCAAATGTTAATAGCTTCAGCTGCAGTGTACAATCCAGGAATTCATCAAATAGATATCAAAACAATCTTCTTAAATGAAAATTTTAAGAAAGAAATCTATATAGAAACACCAGAAAGGTTCATAGTTCTTGGAAATGAAAGGATGATGTGTAGACTTGTTATGTCTTTGTATGGACTAAAACAATCACCCAAAAAATGGCGCAAAATTTGACCATACAATATTGTCAAATGGCTTCAAAAAATTAACGGGTGTGACAAATGAGTTTACATTAAAAACACTCCTAATAAAGTTGTCATTGTATGCTTATATGTGAATGATATGTTAATGATGAGTAACGATATTACTAACGTAAATACTACTGATCATATGTTTGCTAGTAAGCTTGATATGAAAGACCAAGGAGTAGCCGACTTGATATTAGGAATTAAGATTCACAAAACTCCTCAAGGTCGAGCATTGTTCCAATCTCATTACATCTGAATAGTACTAGAAAAATTTAACTAATTAAACTACAAAAGTATAAAAACACCAATTGATTTGAACTTTGATCTCGCTAAGAATAAGGGTAAAAGTCAGTCTCAATTGGATTATGCTACAGTGTTGGAAAGTTTGATGTATATCATGAACTATACACGATTAGACGTAGTTTATGCTCTAAGTAAATTGAATTGATACACAAGTAATCCCAATCAAAATCATTGGATGGCAATGAAATGAGGTTTGCGATATTTAGAACACACTTAAAATTTTGTTTTGCATTACAAGTATCTAAAGTTCTTCAAGGATATAGTAATGCAAACTAGATTCTTGGGTCAACTTAAACTAAGTCCACAAGTGGATATATTTTTACTATTGGTGAAGGAGCAATATCATGAAAATAATCCAAACAAACTTGTGTAGCTCACTCTACAATGAAGGTTGAGTTCAAAGCCTTAGATAAGGCTGGTGAAGAGGCTGATTGTTCCAAAATTTCTTAGAAATTATCCCATTTTGGCCCAAACATATGTTTCTTATATGCATACATTGTGATAGTCAAGCGGCAATAGGAAGAGGTTGGAGCGTTATGTATAACGGTAAGTCTTGTCACATACAACAAAGACACAATACATTGGACAACTACTCTCTAGTAGAACTATCATAAATGACTATGTAAAGTCAAAGGATAATGTGTCAAATCCACTTACTAAAAGGCGAACTAAAGAGGGAGTTGAGAGATCATCAAAGAGAATGAGACTATGGCCAAAGGTAAATCGTTGTGGCGGTAACTCTACCTAGAAGACTGGAGATTTCAAGATCTAGGTTTAAGGAGATCAAACAAAGTAATTGATAACGATTCAACACTGTCAAAATTATTATATGATTCATTCTCATGATTAGACAATGTTCAATAGCAAGGATAAGGTAATAGGACCTTTTAATGGTTTCTAAGTTTGACACAAGGTATATTAAATAATGTATCTACGGGATAACACATTTATAAATCACCTATGTAAGTGTGAAATGTAAGTCTCTTCAAGGAGAATATAATAAGACCAACTCTCTACGCACTGATGAACCAAAAAGTATTCATGATTGAAACGAACAAAACAATGAGAATTAAAAACAGTTAAAAGATTAATTGTGTGACTTATATTGTCTAGATATACACTAAAGCTCGACAGTTCAAAGATATCAAATTTATGTTCACTATAAAAAGTTCAAAAGTATACCAACTTATCTAAATGCAATTAAACCTTACCTACAAATCACATGATTTATTCATGCATATATTTTTAAAAATAGTCATTCCCAAGAGAATTGTTCTACAAAAGTTTGTTCTAAGTGGTTTTTTTAATACAGAAATTCAACAACAAAATCGTCAAATTACCCCTCTAGAAGAGCAGGGAAATAATGAGAACAAGTACCTTAGCAGTGGTGATCTGTAAAATTTAAAGCATTCACAATTATAGAAGAAGCATATGTATAAAGAATCTTTATATTTTCCGTATTACATGGGATGTACTCGAAGTAATTAAATGCTCACCAATTCACTCAAAAACAATCAGAGAAAATAGAATATAGTAGCTGGTTACTAGTAGCACATTCAATGTTAGTAGCAGCTGAAAAATTCTATATGAGGACCTAAACTATACATACAGAGATATTAATTTCCTGGTTTATTCTGCTAGAGTATATTTTACATGAATAAATGGGGTTAGTTAAATTTCAAATAAAACACAAAACTTAGTAGATCAATACCAATCATTAAGTCTTCCAGGCATAAACCAGCAAAGAAAATCCAGAAGGATCCTTCAATTCATTTTCTTCCGTGCTAGCCCACTCAATCACAGAACTACAGCTTGAAGAAGCTGAAGACAAAGATGAGGAAGATGAACTTCTCAATACGCCTTTCTTCATCATTTTCGTCTCAAACCCGAATCCACAAGATTGTTGCAACAACATCCGAATTCCATTATTGACTTGCTCATCCAAACTTGATTTCTCAAATTTGAACATGAAAAGTGCATAGCCATCATCTTCATCATCAAACAACCAGTTATAGACATCCCATGAGACCAGTAATGGAACCCCATCTACTTCAATCCTCTCATTGCCTCTGAATTTCCACTTCAAGTGCTTAATCTGCAACACCCATTTGTTGTCAACGCTGAAATATAACCTTGGATCTTCCCCAATCCTGCAATCAATTGAGATTTCTCTGTTTTTTCCACCGAAGTTTGCTTTTGTTATGTACAGTTTGTTGCCACAGACATGCTCCCTCCTCAGCACCATGTTTGGATTCAGATTCTTCCCTGGCTTTGGAGCTCGGGTTCTTGAGTAAGCTTCTTTGGGTAAATCGCCGACGAGAAGAACCATTTCACCGTTGACGAGGACGGCGATGTAGAATCCAGATCGAGGTTCAGGACCGGATCCGAATTTAGCTTTGGAAAGATCCCAGAAGATGTGAACATTGTTATCGAGTTTCTTGGAGCCCTGTTTCTTCCAGAAAACAAAGGGCTTGATGTGGAGATGGAAAGAATGAGAAGAGATGATAGAATTGCAGTGAGGAACAGCTCCATGAGAGCCGTTGAGGAGGAAATGAATGTGAAAAGATCTGCCGAAGAGGCTGCGGGACCAAGTCAGAGCAAAGAGGCCGAGGTTGGAGTTGTAGAGGGAGGTAGCGAGGTTGGGATTAGCAGCAACTGGTGGGTGGGGCAGAGGAAGGGGGAGAGGAAGAGCGGCAGCCACTTCAATAGGGCGTCGAAAACAAGAAGGGAAAGCAGAGTAATAGTGGCGTTGTTTGGACTTGGCAACAATTTGATGAGAGTCCATGGATGAACAGAAAAGCTGATTGATATCTAGGTGAAAGAAGGGGATGAGGAGAAACTTAGTGATAAAGTTTAATAGCCATGGGAGAAGGCTCCAACTGGGTGGGGACAATATGTTGAAAATGAAGGTATTTTGGGGGGTTTATGATGGTCAATAGTCTATAAGGAGCAGCTGGGGTTTTTCGTGGGGTTGGAGGAGACTGGACAAAGCCGTTTTTTGATTACTTTTCCAACATTCACGCCTATTTGGTCAGAGTCATACAAATAGTCAAAAAAGAGAAAATTGGTCCCTTTCGTGGTATATACACACTTTATGTATTGGTAAGGCAGAAATTATTTTTTATTAATTATTTGATTCATTATTTTTTATTTAATTTTATATTTAATTTAAAATTTTATAATATTTTTTTAATTATATTCTTGAATGATTATATAATTTTTTATTTTATGTAATTAGATTAAAATAAATTATTTTTTGTGACTTTTAACTAGTTGAGAATAATAATTTAGTCATCATGTTTGCTATTTTCTTACTTAAATTATTTGAGAATATATAATTATGATATTAATAAATTCATCACTAATAAAATATTAATTTTTAATTTAATAAAGATAGAACATTTATTATTAAAATCGAAAAGATGGTAAACAATTGTAATATAAATAATCTATATTTACATATAAAGATTTCAAAGTTGTAGTTTTAATATAGTGTTTATATCTCATAAGATCACTCAACTATGCGAATATATCTAACATCATTGGAATTTATTTTGTATCAATAAAATCACTCAATTAAATTTATTATAAAAAAATTTCTGACATGGTAAAATTTTTTGATCTATTATGTAAATATGAAATCACAGATAAATAAAATTTTGAAATTTGTCATGATAAATTTATTTATTTTTATACTATGAAATACGAACCCGCAAATAAATAAAATTTATAAGATAATTTATTTAAATAAATTTACAAGTAAAAAACTATAAATATAAAACATAAAATCAAAAAAATAAAAAAACATACAAAAGAATTTAAGGAATATTTTTATCTTTATATATTTAATCCATAGCATTAAATCTAAGGTATTAGTCAATACCACCATATAGGAGGTATTAGTTAATACCATGTTTGTGGTATTAACTAACACATGGATTAGTTATACATGGGCCCAAAAATCCTACCAAACATTATATTAACTAATACCTTACTCTAATATGGCTCCTTAGTATATTTGTTACAAATTTTGGGCGCATATATAACTATGAAATTATATGATGTATAATTAATATTTTCTATTTGGACTTTGGTGGTATTAATAATATATTGAATTTAATATCATGGTATTTAATATGTAAAAACAAAATTATTGCTCAAATTCTTTTACACTTTTTTTTATTTTTTTGATTGTATATCTTATATTTGTAGTTTTATACTAGTAAATATATTTAAATAAATTAGCTTACAAGTTTATCCATTTGTGGATTGATATTTACATTTTAAAAAATATCATGTCAAAGTTTTATATTTTATTTATTTGTGGGTTCAAATTTACATAAGAAAAAAAAAGAATTTTTCATGTTAATTTTTTTTTATAATTAATTTAGTTGAGTGATTTTATTGATACAATGACTAATTTGAACGATTTTATTGATACAAAATAAAGTTCAATGTCTTTGCTAAATAATTCTTAAAATTGAGTGACTTTTAAGATATTAACTCTATGTTAAAATTACAATTTGCAATTTTTATATGCAAATATAGATGGTTTGTTCATTTTTATAATTATTTACTATCTTTTCGATTCTAAAAATAGATAGTCTATCTTAATTAAATTAAAAATTAATATTTTATGAGTGACTAATATATTAATTAAGATGACAATTACTTATTCTCAAATAATTCAAGTGAGAAAATAACAAACATGGTGACAAAGTTGTTCTTATCCTAGCTAGTAAGAAGGACGACACAAAAAAAAATATTATCCGATGATTATCTACCTTGACTCAATCACATGCAATAGAAAAACCCATAATAATTAAGGAGTATAATTAGAACGAAACTTTTTGTAGAGTTTTAAACCAACCAAACACTAGATAAAAAATAATCACCGTGTTACTAATCTTCGCTTTACTAATCTCTACATTATATATTTTTTACCAAACGACTCCTATATGTCACACCCAAGCTTAGGGCCTAGACGTGACATGGTGAATGGGGAACCCGAAGGGACCCAAAACAAGCCTCTTAGCATATTTTTACACATCCTTAGTCGCTAAGCAATAAGACAACAATAGAGAATAGAAATAAGGGTAAAAGGGCTAAGGGAAGTCTTTCATATCATAAAATGTCAAAGAGTCAAAGAGAGTCAAGCTCAAGCATAATTACATAACTTGTTCGACAACACCTCTAAACATAGAACTTAGCGGGGGCCAAGACAAGCAACTGGGTTCACCCTCATAGTCAAAACATACAACAAAGGAAAGGGAGTCTATATACATATCATAAGATCAAATACATTGTCCTCGAAATTGAGGACTCGACCAACTTGCTTTGAGAAGATAGTACTAGCCACCTGGAGGATGAGGATGATCGTGAGGCTTTCCGATTCCTACATAATCACATCATGTAGATATAGAGTATGTATTAGTACGTTTGAATATATTAAGTATGTAGGATGCAAAAAAAAAAGAGATATAGAACATAATCGAAATGCATTATTAGGCGATAAATGAGCATATAGTGGTTGATGATGGTTACACCCCACCATCCATGGTGATTGAGGTATCAACCCCTCAATTGGTTGATGGTGGTTACACCCCGCCATCTATGATAATTGAGGTCTAGCACCCTCCAACTAGGTGTGGTCAACTTGCAACACTATAGATATATTTCATGAAATCAACACATATACACGTTCCTTTTATTATGATAAAGTCATTCAAGTCATAGGTCATGCAATGAATCATCAATAGCTCAAGAACCCTAAATCGAACATTTTATCAAACACTTGATGGGTGTGTAATGCTAGTGCAAACCATGAAATTAAAGAGTGAAATTATGCAAGAAATCTTGAAGTAAATCAACCCACAAACACTAGGTAATACCATCATACCATATACATCAAAACTCCTCATCAAACTCAAGATAGATGCAAGATTCATAGCTCAAAACATACTCAAACATTCATACTTTTATGAAACCCAACATAGTTTATAGTCAAATTTATAATAGAAGACTCAAAAGTAAAAACAACTTAGAAGCATGTAATTTAGGTAAAAAGGAAGCTTGGACACCATGGGTGAAAGGGTCCAATGGTTGAAACCCACATACCTTGACTTTGGAGAATTCCTTGATGAAGTTTAGAATGGAGACTTGAAGCTTGAGTGAAATCCTTAAGATCTGGAAGAAGATTTGGCACTTGAATTTTGAGTGAAATATTTGCCTAAGTGTTTGAATATGTTGTATGATATGAAGGTGAAATATGGCTAAGTTGTTAGAACTCGTAAGTTAGAACCCGTAAGTCCTCAATTGGTTCAATTTGATAAAGTTTGGGATCAAATATAAATTTTATTCTAAGTTTAGTCCTTAAGATTAAATTGTTGTGAGGTCATGTGTGTGGCTATTTCTAATTGGTCCAT
>JAOTQJ010000049.1:3319132-3332231 GCA_025642045.1 Solanum sejunctum
CTGGTACTGTTGGGTTCGCTGTTTGCAGGTGGGTTAGTCAGTAAAATAGAGGAAACTCTGTCGAAATTTTTGTGAAACTCCTTAGCTGTCGTAAGTAAAGATTCAGTGTAAGTGGTTGTCGCGGTGCCCTATCGGCACCATTCGCGACCCCTGGGTTGGGTCGTGACATTTGGAACGTCATGTTTTGAGAGAGTGTTATGAAAAGAGGGTTAACACATGAGTTACAAAGTTCCTATCTCCATACAACCTACTATAGCGGGATTATCCATGGTATGGAAGTCGCAAATTTTATGTCAGAAAAGTACTAAGTTTGATCTTATTTCTCCTACTTCGTCCTTGAGAAATAAAAAAAATGAACTAGAGTTATTTCTCGTCAATTTTCCACCAGTTTTATTGTTCAAGGTAAGTTAATAATTTTTCTAACTTATAGTTTGATTCTTAGACCTTAAATTTAGAGGAAATTATTAAAGAGGAAGATTTAAACTTGCAATTAATGGTTGGAAAAGATCCTAATTGGGGAAGATGATTATATAAATAACCAATGGTTAATATTTTGATATGATATTGGTGAAGTACATCAATGTCATTGATTATATGTTTTCCTAGATTGTTTATAGACCAATAACGAGTTAGAACTTTAGAAAAGAAGAAAGCTTTGATTCTGTAGAGTCCAAGGCTTGAATTCAAGGTAGGTGATGGTTTAATATTCCCATTTGTGTGATATTTGCTTGTTTAACTACTTCATGCTACTTTTTGCATGTATGTGAAAAAGAGAATAATGATATGAAGCTAATTGATAATTTCTCATGATCAAATTGTATGCAATGAATCTATTACTTTAACTTGACAAATTGTGAATTATTAATTGTGATTGCGACTGTCATTGTGATTATGGATCAGGTGTCACGTTCTGATGTATTATTGAATCAATTGTCACATTTTGACACATTATTGTTCGAATATTATGTTTCGATACATTATTGGATTGGATGTCACATTCTGGTACATTATTGAATTATGTGTTATATTTTGACACATTTTTTGTAACATCTGATAAAGTTACCAAAATACTCCTCGAATAGAGATGTGTTTAACGTATCTTCCTATGATCTATTTGTGAATTCGAGACCAGATATGTAATCAGCACGAAAAATTGAGTGAGAAAATGATCTCGTTTGGATTTTAGAGCAATCGGATCGAAAAATAATTTTTTGATCCAAAAACACTTTCTAGTGACTGTGTGCACCCAAGGCGCGATGCGCCAGGGACGCAGATAATGCCTTATATTTTTATTTAATTTTTTCAACGGGAATTGAAAACTCATTCAAAAAATATTCAGGAAAAAATGTATAGGTCCGCGCCCAGTCTGCATCACAGACTAGGCATTTTTCTAATAAGCTTTTTCTTTTATTTTGAGGGGCATTCCGGTTAATTTCTAATCTCTCCTAAACTCAAAACACAATTAAATTGGATCATTTTGATGTGTAAATAGGGTCTTAAACCCCATTCTAATTCCTTTTCTAAACACTTGAATGACTAGGGCTTGAGATTGGAGAAGAGCGAAACGTAAGATTGAAGAATTCAAAAGGATTCTTGGGAGCTCGATTGTTGATAGATTCATCCGAGGTATGTAAAGCCAAACTAAAAACATGAGATTATTCTCTCACGTGCTCCATAGATGGTCTTAGAAGAGAGTTGAAAGTTCATGAGTTTACATGCATAATTCTTGATTAAATGTCAAAAAAATTATCATTACATGTATTCATGTATGCTGATGATCATCATAAACTCTTTTCTTAAATGAGATGTAAAGACCCTATTCATAAGATCTATAAAGATAGCCGGTGCATTAGTCAACCCATTATGGGACGTACTTTCTAAGTTTGCCTATGAATTTCATGTGTTTCTTATTCAGAAGCTTTTCGATAATCTTCCCATTTAATGCAGAAAAATAATTAACATTGAATCGCTACATTGAATCCATCACTGAAAGATATATCAAATAAATTGGAAGTAACCCTTCAGTGTGGCCAAATGGTTGTGCTTGAGACTATTTCATAAAACATGCATGAGTAAAAAGATAAGGATTGAGTCTAGAGCCTTGATTGAGAATGTTGATAGCGATTGTGATTGTGAATGTGAGAATAATGATAGGTTGATAGTATTTGATGGTCCATGAGTCTTTCCAAATGAACTCTAATGATTTGTCTATTCAATTGTTCCCTAATGATTGTTCTAAATCTTGAGCTAATGATAGAGAGTTAAATTGATAGTATGATTGGAGTCTCCATGAGACCAATTGAATGATAAGAGCCTCTACGAGGCTAATTTGAGATGAGATGATTGAGATAGTTTGATTAGTTTGATCGGATGGATTATTTTATGTGTATTGAGTCATGGGACGAGTATCAAGCACCAAAAAAGAAAGAGTTAATCCAACTCACACTCGTCAAACTAAGTAGCCAAGCGTAGGTGAAGATTAGGAGCATCATATCGTACTATGTTGGGGTTCCCTTTGATTAGAAGTCCCTTCAAGCAATACAGGACTTATAGATTATTGTCTCTATTTGGAATTTCCAATTTGGTTTTGATTCGTTCCCTACCTGGTAAGTATAGAACAACTGTGGTAATATCAACGAGATTGTTGTACAATCATTGGCTCATAAGTGATTGTTGTCGAATAAGAAAAACTCCCAGAAAGTTCCCAAACTACTGAGTTGAGATGAGATGAGATAAGATGATTCTTTCTGAGAGGAGTTTGATTTGATTGATGGGTTAGATGGTTCATCTATCTACTATTTATTCTTGTTTTAGATAGACATTTGACATGTTGATTGTTATTATTCTGAGTTGATTGTTGTTTCTATATTATTCTACCTATTTCAATTTTATTCAGCTATGTACATACCGTACATTCCAAGTACTAACGTCATTCGGTGTTGTATCATTTTATGATGCAGATACAAGGATAGAGATCATCAACAGATGCATCGTTGAGGATCTAGGACGTTCAGTAGATTGGTGAGCCTCTCCTTCTTCAGAGAATTCATTATGTTACTTTCATCTTATTTCAGAGTTATACATTTATTAGCTTTAATTTGATTGAGATAGCCATGGGTCTATCATTGGCACTACCTGATAGTGATAAATGCTTCATAGACTAAAGTCGAATGTTGATTGTTAAGATTGTGAGCTAGTTTCTTCTACTAGCCTTCTATTATATAATCATTATTTTGAGACATGATGATAAGATGTGCCCATTTACTATTCCTTTATCTTTCATTGATTAGTAGAATATATGAATGAATGAATATGATGAAGCTAAGTGGTTCGCTTGGAGACTGGCAATAGTCTTTAGGTGCCGGCCACGTCTTGGGCGTGACAAGCATGGTATCAGAGCATGAGTTCAAGTGCCCTAGGAAGTCTATGAAATCATGTCTAGTATAGTCTTGTTTATGGGTATGTTGTCGATCACACTTGATAAATAGGAGGCTATAGGACATTAAGAATTATTTCCCTTTATTCCTGTTCTAAATCGTGCTATAGAGTTATACTCTATAAAATTTCTCTTCTAATTCGTGCTTTGCATGTTGCAGAATTGTGATCATGCCTCCCAAAAGAGCCATCAGTGGTAGAGGACATCCCGCCAGACAATATGTTAACCCACCTGAGCCTCAAGGACATAAAGAGCTCATGGAACTAGCTTTCCCTATTGTACAACCCCTGTAAAATGAGGTCTCCAATACTGAGCTTCACAAGGTTATTCAAACTCTTGCCGAGGCTATCACACCACATGCTACGAGATAAGAAGCGAGTCGACAGGATGCCCATGAAACTTCTAGAGTTTGGAAATTCTTGAGGATGAATCCACCTGAGTTTACAGGGTTTGCATCTTCTGAGAATCCTGAGAACTATGTGGAGGAGCTTTAGAAAGTGTTCCAGGTGATGCATGTGGTTGATACTAACAGAGTAGAACTGGCTTCTTATAAACTCAAGGGTGTGGCAAGGGTGTGGCTTTACTGTGATTCGACCAGTGGAAGAAGGATAGTCGGGAGGATTCCCCCATACTGACTTACACTATCTTTGAAAAAGCCTTCTTGGGGCGCTTCTTCCCAAAGGAGCGAAGAGAAACTATGGTAAGAGAGTTCTTGAACTTGAAACAGGGCTATGACTATGCAAGAGTATGGGCTAAAGTTCACAAAACTATCTCACTATGCTCTGGACATGGTTGCTGATATGAAGGGGAGGATGGGAATGCATGTTGATGGGTTGAAATAAAGGGCCGAAAAGGGATGGGAGGGGAGTAATGCTCGTGAATGACGTAGATATTAGGAGATTGATGACCTTGATGTAATAAGCTGATGAAGAGAGATAATATGATAAAGGGGAGTTCAGAAATAAGAAAGCAAAAACATCCAGATATAAGGTTGGAAAGAAGGGGAATGGAAATCGATTTCCCACATCATTATCTACTAGTGTGCCTGCACCTAGAGTCAGAAATGATCAGGGGTCTCAGAATGTTGGTGCCCATGGATCTCAGTCACAAATCTATGTGGTTCTAGGTTTACTACATAAGCCAATATGTGGTAAATATGGTAAATTGCACTTGGAGAGATACCGTAAGGAAAGTGATGTATGTTACAAGTGTGGCCAAGTGGGTCATTATTAGAGAGATTGTCCAAAGTGGGTTGACGGGGCTTAATCTTATGCACTAGCCCCATAAACTAATGAAAATCTGAGAGGTACTACGTTAGGTGCAAGCGGTGCCACAAACCATTTATATGCCATGGGTAGCAGACACGATCAGGAAACTCCCCAGATGTTGTGATGGGTATGAATCAAGTCTTTTCTATTGATTATTGTATGTTGATGGATCGTGGTGCCACGTTATCTTTTGTAACTCCTTATATGAACAGTAGATTTGATAGAACCCCTGAGAGTCTTCTTGATCCTTTTGACGTTTCTACTCCCATGGGTGATATTCGGGTAGACAAAGTCTATAGAGCTTTTGTAGTGTCCATCCATCATAGGGATACTAACATTGATTTGATTGAGTTAGATATGACTGATTTTGATTTGATCCTTAGTATTGATTGGCTCCACGCCAATTATGCTTAAGTTGATTGTAAAGCCTGTATCGTTAAATTCTAAATTTTGAATGAACCGATTCTAGAGTGGAAGGGTGATTCTGTAGCACCTAAAGAAAAGTTTATCTCCTATCCTAGAGCCAGAAAGATGATTGTTAATGGTTGTGTCTGCCACCTTGTGAGAGTTAAATCTGATGAGGTTGAGTCTCCTACTCTTGAGTTAGTTTCGATTGTGAATGAATTTCATGAAGTATTTCTCGAGGATCTACTTGGGGTCCCTCCTGATAGGGGGATTGTATTTGAGATTGATGTTCTTCTGGATACCTAGCCTATCTCAATTCCACCTTATAGGATGGCCCTGTTGAGCTGAAAGAATTGAAAGAACAATTAAAAGATTTGTTAGAGAAGGGCTTCATAAAGTTGAGTGTTTCTCCTTAGGGTGCCCCTGTCCTATTCGTGTGAAAGAAGTATGGCCTCTTAGAATGTTTATCAACTATAGGCAACTGAACAAGGTTACCAAAAAAATAAATATCCCCTCCCAAGGATAGATAATTTATTTGACCAACTTCAGGGTGGTGCCTCTTGTTTCTCAAAGATCAACCTCAGATTTGGCTACCATCAGTTGAAAGTGAGGGAATGTAACATTCTAAAGACAGTCTTTAGGACTAGATATGGCCATTTTGAGTTCTAGGTCATGTCCTTTGAGTTGACGAATGCACCTGCAGCCTTCATGGATTTGATGAATAAAGTGTTCAGATAGTAACATAATATGTTTGTGATTTGTTTACTGATGACATCTTAGTGTATTCGAGAGATAAGAGAAGTATGAAAATCACCTCAGAATTGTCCTCCAACACTTAAGTCAATAGATTTCCTAAGCCATGTTGTCTCCGATGATGGTATTTGAGTAAATGCTCAAAAGATTGAAGTGGTTAAGAATTGGCCCAGACCATCCTCTCCAACTAACATAAGGAGTTTCTTGGGGTTGGCAGGCTATTATCGCAGATTTGTTGAGAGATTTTCTTCCCTATATTCATCATTAACTAATTTGACTCAGAAAAAGGTCAAGTTTCAATGGTCTGACCAATATGAGAAGAGCTTTCAAGAGTAGAAGACTAGACTGATGACTGCACCAGTTTTAACCTTGCCTGATGAGATGAAAGATTTTGAAATTTATTATGATGCCTCGAGAGTTGGATTGGGATGTATATTGATGCAGAGAGGAAAAGTGATAGCATATGCTTTTAAACAACTTAAGATTCATGAGAAGAACTATCCAACCCATAATTATGAGTTGGCAGTGGTTGTGTTTGCACTTAAAATCTAGCTCCACTACTTATATGGAGTCCATGTGAATGTGTTCACTAACCATAAGAGCTTGCAGTATGTCTTTAGTCCGAAAGAGCTCAACCTGCGAAAAAGAAGATGGCTGGAGTTGCTTAAGGATTATGACATGAGCATTCTCTCCATTCAGGTAAAGCTAATATTGTTATTGATGGTCTTAGCAGGTTGTCAATGGGTAGCACAACCCATATCGAAGAACGAGCAAAGGAGCTAGTAAAATAAGTGCATCAATTACCTCTATTCGAAGTTCACCTTGAGAAGAATGATGACGGAGGAGTTAATGTTCAAAATAGATCAGCTTTATCCTTAGTGGTAAAGGTGAAAGAAAAGTAAGATCGAGATTTTGTTATACTCCAATTGAAGGAGGTTATCCACAAACATATGGTGATGATCTTCTCTAAAGGGGGAGATGGGGTATTGAGATTTAGAGTAAATTGTGTGTTCCAGCTATTGATGGTATTTCAGATAGAAACATAGTTGAAGCTCATAAAACTAGATATTCCATTTATCCTGGTTCTACCAAGATGTATCATGACTTGAGTGAAGTCTATTAGTGCAGTGGAATGAAAAAGAATATTGTTGAATTTGTTTCGAAGTGCCCAAATTGTTAGCAACTGAAAGTTGAGCATCAAAGGCCATGTAGATTAGCCTAGAACTTTGAGATTCCTGAATGGAATTAAGAGATGATCTATATGGACTTTATTACTAATCTACCGAGGTCTCGAAAGTAGCATGATTTGATATGGATGATTGTAGATAGGATAAACAAATTGGCTCACTACTTGGCAGTTAAGACAAATAACACTATGGAGGAGTACACTAGTTTATACATCCAAGAGATTGTCAGGTTACATGGAGTTCCCTTTTCCATCATCTCGGACAAAGGAGCTCAGTTCACCTCCTAATTCTGGAGATCATTCCAGAAAGGATTGGGTACCAAAGTGAACTTGAGCATAGCCTTTCATCCATAGATAGATGGTTAAGCAGAGCGTATAATTCAAATGTTAGAGGATATATTGAGATCTTATGTTCTTGATTTCAAGGGAAATTGGGATGATCACCTACCATTGATTCAATTTGCACATAATAATAGTTATCATACAAACATTCAGATGACTCCCTACGAAGCTTTGTATGGAAGGAGATATAAATTACCAATTGGGTGGTTCGAGGTTGGAGAAGCAGAGTTGATCAGGCCTAATCTTATTCACCAATCAATGGAGAAGGTTAAGGTCATTAAAGAAAGATTGAAGATTGCACAGAGTCATTAAAAATCCTACACCGATGTGAGGAGGAGGGATTTAGAGTTCAAGGTAAATTATTGAGTATATTTGAAAGTGTCACCTATGAAAGGTGTCATAAGATTTGAGAATAAGGGTAAATTGAGCCCATGTTATATTGCATCTTATAAGATTGT
The DNA here is from genome assembly GCA_025642045.1 of Solanum sejunctum. NCBI lineage: Eukaryota > Viridiplantae > Streptophyta > Magnoliopsida > Solanales > Solanaceae > Solanum > Solanum sejunctum. The sequence continues at coordinate 3,326,981 of JAOTQJ010000049.1, forward strand.
GAAGAGGATTGGGAAGCTTGCTTACAAATTAGAGTTGCCCACTACATTAGATGTAATCCATCCAATCTTCTACGTACTGATGCTAAAGAAATATTTGGAAGAACCTAACTTGGTAATCCCTGTGGAGAGTACTGGAGTTAAGGATAGCTTGACATACGAAGAAATTCCGGTCCAAATCCTTGATCGTCAGATTCGCAAGTTGAGAACCAAAGAGATAACCTCAATCAAAGTCCTATGTAGAAATCACTTCGTTGAGGAAGCCACATGGGAAGATGAAGAGGAGATAAAAACTAAATATCTGCACCTATTCATGCCAAATGATAAGAATTTTGAAGGTAATATCTTTACTTTTAACTAATTAATTTTATTTTCTTGAGTTGATTGTCTATTCTTGAATTCGAATAAAGTTGATTGATGATTGTGATAGAGTTGAGAGGTTGATTGATAGATGTGAATGTGAGATGAGTTTATTGTCTATTCGAGCCTTGATATCCACCTTTACTCATCATTCGAGGATGATTGATCCCATGGGGGAGATCATGTAACACCCGATAAAATTATTGAAATACTCCTAGAATAGAGATGTATGCATAACGCATCTTCCCATGCTATATTTACGAATCTGAGACTGGATATGCAATTAGCATGAAAATTGAGTGGGGAAATGGTCTTCTTTGGATCATAGAGCAACCGAATCAAAAAATAATTTTTTGATCAAAAAAACTTACCAATGACTGGTGCGCCCAATGCGCGACGCGCTTGGGATGCAGACAGTGCCTTATATTTTCTTAAAATTTTTTTATGAGAATTGAAAACTTATTCGGAAAATATTCAAGAAAACAATATATAGGTCTGCGCCCAGTCCATATTGCAAACTGGGCATTTTTCTGAAAAAATATTTTTTTATTTTGAGGGGTATTCCAGTTAATTCTCAACCCCTCCTGAACTTAAAACACGATCAAATTGAGTTGTTTTAATGCATAAATAGGGTCTTAAATCCCATTCCAAGTCCTTGCTAAACATTCGAAAGACTAGGACTTGAGAGAGGAGAAGAGAGAAAAGTAAGATTGAAGAATTCAAGAGGATTCTTGAGAGCTCAATTGTTGATAGCTTCATCCTAGGTATGTAAGCCTAAACTAAAAGCATGAGATTGTTCTCTTCGTGCGCCCCATAGATAGTCTTAGAAGAGAGTTGAGACTTTATGAGTTTACATACATAATTCTTGATTACTTCTCAAAAAATTTTACTATTACAAGTATTTTTGTATGTTGATGATCATCATAAACTCTTTTCTTGAATGAGATGTTTCACATGAATTATTTCATAAACAATACTTATTATTTGATAAAGTATGCATGAATGAAGATAGGAATTGAGTCTAGAGCCTTGATTGAGAATGTTGATAGTGATTGTGATTATGAATATAAGAATGATGATAGGTTGATAGTATTTGATAGTCCATGAATCTTCCCAAATGAACTTTATTGATTTATCTAATTGATTGTTCGCTAATGGTTATTCTAAGCTTTGAGCTAATAATTGATAGTTGAATTAATAGTATGATTGGAGTCTTCATGAGACCGATTGAATGATAAGAGCCTCTACGTAGCTGATTTGAGATGAGATGATTGGGATAGTTTGATTGGTTTGATTGGATGAATTATTTTATGAGTATTGAGTCATGGGAGGAGTATTAGCACAAAAGAGTAAAAGTTAATCCAACTCACACTCGTCAAACTATGTAATCAAGCATAGGTAAGGATTAGGACCATCACATCATACTATGTTGAGGTTCCCTCTAATTACAAGTCCCTGAATAACATAGAGGACTTATAGATTGTTGTCTCCATTTGGACTTGTCCATTTGATTTCGATTCGTTCCCCATTTTGACTTTCATTTCGCACTAAAAAAGCACTTTCTGCAAAATTCATATCTACCTGGGAAGTATGGAATGGCTGTGGCAATATCAGTGAGATTGTTGTACAATCACTGGCTCATAAGTAATTATTGTCGGACAAGAGAAACTCCCAGAAAGTTCCCAAACTGAGTACTCTAAGTTGAGATGAGATGAGATAAGACGAGATGAGTTGAGATGAGTCTTTCTGAGAGGAGTTTCATTTGATTGATGAGGTTGATGGGTTAGATGGGTCATTTGTCTACTCTTTATTCTTGCTTAAGATAGACACTTGACATATTGATTGTTATTATTCTGAGTTGATTGTTATTTCTATATTACTCTACCTCTTTTAGTTTTATTCAACTATTTTACATACCGTACATTCCACGTACTGATATCATTCGACACTACATCATTTTATAATACAGATATAAAGGATAAAGATTATCAGTAGATGCATCATTGAGCCTCCCTTACTTCAGAGGATTTATTATGTTATTTTCATCTTGTTTCAGAGTTATACATTTATTAGCTTTATTTTGATTGAGGTAGCTATGGGTCTATCATTGGTACCACTCGATAGTGATAGAGCCTTTATAGACTTTCGAATGTTGATTGTTAAGATTTTGAGCTAGTTTTTTCTACTAGTCTTCTATTATGCAATTTTTATTTTGAGACTTGACTATAAGATGTGCTCATTTACTATTCCTTTGTCTTTTGTTGATTAGTAGAATGTATGCATGAACGAATGTGATGAAGCCAAGTGGTTTGGTGGGTGCCGATCACGAGTGTGACATATTTGGATCAGGTGTTATATTTTGACATATAACGTATTTGGGTGTGGGTCCTTTGAAATGACTATTGTTGTCACGGCCCAAACTTGGGACCTAGACGTGACACAGCGAATAGGAAGTCTGAAGATAATCCAAACAAGCATCTTAGCATATCATGCTACACATCTTTGGTTATGGAAGCAAAATAAGATAAATGACAAGAGTCAATTATAAAAAAAAAAGAGAGTGGAATTAAGGGAAGTCTTTCATAATCATAAGATAAGAAGAGTCAATCTCATAAGCATATACAATATAATATCCAACAACACCTCTACTTTAGAATAGAGTGGGGGTCAAGACACTTCGGGCTCACCCTCATGATATAAGCATCCAACATAAGGAACAAGTCTCAACATAGCATGAATAAAGTAGATATTATCCTCGGAGTTGAGGACTCACCAAAAGCTTTCTTCAAGAATCGTACTAGCCACGTAGAGGAGGAGGATCAATAGGAGCTCTGGTCCCTACATGGTAATATCATATAAGCATAGAGTATGCGTTAGTAGTTGGAATATACTACGTATGGAGGGTACAATGCAATAAATACATAAGTCATAATATTCAAAATGCATATATATAGACAATAGATATAATCTCAATATGACATGTAGGATCAATGCTTGTAATAAAACATACATGTAAAACATGTAACTTGCATAATATATCATACATATATGGGACAAGACCTTACCCGACATAGACCAAGTGATCTACTACTTGGAGTCCAAGGCATGACACCCCCTTGGTGAGGTGATGAGTCATGACACCCCCTCGATGAGGTGACTGGGCATTACACCCCTCAGTGAAGTGTGCTCTACTTGTCAAGGTAAACCAAATATGATAACATGAATAGATGGATCCACTAGCAAAGCTCATTTAGGGAAATAATATCATTCTATGATGACACATAGTTTAAAGACTAAAGACTTTATATAAGGACCCCTTGAGCCGAGCTCTTATATTAAGCCTCAATCGGTGCTAAGTCTAATCTTATGGAATACTTGAAATAATCATAAATTTAATCATAAGATGCATAACTTGTAAGAGACATGAATCATGACATGAGTAGCTCATTACATGCTTGACCTCTTCGAGTGTACTTAACTTGAACTTGAATATGAGGGTAAAATAATAATCATGCTTGATTTCCCAACTTGACATGAATAGCTTACAAGAGGATAAAATCTTGAAATAGGGCTCAACTTGTCACTGGTAAAATTATAGATACTTTTCTTGAATTTAATACATGCTTGAAAGCCCTTAATCACCATAAAATCACTGGACTTGTAAATTATGAAACAACTTGAGAATTCTTGTCATGTAATTTTATCAAACACATGGTGGGTTCATGATACTTGTTCAAAATCATGCAACTCAAGAGTAAAACAAGAAGAGTAAACTCAATTCAAATCAACCACCAATATTATAGTAAAATCCTCATTTAGGGTATCTTGAAATGCATCTCAAAATTCATAATAGTTCATGATTTTCATAGTTCACATCGTGCATAATTTCAATCGATATAAATCAACCATGATATGAGATTAAAATAGATATTCATGCATAATCAATCAATACTTGATAAAATTCAACATAATTTACGTTCATAATACATAGTAAGAGATACCCATGAATAATACAATTTGAAACCTTGGAATTTTCACAAAAAGGAAAGGTTGGAATCCATGGGTGAAAGGACCCATAGATGAAGACCCACATACCTTAAACTTGGAATCTCTTGAAATTGACTTGAGTAGGACATGAGACTTGACTTGAGTCCTTGAACTCCAAAGTGAGCTCTTGAAATTGTTTAGATTGAATGAAGGGTTTGATAGTGTAGGCAAGGGTTTAGCGAGTACTTTCTTGAGAGTTTGAAGGTGAAAATGGCTAAGTATAGAGGTTTTCATGTTTAAATGGGCATTGTATCATGACCCAAATGCCCTTGGACAAAACAAGAAACTAAGAAAAAACTTACAATGATCTGCGTCCCTGGCGTGACTCGGACCCAACACTTAGGCACCATTTTCACTAGTGCGCGCCCTAGGCACATCGCGGTCCAGGCACGCACAGCCACGGGAATTCATAAAATTAACAAAAAATATTTTTTGCTATCAATCTTCTAAAATCCGGGTTATACCCATTTTCCACTCTATTTTTCCCCATGATTAAGAATATAAAGTCAGAGTTCTTGAAATCATGCATGATGTCACAGCCCAACCCCGGGGCCATGACTTGTGCCGATTAGGCACTTAAACCAACATTAAATCACAAAACCTCGACTTAAAGTCTTAAAAGTCTACCAAAATTTGGCAGAGTTTCCTCTGTTTTTAGGCCCTATCCTCACCTGCAGCAGCTCCCAGAAGGTACATACAGCACATATACATATAAAAAATACAACGAAAGCGGGCTGACAAGGTCTCCGCTGCGGTCCTGCCACCTAGTCATCATGACATACATAGAGTAATGCGGTCTCGCCGCCTGATCAAGTATCAAAACATGTTTTAGACCATGCGCTCAAGT
>JAOTQJ010000049.1:3339989-3368626 GCA_025642045.1 Solanum sejunctum
TCACCTGCTAGCTTCCTAAGTCCTACAAGCACCTCAATTCTCTTACTTCATTTAAGGCTGTAATCTACTCAATTCGACACAAAACATGTATACACTCGATCCTCTTAAGCGTTAGACGCACATAAAGCCCATTAACGCAAGATCCAAGAACTTTTAAAAATTAGCGCTAATTCGACCAAATCATGTCATGTTTTATTTGAATTGTACTAGTAGTGTAAGGTGTGGGGTGTTATAATTAAATTATATATTCAATCAATATTTTTTTAATGATAAGTTTGTTATATACATTAAAAAGTATAAAAAGAAAAAAAATATTAAAAATATAAGAATAGAATAGACATTTAAAAGATTCATTAAAAAATAATTATTTTTTCAAAATTGAGGGAAAATTTAATTGTTAAAGCTAAATTGGGGAATGTGAATGTAAATTAATTTGTAACGGGGCAAGGAGCATTTAAGACCTTGTAATGCCCTTTCCCTGGCTACCATTTTTGGGAAAAGAAAAAAAAAGGCATTTAAGAGCGGCCCATGCGCAAAAAGAAGGGCGTGAGGCTCCAAGAATCTCGTGGGAAATCTCAAGGAGAAATATAAGACTGCTACTTCATCTCTTTTTTCCTTTTCCTTATCAGAAGAAGAGATTTGCTTTATTTTCTATCTCAGGTATGGTGTTCCTCCTACAATTTTATTATGTTTATAGAGAAATCAGTATTTGATGGAGGAAAGGTCATCCTCAATCCTTCTTTCATTGATGATGATGGGTCAAAACTGTCTTTTTCCCTACAATTAAACCGTGTTTCAATCTTTTCTCTTTTTGCCCCTGGAGACCACAAGTGTTGAATTAGACGATTAATCGGAGTTTGATTCTTTTTTGTCTTGTTAGCCATGTGTGATGCCTCATAACCTCTAGTTTACTTTTCTTAAAAAGGTTTATCTGTTCTGCCAAATATTGAGTGCTTTGTGAAGGTTTACGCGTCTACAGGTCATTCATTGACCTTTTCTGTATTATATACTCTTTTGTGCCTAATTAATCTCGTGGGTTTTTCTGACAGCACAAAATTTGACTTGTTTATGGGGCTGTCAAAATAGTACATCTATATTGGCAGCCCATACCAACTTCAGCAAAGAACTCTGGGTTCAATATTACACCAGTATTTTGTTCGTGCTTGTTTGTATCAGAGCTTTTTGCAAATTTGGGAAGGATCATGGCTTACTTTTCTGGAATCCTCCAAAGACCTGTAGTTGCAGCATCTGCAGTTGCTATAGCTTCTGTATCTGCTGATCTTCATGAAAAATTGTGGCCATCTAAGTCATTAGACAACAATTCTTCTTCACAACAATTGAAGTCCTCAGAAAAGAAAACATCATGGGTGTCTCAGATATCTGTTTCTAAACTAGCCGATTTTTCCTATGTCACCAGAATGGGCCTTCCAGTGCCTAATGTAAATATTCCAACTCCCAGCACCAGTTATACTTCTGTTTCAAGCCTTCCTTTTGCTACTTCTTCTGTGTTGGTCAACTCTTATCAATCAGCAGCATTGGCCAAGTCTGCTAATCCCTCCACATATAAATATACAGTTCCTTCTTCCCCTTCGGAGGTATTGTATAGATGGCACTTACCAGAGCCAAATGCCGTAAATCTATCAGGGAATTGTGATTCTTCACCAGTAAAGTCTAGGACTGTGGTAGTATTGTTGGGATGGTTAGGTGCAAAGCAAAAGCATCTAAAGAGATATGCAGAGTGGTATGCATCAAGAGGATATCATGTCATTACCTTTACTTTCCCAATGTCTGAGGTTCTAAGCTATCAAGTCGGGGGAAAGGCAGAGCAAAATATTCAACTGCTTGTGAATCATCTTGCTGATTGGTTGGAAGAAGAGCATGGAAAGAACTTGGTCTTCCACACTTTCAGTAATACTGGATGGTTAACGTGAGTTCTTTATGACAAGCATTTACTAGATTCTAGGAAGAGAACAGAAACATAAGTATATACATTTTCTCAAAACTAGCCTGCTAATTACTGATTGAGCTCTTTTATTCTTGGTACTACAGTTATGGGGTAATTTTGGAAAAGTTTCAGAAACAAGATCATGCTTTAATGAGAAGGATCAAGGGTTGTATTGTTGATTCTGCCCCTGTGGCAGCTCCAGATCCACAGGTATTGCTGCCTCAGAAATTGTGATAATAAGATTTCTTTTCTTTGTGTGAGTTTCAGAAGAGTGTTTCTTGGAGAGTAATCTTATTTCTGAAAGCCAAAGGTTAATGAAGAGCACTTGTTAAGAGCTATATATTTCTATTGAAATCCACCTTGCCATGCTTTTATTGGGTAAGTATTACAAGTGTCGTATATAGTCAGGTTTTTGCCATTCAAAATTGTTCAGTTGTTTGTACTCTAATCAGGAGCTGCTGTTCTCTTATTTTGATCTTGTTGCTTTCTTCTATCTTCGGCCTTAGGACGCAGCCTGGTTTTTGAAAATTATTCTTGTACTTGATAACGCGGACGAATCTTGAGACATCAGCTCTCTCTGGCAACTTTTTAACAGGTTCCATTCTGAGTAACTTCTGTTTTGCAGATCAAGCTTAAGTGGGTGTTTGGATTGGCATTTAAGTTTTTTTTTTCTTTTTTTTAGTTTTGGAAGTGTTTGGGAGCTAAGTTGTTCGGGCTCTCCAAAAATGCTGCCGCACCCGTGTTGGATCCTTCAAAAATACACTATTTTTGGAAGATCTGACACGCACTATCGATATTTTTGAAGAGTCCAAGAAACATAGTTTGGGAGTGACAAAAAGTGCTTAAAAGCACATTTTTTAAGTTGAAAAAGGAAAGAAAAAAGTTAAAAGCCAAAAGTTTGGTGTTCCCAACTTATGGCTTTTGGCTATTAGCTTATAAGCCACTTCTTAAAAGCCAATCCAAATACCCCCTAGGCCTACTTATGCTGGCTGAAAATAAGCTATTAGGGAGTTTTCCCTTGGGAGTATGATGGAATAAAGCAAAATGGCTCTTTAAACTTTCTGCGCTTTTTTCATTTGTGAAGTAGCAGTTAGTCAATGCAATTTTCGATGCTCCTCATGGGTCATCTGGAAACAGCCGCTTTATGTTTTTAAACATAGGGGTTAGGCTGCGTACATTCGACCCCCCCTCTCCCCGCAATGAGCGGGAGCCTTTTGAGGCACTGGGGTATGTTGTTGTTGTTGTTGTTGTTTGGAGTTTTCCCTTGGAGCTACTATAACTGTACACATGCCTGCGGCTACTGGATCTCTCCAGTAACAGCTATGGTGGAATGATGCCACGAGGCCTCAACAGGCTAGAAAGTCTCACAGACTTCCCAACAGTAACAGCTTTACTGGAAATATACCGCCTGAAATAGGAAACTTGACTAGCACTGAAGGGTGTGGCCCAGTGGTCAACAAAGTGGTTGAAAGTCATGAGGTCTCAGGTTTGAATTCCTACAGAGACAAAAAAACACGAGGTGATTTTTCCCATCTGTCTTAACCTTGGTAGGGAGAGTTACTTGGTACCTGCTACGGGTGGGAGGTGACAAGCATCCCATGAATTAGTCGAGGTGCAGGAAAGCTGTCCTAGACACCAGGATCATCAAAGAAAAAAAGAAAGAAAAATAGGAAACTTGACTAACTCGGAAGATATGTACCTATTCCATAACATGCTCTCTGGAGGAATTCCAGTTGATATAGGAAAGCTTCAGAGGCGGTGAGGTTATACCTCTATGGAAACTAGTTGTCCATAACTATCCCAAGAAAATTGACAAACCGCTCCAATTTAGTATGCATTGATTTCTTGGGTAATCAATTTTCAGGCTGTTAGTAGGCTTAAGGATCTTGTTATTCTTCAGCTAACTCAGAATGAGTTGTCTGGTCCAGTCCCATCAAGCTTAGGCTACTGCAGAAAGCTTAAAAAGCTGGCTTTGGCTGATAACAAACTTCCAGGATAATTGCCACCAGCTTCAAGATTTCTCTCAGAGCTCGACCTGATTACCCTTTACTACAATTCCTTCGAAGGTTCACTTCCTGAATATCTTTCCCTTCTGAAAAATCTTGGCCATTTATTTCATATATCTAATCAATTTTGGGAAAAGTTCTCACATGGTTAAGAGGCATGGAAGGTCTTGGTGAGTTTGATCTTTCATTCAGCAACTTAACTGGAACAGTTCCAGCAGAACTTGGAAACGCTCCAAAATTACTCAAATTTTCTCTCAGTTACTACAGATTATCAAGTGCCATACCACCAGAATTAGGAAATCTCACTAGTTTAAATGTCTTGAATCTTCAAAGAAACAATCTTTCTGGATCCATTCCTTCAACTCTTCAAAATGCCAGAATCTCTTTGAGCTAGGGCTCTCGGCGGATAATTTAATTGGCTCAATCATTTAATCGGCTCTTTATCCGAATTGCAGGTGATATTAGAAACTGAGCAAAAATGATTTCTACTTTATGTGCAAGTGTCAGAATAGTGTATCTTTGGGAGTAGTCTTATTTCCAAAGGTTAATGCAGAGCAATTGTTAAGAGCCATAAATTTTTACTGAAATCCAACCATGTCATGCTTTTATTGGATGAGTATGGGTATTACAAGTGTCGTATGTAGTCAGGGCGTAGCTCTATTCAGAATTGCTTAGTTGTTCGCACTGTAATCAGGTCCTGTTGGTTCTCTTGATCTTATTGCTTTCTTCTATCTTAGGCCTTAACCATGCAGCCTTCTTTTCAAAAAAGATTCTTATACTTGACTTCATCAAAAAAAAATATTCTTATACTTGATAATGTAGAAGTTGTTTATTCTTGATTTAGTCTTTGAGGGAAGATGGATGGTCTAGGGGTCAGCTCTGGATGTTTTGAGAGGGAGGAGAAGCTAGTACTTGCGTAGTTGCATATAATAAATGTTATTTTGCCTTGGTATGTTTAGACTAATTTTGTCAAATTTCCTTCTTTGTATGTATCAAGGTCTGGGCTTCTGGATTCTCTGCTGCCTTTTTGAAAAAGAATAGTGTTGCAACAAAACAAATCATGACTTTAAGCAACAGAGACACAGATGTGACAATAGAGGCCAATACTTCTATGGAAACTAAGCCTGCAGTAACTGAAGCAGCATTGCTATTAGTACTGGAGAAGTTCTTTGGGGTGGTTTTGAACCTTCCCACCGTAAATAGGTAAGGAGATGTCTTCTACCTTTTCTATGAATGTTTTTAACCCTGCATATTTTAACCGAAGTACCAATACTAAATCTCCTTTTCGTCTGTTACTCTACTTACCTATGAAGTAGACCTTGTCGATATCATGTCCATTAACCAATGGATTTTAAATACATTTTCAACTCATTAGTGTGTATTAGCAAGTACCAAAAATAATTTTGTATTTGTACTTACGTTGGTGGTTTGATGAAATTGCAGGAGGCTTTCTGACATTCTTGATCTATTGACATCCCAGCAACCAAGTTGCCCACAATTATACATATACAGCAGTGCAGACAGAGTCATTCCTGCAGTTTCGGTTGAGTCCTTTGTAGAAGAGCAACGAAAAACTGGTCACACTGTTAGAGCTTGCAACTTCGTTTCTACACCTCACGTTGATCATTTCAGAAACGACCCAGAATTGTATACTTCACAGCTTACCCAATTTCTAGAGGACTCTGTCCTAAGCTCTTGCAAACAGCCTTGTTGAATAATTCCTAACAACGACACGTTGATTCTTTCTGCCTTTTTCCCCCACTTTAACCAAATACTTGCTAAAGCTTCTGTTTTCCAACTTTAAAGCAGATATACATTGGTGTAGATTGTTACATATAGAGAGAATTGATTCATTTTTTCATTCTAATTTAGTTTAGTTGTATCTGTGGTCTCCCAGCAACAGAATTGTTGCATTGTACCCAAAAATATGCTTTATTTTCTATTACTTGCTAAGCAACAGTGCCAGAAAGCAATAAAAATATTGATAAGCCTAGGACATATTCTACTCTCTACTTTCAATGTCTTAAAATTGCTTAGCCCCTTTCTCTTTCCGGGATTGTGTTTTATCCTGAGTCTCTAGTTTCATAAAACACTCTCAAGTTTGAAGATGGCGAAAATGGCACTTAACCGACGTTTCTTTTCTGCCAAGGGAAGTATACAACCTTCACTTTTGAATAATATAAAGAGCCTTTCCCTGAACGTTGATGTGAATGCCTAAAATGCATTCGCTTAGTTCCCATTGACGCCATACACTTTCTTTTTTTAATTTGTTTAAAAAAAAGTTATTTTTTAATTTAGAAATAATTTTATTTTAAAGTTCTCATTTTATTCTTAAAGAGAATGATTTATGGGCAACATGAGAGAATGATTTATGGGCAACATGTGTTTAAAATTTGTTTTGAATGACAAATTCAAAAGTCTTCATTTTTTGAACTATGAAGAAATTACTACTCATTGCGAGAATTTTCATTTCGAGGGATGTCCTATGGAGATGTCTAGAGGTGTAAGGTGTTCCAATGGTGTATAACAGGGTGATAAAGGATATGTACGATAGAGCCAAGACTCGGATAAGAATGGTGGAAGGAGACTCTGAGTATTTTCCTATCGAGATAGGACTTCATCAAGGATCTGTATTTAGCCCTTTGCTTTTTGCTTTAGTAATGGATGAGCTGACATGATCTATTCAAGAGAAGGTTCCTTGGTATATGCTATTTGTGAATGACATAGTACTAATTGATGAGACTCGAGATAAAGTTAATGATAGGTTGAAAGTTTGGAGATATACTTTCTAATCTAAAGGGTTTAAATTGAGCAGGATTGAAATAGAATACTTAAAGTGCAAATTCAATGTTGTAAAGGATGAAATGGACATCGAAGTGAAGCTTGTCACTCAATAAATTTCCAAGAGAGAAAGCTTTAAATATCTTGGGTCTATTACCACAATCCAAGCCTAGGGCCTAGACATGACATGACGGATGGGGAACCCGAAGGAACCCAGACAAGCCTCTTAGCTTATCATTACACATCATTGATCGCGGACGCATATAAAAGACATATAGAGTGAGAATAGGGGTAAAGGGGAAGGCTTGCATAATATGATAATCAAGAGACAAGAGTCAAGGCTCATATCATAGATACATAGTATGTCTAACAAACACCTCTAATCCATAGATAAGAGCGGGGGCCAAGACAAAGCAACCGGGCTCACCCTCATAATAAAAAATAGGAAATAAAGAAGAGTGTCTCAATACATAATAAGAGAAACATAGATTAAGGTCCCCGAAGTAGAGGACACACCAACTAGCTTGAATAGTATCAAACTAACCACGTGGAGGAGGAAGATGATCAACTTAGGCTTCGGTTCCTACATGGTGATATCATGTAGGCAAGAGTATACGTTAGTACGTTTGAATATACTAAGTATGTAAGATGCAATGCAATAAGAGATAGGCATCATAATCAAAATGCATAATAATAGAAAATACGCATAATATAACAACATGACATGTATGATTAATGCATAGGTGTAACATACTCAAGTGACTCACGCTAATATAAGATTTCATATGTGTAGAGGAGACCAAGCTAGCTTTCTAAGGTACAAACCCCTCGGTAGGTTAGTGATGCCACCCTATACCTTAGGTGGTGTGGTACAAACCCCTCACTGGTTGATGAGTACAAACCCCCATCTAGGTTGATAATGATGCCACCCCATCACCCTGGTGGTGAAGTACAAACCTGTCACTAGGTTGATGAGTACGAACCCCAATCTAGGATATCCGGGCTCTTAGTCCCCCAGCATTGAGCATGGTCTAATGCAACACTTTATATAGGATTTATCATATACATATGCTCATTTCATCATCATGACATCATTCATATCATATCTCATGCTTTGGACTTTCAATTCCTCAAGAAACTATAGCCGGACATTTTATCAAACACTTAGAGGGTGTGTTATGGGGGTACAAGACCATGAAAATTAGAAATGAAATCATGCAAGAAAATCCATTGAAAACTATCAATCAATTCCTTGCAACACCCTCAAGCAATATACATCAAAACCCCTCATCAAATCTTACAATAGATCCAAGATTTGTAGCTCGAAACACAGCAAAACAGTCACAACTTTACATAACTTTAACATAGTTCATAAACATGTTCATACTAGTAACCCATTTGTAAAATCAACTTTAAATCATACAAATTGAGTAAAAAGGAGATTAGGACACCATGGGTAGAAGAAACTAATGATTGAAACCCACTATACCTTAGCTTGGAGATGAACTTGGTGAAGATTGGAGATGGAGACTTGAAGCTTGAAGAAGAACCTTCAAGGAAATCCTTAGTTATGGATGAGGGTTTGGGACTTGAATTTATGAGTGAAAAATATGAATAAGTGTTTGAGAGGATATTGGGGAATGTTTAGGATGAAATGAGGGTGAAAAATGACTAAGTATGGGTAAAAACACATTTGAAAATTTTTAGACGCAAGACTTAAAAGTCATGGACTACACAACAACTTACTGGATAGAAAAATACACCTCTATGCATCGCGGAGAGTACGCAGAGACAACTTCTCTTCATCTGCGAGCCCTTGGCGCGTCACGCTAAGGGCGCAGAATGCTTATTGGAATTTGTCACTTGAAAAATGATAATTGCTAATCTTTCTCTCTTAAATCGGAGTTAGACCCTATTCTCCCTAATTTTGACCCCCTTAATAAGAATATGAAGTCAAATTTTTGATATCACACACGAATTTTGAGATATATATGAAATTTAAATTCTAGGCATTTTGAGGCACATTTTCGAGCATTTTTTGGGGTCGTTTCATCTATTATCCATGGTAGTAGTGATATTGGTGATGATGCCACACATAGTATTGAGGTAGCATCCATGAAGTGGATACTTACCTCTTTAGTATTGTGATATAAGAAGATACCATTTAAGCTTAAAGGTAAGTTTTATAGAATGATGGTTAGGTCGTCGTTGCTATATAGGGTGGAGTGTTGTCCTGTGAAAAACTCACATATCTAGAAAGTGCAAGTTCCATTGATGATAATATTGAGATGGATGTGTGGACATACCAGGAGTGATAAGATTTGGAATGAGCCAATTTGGGAGAAGTTAGGGGTAACCTCTGTGGAGAACAAGATGAGGGAAGCGAGACTGTCATGGTTAGGGCCATGTGCAAAGAAGAATTCTCGACGCTCCTATTAGGAAGTATGAGAGGTTAGATTTAGGAGTTATGTGGAGAGGTAAAGGCATACTGAAAAAATATTAGGGGGAGGTAATTAGACAGGATATGACACAACTCCATATCACCAAGGACATGACCTTAGACAGAAATGAGTAAAGGTTGCACATTAAGGCGGAAGGTTAATAAGTTGGTAGGGGTAATGAAACGCCCCACATGTGCTTAGGAATGTCCCATAATCATAATTTCCATATATCTTAAAATTTGTGCGTGATTTTGAAAATTTGACTTCATATTCTCAATTAAGGGCAAAATTGAATGGGAAATAGGTATAACCAAGATTTTAGAAGACCTGTAGCGAAGAATAATTTTTGCTAATTTTACTATTTCTAGTGGCTGTTTGCGCCCAGGGTGCAACAGGCCTGAGGCACGCCATTGTATAAATTATAGTCCATGTCTAGTCCACATCGTGCCAGGGGTGCAGACCAGTGTAATATTTTCATTACTTTTCTTATTTTTCCTAAGGGCATTGGGGTCATAGCCCCATGCCTACTTAAACGTGAAATCTCCCATACTTAGCCATTTTTCAACTCTATAACTCATAAATCCCTCTCTAAAACCTCTCTAAGACTCTATCAATTCTCTCATTCAAATTTAAGAATTTCAAGCTCAATTTTAGGATTTCAAGGACTCATTTCAAGCTCTAAGTCTATTTCAAGTTCACCTCAAGGAATTCAAGGCTTAAGATATGTGGGTTTTCATCCATGGGTCCTTTCGCCTATGGAGCCTAACCTTCTTTTTTCATGAAAATTGCATGTTTTCAAGTTGTATTACCTATGAGTATCTTTTATTATGAAATATGAGTATAAATCGTGCTGGAGTTTTATCAAATATTGATTGATTATGCATGAATATCTATTTCAACTTTACTTATTGAATTGATTATGTCTATTGAGATTATGCATGTTTTGAACTATGAAACTATGAATTATCATTAGTTTTTGTGATGGATTGCAAGGTATCCTACATGAGGGTTTTACTACATGTTGGTGGATTCATTTGCATTGAGTTTACTTATCTTGTTTCGCTCTTGAATTGCATGATTTTGAAAAAGTATCAGGAACCCACCATGTTTTTGATAAAATGACATGACAAGATTTCTCAAGTTATTGATGATCTATTAAATGGTTTACAAGTCAAGTGTCTATATGATGACTAAGGGATTTGAAGGATGTATTGAATTCATGAAAAGCATTTATGATGTTACAAGTATCAAGTTAAGCCCCATTTTCAATATTTTTATCTCTTGTGCGCCATTTCATGTTAAAGCAAGAGTTTATATTTTATTATTATTACTCTCATGTTCAAGTTAGGCTCACCATTAGAGGTCAACATGTTTAAGAGCTACTCATGTCATGTTCTTACAAGTTATTCATGTTATTATCAAAGTATAATTATTTCAATTATTCCTTGGAATTTAACTTAGCACCAATGGATGAGATGTCGGCATGGACTATCTTCAAGGGTCCATACTCCTTTCCTCAAATCATGTGCCAACATAGGATTATACTTTACTGTTGCTATTCTAGTGGATCCATCTAGTTCACTTTATCATGAACTCTTTTTCGAAAAGGGTCATGTTCCAATAAGGAGGGTTTCTTCATACGAAATGGGTCATGTTTCTGTAAGATGAAGTATAGTTTACGTTTACAAGTAGATCACCTCTTTACTGATGAGGGACAATTATTGGGATTCGACGTTGTAGCTCGCTTAGCCTTACTCATGTACATTAAGGTCTCTTCCCATATCGTACATTATGCAAGTAATGATTTACAAGCATGTCTTATTACAAGTATTGATCTTGCATGCCATATTGAGATTATATATACATTGCTTATGATTATGCATTTTGAGTATATTGTCTTATGTCGTTGTTGCATTACACTTCGCATACTTAGTATATTCGAACATACTAACGCATACTCTATGCCTACATGATATTACCATGTAGAGATCAAAGCTTTTTTTGATCCTCCTCCTCCATGTGGATAGCTTTGTACTTTGGAGGAAAGCATTGGTGAGTCCTCAAGTCCGAGGATAATATCTAAGTTACTTTTGCTGTGTTGACACTTCTTTATATTTAACAGTTGTTATTATGAGTGTGAGCCTGAAAAGTGTCTTGGCCCTCGCTCCATTCTATATTAAAGGTGTTATTGGATGCTATGATGTATTTATACTATTAGGTCAACTCTGTTTTGCTTTCGTGATTATCGAAGACTTCCTGTAGTCTTGCTTCCCTTTTTATTTTATTTTGAAATGCTTATTTTACTTCTGCAATCAAGGATGTGTGATTGATATGCTAAGAGGCTTATTTTGGGTTCCTTCGAGTTCCCATTCGCCGTGTCACATTTAGGCCCTAGGCTTAGGTTATGACAAACTTGGTATCAGAGCACTAGGTTATTAATGGTCCATAGAAATCCAACACACTGCATTAATTAGAGTCTTATTCATGGTTGTGAAGCATCACAACTATGAATGGGAGGCTATGAGGTGTTTAGGAATATTTCACTTCTTCATGGTCTATGTCGTGAAGTAGAGATAAGTCCCCTAAGGTTTATTACTAATCCCTAACCATTACGTTTCAAAATATGTCTCAATCTATTCAGAATGGTGGACATGATGGTAACCATCTCTCACTTGAGGGTCAACTTCCTAATGATGATATGTCAAATGCAGAGGTTCATAATGCTCTATGGCTATTGGCCAAGGTTGTAACAGCATAACTCAATCAGCAAGTGGGTGCCCTCGAGACTTCAAGGGACAATAAGAGGGAGAGGAAGGCTAAGAAGACCCTAGTTAATGGTGCCTCATATTCTACTAGTCTACCAGTTCCCAAGTACAAGAAGAAAAGGATCCCTTTTTCCACTTGTCAAGGGTGTGGCAAGAAGTAGCAAGAAAGGTGTTTGGTGGGCACCGAAGGTTGTTTCAAGTGTGGAGGTGTTAGGCATAAGATGAGAGATTGCCTGCTGGACTCAAGGGAAGGGAGAAGAAGGACTCAATTTGAAAATAGGATTACATATGCTAAGCCCCGTGGCAAGGGTAGGGTGACCCATCCTAGGTACCCAAAATTTTGAAGAAATCATAGTGGCATATGTTTGAGGAATACGGGTGCATGCTTTCGGTGTGGCAAGATAGGCCATAAGGTTTTTGATTGTCCAGATGCTCAAAGGAAGGGCAAAGGTGTTGGTGTTCAAGCTTCTCATACGTGCAACAAGTATAGAAGGTACCATCTGGGAGATTGTTTGGCCGGTTCGAGTATATGTTTTGAGTGTGGCACAATGGATCACAAGTTGAGACATTGTCCATGGGCTATAAGAAATTTTGAGGATCACTATCGACATCTCAACCATACCTCTCTAGGGGTCACTAGACTTGGCTTGACGCTTTACTGGCATATTAAAGTTTTTGATTATGATGTGTATGCATTGATAGATTTGGGTGCCATTCTTTCTTTCATTACTCCTTTTGTTGCCAAAAAGCTTCATGTAAATCCCAAATTATTGTGTCAACTTTATGAAGTGTCTATCCCCGTTGGTGAGTCCATTGTTGCTAAAAGAGTCTATAGAGATTGTCCCATGTTCATATTACATAAAGTCTTGCCTTGTAATTTTATTGAATTAGATATGGTGGATTTTGACATCATTCTTGGGATGGATTGGCTACATGCATATTATGCTTCCGTTGATTGTAGAACCTATAAGGTTAAATTTCAATTCCCTAATGAGACCGTCCTTGAGTGGGAAAGTCATGATATGGTGGTTAAGGGCAGATTCATTTCTTGTCTTAAAGCCCAAAAAATTGATTTTTGAGGGTTTCCTTTATCATCTTGTGAGGGTTAGGGATGTTGAGTCCAAAGTCCTTTCTATTGAGTCAATTCCGGTGGTCAATGAGTTTCTTAATATCTTTCCTGATGAGCTTCTCGATATCCCTCTTGAAAGGGAAATAGACTTTGGTATGTACCTCCTTCTCGATACACAACTTATTTCCATTCCCCTTTACTATATGGCCCCAGGAAAATTGAAGGATTAATTGAGGGATTTGTTGGAGAAGGGTTTTATAGGGCCTAGCAAGTCACCTTAGGGTACACCGGTGTTGTTTGTGAAGAAGAAGGATAGTTCTCTTAGGATGTGCATTGATTACTGGCAACTTAATAGGGTTACCATGAAGATTAAGTACCCTCTACCAAGGATTAGTAACCTTTTTGACCAATTACAAGGGGCTAGTAGCTTTTCTAAGATTAATCTTTAGTCTAGGTACCACCAAGTGAAGGTAAGGGAGTATGATATTCCCAAGACAGCTTTTTGGACTAGGTATGGGCACTTTGAATTTGTGGTAATATCGTTTGGATTGACTAATACACCAACTATATTTATGGATCTTTGAATATGGTCTTTAAGCCGTACCTTGATATGTTTGTAGTTGTATTTATTGATGATATATTGATTTATTATCGAGGTGAGGAAGAGCATGTGAATCACTTGATGGTGGTGTTGCAAGACTTGAGGGATGAGAGGTTGTTTGCTAAATATGAAATGTGTGAATTTTTGTTAAAAGCGGTTGCTTTTCTAGGGCATGTGGTGTCGGGTGATGGCATCAAGGTGGATCCTAAGAAGACGGAGGTGATATGGAATTGGCCTAGATCTTTTTCTTTGTTGGACGTTAGGAGTTTCTTAGGTTCGACGGGTTACTATTTGAGGTTTATGAATGAGTTCTCTTCTATTGTTCCCCTATGAAAAATTTAACCCAAAAGAAGGCAAAGTCTTTTTGGAACGGTGAATGTGAAAAGAGTTTTCAAATCTTGAAAGATAAGCTTTTCTTCGCTCATATCTTGGCTCTTTCAAAAGGGTTGGAAGGGTTTGTGGTTTATTGCGATGCCTCAAGAATTGGTTTGGAGTATGTTTTGATGTAAAATAGTAAGGTGATAGCATATGCCTCTAGGTAACTTAAGGTGCATGAGCGGAATTATCCTACCCATGATCTTAAATTAGTGTATGTGGTGTTTTCTTTGAAAATTTGGCATCACTACTTGTATGGGGTTCATGTTGATATGTTCACCGACCACAAGGGTCTCCAATATGTGTTCACACAAAAAGATCTTAACTTGATACAAAGAAGGTGGTTAGAGCTCCTTAAAGATTATGACATGAGTGCACATTATCATCCCAGAAAAGCTAATGTTATGGCCGATGCTCTAAGTAGAGTATTCATGAGTAGCCTAACTCGTATTGATGATGGTGGTGGGAGGTAGCTTGAGAAGGTCACCGGTTGGCTAGGTCTGGGATTAGGTTTGATGAAGTTGAAAATGGTGGTGTAGTGGTTGTTGATGGTTACAAATCCTCTTTGGTTGAGGAAGTCAAGTCAAAGCAAGATCTTGACCCTGCCTTGCTAGAGTTGAAGACCTTGGTGAAGGATGGTAAAGTGGAAAATTTCTCCTAATGGAGAGATGGTGCCTTTAGGTACCAAGGTAGGTTGTGTATGCCTTATGTTGATGACTTAAGAGTGTTGCTTTTGAAGGAGGCCCATAATTCAGCTTACTCTATTCACCCTGGTTCAACAAAAATTTATAGAGACTTGAGGGAGGTGTATTGGTGAGGTGGTATGAAGAGGGCTATTGCCAAGTTCGTATCTGGATATCAAAATTGTCAACAAGTGAAAGTCAAACATCAAAGGCCAGGTGACCTAGCCCAAGACATAGGGATTCCTACTTAGAAGTGGGAAGAGATCAACATGGATTTTGTGGTTGGGTTGCCTAAGACTAGGAGACACTCTAACTCTATTTGGGTTGTTGTGGATAGAATGACAAAGTCAACTCATTTTCTACCGATCAAAACCACTTATGGTGCCGAAGATTATGCCAAGTTGTATATCCATGAGTTGGTTAGATTTCATTTGGTGCCCTTGTCTATCATTTCGAATCGTGGTGCTCAATTCACTTCTCAGTCTTGGAGGTCGTTCCAAAGAAGTCTTGGTACCACGGTTAAGCTTAGCATGGCTTTTCATCCTCATACGGATGGCCAAGCCAAAAGAACTATCCAACCTCTTGAGAATATGCTTAGAGCTTGTGTTTTGGAGTTTAAGGGTAGTTGGGATGAACATCTGTCACTTATTGAGTTTGCTTACAACTATAGCAACCACTTAAGTATTGGCATTGTCATGACCCACAAGCCTAGGGCCTAGATGTGAGCGGCAAATGAGAAACCCGAAAGAACCCCAAAAAACCCTCATAGCATATCATCACACATCCTTGGTCGCGGAAGCAAGATCGCTCATCATAAGAAACATAAACAAGAGGAAATTGGGACTATGGGAGAGAGGCTTATATTTAAATAGCTTGAATATCATAAGTAATTCAACTCTCAAGCACAATACATATCTTGTCCAACAACACCTCTAACATAGAACTTAGTGGGGGCCAAGACAAGCTACCAGGCTCACCATCATAGTCAAGGCATACTAAAAAGAAAAGATAGTCTTTAATACAGAGCATAGAAACATAGATATTGCCCTCGGACATGAGGACTCACCAACTAGCTTAAATGGAAGCCACTAGCCACGTGGAGGATGATGATGACCAAATAGAGCTCCGGTAACTACATGGTAATATTATGTAGGCATAGAGTATGCATTAGTATATTTAAATATACTAACCATTTAGGATGCAATGCAACAAGAGATAGGCAACATAATCAAAACGCATAAACATAGACAATGGATAGCATAGTGATGATATGACTTGCATGAATGATGTTTGAGGTAAAATCATGCTTATATAAATCATAATACATAATTAGAAGGAGACCATCTTCATAGACTAAGCAACCAGTGCTTAGAACCCAAGGTTTGGCACCCCCTTGGAGGGTGATCAAGGTATATAGCCCTTAATCGGTAGATGAACATCACACCCTTCATCAAGGTGGTCAAGGTATCAACCCCTCAACAATAGTTAATGGACATCCCACCCTCTATTTAGGTGGCCAAGGTATCAACCTTTTGCTGGTTAATAGACATTGCACCCTCTAATTAGGTGGTCAAAGTATCATCCCCTTACTAGTTAATGGACATCACACCCTCCAATTAGGTGATCAAGGTATCAACCTATTAACAATGATTGATGGACATCACACCCTCCAGCAAGGCAGTCATCTTATAATAACATAGATACTTCTCATAAACATAACTCATATACACATTCATTTCATCATCATAAAGTCATTCAACTCATAAGACATTCTTTGGACCTTCAATTTCACAAGAAACCACATTCGGACATTTTATCAAACACTTAGAGGGAGTGTAGTGCTAGTCTAAAACCATGTAATTCAAGAGTGAAATGATGCTAGTAAATTCAATGTAAAAGCTTCAATAGATACTTAGTAACACCCTCAAGCAATATGGATCAAAACCCTTCACCAAACCTTTCAATAGATCTTAGATTCATGGCTTAAAACATGATAAAATAGTCACAATTTCATAAGCTCAAACATAATGTGCAGTGATTTTCATTATAATTAAGACCCATGAGTAAATTAACTTTAAATCATGCAATTTTGATGGAAAGAAAGCTTAGGTATCATGAGTGAAAGGAACCTATGAAAGAAACGCACATACCTTAGCTTCGGAGAACCCTTGAAAGAGATTGGAGATGGAGACTTGAAGCTTGAATGAAATCCTTAAGAAATCCTTAAGATTGGTCTTGCGTTTTGGGACTTGAATTTTGGGTGAAATATAAGTCAAAGTGTTTGAGAGGATATTGGGGAATGTTAAGGATGATATGACAGTGAAATAAGGCTAAGTATAGGTATTTTCATGTATGGGAACTCTTAGGTCCAAGACTTAAAAGTCTTGGACCAAAGTCAAAAATCAGGACAATTTTAACACTAGTGCGTTTCGCGGAAGGAACGCGCACTTACACTATTTTTCAGCTCACTTTGAAAATTTGAATTTTTCTATTGTTGCTCTAAAATTTGGGTTAGACCCATTCTCTACTCAATTTTTCCCCCTAAACAAGAATATGAAGTTGGATTCTCGAAATAACATATGGATTTTTAGATATATGGAAACTACAATTCCGGGCACTTTCGAAGCACATTTTTGGGTATTTTTTGGGGTCGTTCTATCTTACCCTTGGGAACACTCATCCCTGAATGTCAAAGAAACGTGTATGAGAAGAATAATCATGAATAAATCAACCCTTACAAGAATGTAACAATACATTTAAAACATTATTTTCAAAATATCAACATAAGTGTCAAAAATAGTCATGAACATATTAACATAAACGTGGATGCATGCAAATGACAAAGGGGTTGAAACATAAGGCTTGGAATCATGAAAAGGACTTAACATGTCATCATAAGCTTGAATAGAATGAAAGAGATATGGGTATTATTTCTCCATGCCTGCATCGGCTCCCTTGAGAGACACATACGAATAGACAACTCCACCAAAAGGACCTTGACGAACACCACATCAATATTAGTCAACTTCTTCACTCATTCATCCACACCTCCACCGGTACCTTCTCCTAAGTCAACTTATCCTCCATATAACTACCATCTCAAAGAGTTCTATAGCACTAGAGCCACTAACACATCTCCTCAACCTAGAAACATGAAGAATTGAACAAACCATAATCATATCCCTAGGCGAATCTCATCCATATGCAACCTTACCAACTTCTTCTACATCTAAAATGACTCATAACCATAAATCATTTGTCAACCTTAACCACACCTATGCCACTTGTTTCCATGAAATACTATCTCCCACTTAGGAGACAACCTCCACTCTACCACCTTTCCACCCAAAACTTCCAACTCTAATAAGGCAGAATCAAGGCCTCGCTTAAACTAGACCTCTTCAACCAAAGAAGATTTGGAACCACCAAGAACACTATACTACCATTCTCAACTTCCCTCAACCTAACTTCCACTCTAACTAACCGATGGACCCCACTAGCCTCTTCTTTGCCACCATTATCCACACACACTAGACTACTTAGAGCACCAACCACAACACTAGCACTACCGGAGAAACTAATGCACACTCATACCATAAACCTTAAGGAGCTCTAACCACCTCCTTGTTACCCACCATTCACACCCATTATATTGAAAAAATAACCTCTCATTTCCTAAGACTTGCAACACTACCCTTAAATGATTCATAAGCTCTAAATAAATCAATACTTCATTACTAGAGGTCACCACAAACATGCCAAGGTAGGGTTTAAGACCCTATTCATGAACCTATAAGCATAACTGATGCATAAGCCAACCATATAACTCCACCAATATTGATAATTCTCACTCCTACTCCAAAAGACACTTAGGGGTATCACCTACCCTCATCCTTACTTGGGGACAACATCCAAACCAAATATCAATCTTAGAGAAGTAACAAACCCATTATTGTTGACAAACAAATTGACTGCCCAAAACTATCATATTATAACCTTATGGGTTCTACACTCATTGGAAGAATGCTACCCAAATAGCATAAATTATCCCAAGACCTCCAACACATCAAGCTAAGTTCAATCGAGATCACAAGATAAGACTCTAGGTAATGATAACATAGGGCAACCCTTACAGATCTCTTCTAGCCACTGTAGACTCATGCAACCAACCGAGACACACACATGAATCCTATTAGCACAAAGGAATCACATAAGAGATAGTAACTCCTAGACCTATCAAATCACCCTACTCAAAACATCGGTCACAATATTGGTCTTACTTATGTCAACTATGTCATAGGAGAAATAATAGAATAATAGAAGATAACCTATTCACAACGGTATTAGCCTACTAAGCCCAAGAAGCTCCTAATATCTGATGGGTTCAAAGGTCTAGGCCAATCTCTAATCACCTTCATCTTACTAGGGTCCACTTTAATACCATCACTCGGCACCACATGACCTAGGAAGGCAATATCTTACAACCAAACTCCCACTTCTCCTATTTAGTATCCAACTTTCTTCCTTAAACTTTGTAGTACTACCCTCAAATGACTCACATGTACTACCTATTAGGAAAATGAACCGTCATATCACCCCCCAAACCACCATAAGCCTATTAGAGTAGGGACTAAAGATCTTAATCCTGAGACTTATAGGCATAATTGGTGTACTAGTCAAACCAAAAGACACTACCCTAATTTCAAAATATCAGATAGGGACATTTAAGGACTCATCTACCACCACCAATAATTCTATAAACAAAACAACTTAGGTTCAACATCTCTAATTCTCACAAGATGATAGACGCAACCCACTACAGTTCAAAATTATACCTTAAGACATGAAATGGACCTATCCCCTTGCTATCACTTGACCATAACATCAAGACTCTTTCACTCAAGGATGGATTTACTAGGGAATCGAGATCTAATTCTATGAGTCTTATCATCCATGAAGACACAACATGCAAGAATCCATTCCATCCCTATTATGATATCAAAATCCACCATGCCAAATCCAACAAGCCACAAGGCAAAACCTAATGTAATACAAACTCGGATCAACACCAATGAACTTTCTAGCAACAATATACCTAACCAAGGGGTAAACACCATAGGTTCACATCATAACTCAGGACACACAAGAAGCCCACTAGCAACCAAAACAAATAATCAAAGAAATAGTAAAACTCAGATACATCAACATCAAAACCTTCAACATACCTTCCTACCTCTTTGAAGCGATATAATCAACTACAAGAGCAAAGAAAATTCATTAGAGAGAAAAGCCCTATCTCACTTCTAAAGCATGACATAGACCATGAAGAAGAAAAATATTTCCTAAAATATCTCATAGACTCCTACTCATAGTTGTGGTGCACAATACAACCATGAATAAGAATCTAATCTATGTGGTGTATTGGACTCTGAGAATCAACAACCTAGTGCTCTGATATCATCTTTTTTATGACCCAAGCCTAGGGCCTAGACATGACTGATGAATGGGTAACCTGAAGGAAACCCAAACAAGCTTTATAGCATATCATCACATATCCTTGATCGTGGAAGGGAGATAGTTCATCATAAGAAACATAAACAAGGGGAAAATTAGGACTATGGGAGAGAGACTTATATTTTAATAGCTTGAATATCATAAGTGAGTCAAAGCTCAAGCACAATATATATCTTGTCCAACAACACCTCTAACATAAAACTTAGCAGGGGCCAAGACAAGCAACCGAGCTCACCCTCATAATCAAAGCATACCAAAAAGGAAAGATAGTCCCTAATACACAGGATAGGAACATAGATATTGCCCATGGACATGAGGACTCCCCAACTAGCTTGAATGGAAGCCACTAGCCACGTGGAGGATGATGATGGCCAAATGGAGCTTCAGTTCCTATATGGTAACATCATGTAGGCATAGAATAAGTGTTATTACATTTGACTATACTAATTATGTACAATGCAATGCAACAAGAGATAGATAACATAATCAAAATGCATAAATAGAGACAATGGATAGCATAGTAATGATATGACATGCATGAGTGATCTTTGAGGTAAAATCATGCTTATATAAATCATAATACATAAGTAGAAGGAGACCATCATGATAGACCGAGCAACTAGTGCTTAGAATCCAAGGTTTGGCACCCCCTTGGAGGGTGATCAAGGTATATACCCCTTAATGGGTAGATGAACATCACACCCTTCATCAAAGTAGCCAAGGTATCAACCCCTCAAAATGGTTAATGGATATCCCACCCTCCATTTAGGTGGACAACGTATCAACTCATTGACAATGGTTAATAGATATCCCACCCTCCATTTAGGTGGCCAAAGTACAACCCCTTGCCGGTTAATGGACATCACACCCTCTAATTAGTGGCCAAGGTATCAACCCTTACCAGTTAATGGATATCACATCCTCTGATTAGGTAGTCATGGTATCAACCCCTTAACAATGGTTGATGGACATCACACCCTCCACCAAGGCAATCATCTTATAATAACATAGATACTTCACATAAACATAAGTTATATACACATTCATTTTATCATCATAAAGTCATTCAACTCATAAGATATTCTTTGGACCTTCAATTCTTCAAGAAACCACATCCAGACATTTTATCAAACACTTAGAGGGTATGTAGTGCTAGTGTAAAATCATGCAATTTAAAAGTGAAATCATGCTAGTAAATTCAATGTAAAAGCTTCAATAGTTACTTGGTAACACCCTCAAGCAATAGACATCAAAATCGTTCACCAAACCTTTCAATAGATATTAGATTCATGGCTCAAAACATGGTAAATAGTCATAATTTCAAAAGCTCAAACATAGTGTGCACTGTTTTCATAATAATTAAGACCCATGAGTAAATCAACTTTAAATCATGCAATTTTGATGAAAAGAAAGCTTTGGTATCATGGGCGAAAGAAACCCATGAAATAAACCCACATACCTTAGCTTTGGAGAACCCTTGAAATAGATTGGAGATGGAGACTTGAAGCTTGAATGAAATCCTTGAAGAAATCCTTAAGATTGGTCTTGAGTTTTGGGACTTGAATTTAGGGTGAAATATAAGTTTAAGTATTTGAGAGGATATTAGGGAATGTTAAAGATGATATAAGGGTGAAATAAGGCAAAGTATAGTTATTTTCACGTCTGTGACCCTTAGGCCTAAGATCTAAAAGTCTTGGACTGAAGTAAAAAATCAGGATAATTTTAACACTAGTAGGTGTCGCAGATGGAATGCATACTTACACTATTTTTCATCTCACTTTGAAAACTTGGATTTTGCTATAGTTGCTCTTAAAATTTAGATTTTTGAAATAACTCATGAATTTTTAGATATATGAAAATTACGATTTGGGCACATCTGAGGCACATTTTCGGGCACTTTTTGGGGTCATTTCAGGCATGGCTCCCTTTGAAGCTTTATATGGTAGGCATTTTAGATCTCCGATTGGGTGGTTTGATGTGGGGGATATGACATTGCTTGGTCCAAATTTGATTATGGAAGCCTTGATGAGGGTGAGGTTGATAAGAGAGAGATTGAAAATAATCCAAAATTGAGAAATTTCCTAATCCGATATAAGAAGAAGAGATCTTGAGTTTAAGGTTGGATATTGGGTTTACTTGAAAATCTCATCCATGAAGAGTGTGGTCCAATTTGGCAAGAAAAAGAAATTGAGCCCAAGGTTTATGGGTACTTAGAGAGTTTTGAAGAGAGTTGGTGAGGTTTCATATGAGCTGGAGTTGCCTATGGAGATGAATATGGTTCATCTGGTCTTTTATGTGTCCATGTTGAGAAAGTATTTGGGTGACCCAAGTGCTATAGTGCCCTTAGAAGTTGTGGGTATTGTAGAAGATAATTTGACCTATGAGGAGGCCCCAGTGGAGATTTTGGATAGACAACTGAGGAGATTGAGAAACAAATATGTAGCATGCGTCAATGTCCTTTGGAGGAATCAATAAGTTGAAAGTGCCACATGGGAAGCGGAGGCGGACATGAAAAAATGATACCCATATCTCTTCCTTTCTATCAAGCTGAATGTAATAATTTAAGTCCCCTATATGATTTCAAGTCTTAAGTTTCAATCCTCGTGTCATTTTGTATGCATTCATATTTATGGTAGCAATTTATGGTAATTTTTGACATTCATGTTCAGATCTTTGAAAATGATGTTTAAAGGCATTTGTTGCATTCATGTCGGGCTAAAATCTTCATAATCACTTCTTTTACACATGTTTATTTGAGATTTGAAAACGAATGTTCCCAAGGGCGAGATATTGAAATGCCCCACATGTGCTTTGAAATGCCCCACAATCGTAATTTTCACATGTCTCAAAATTCGTGCATGATATTAAAAATTCAACTTCATATTCTCGATTAGGGTAAATAATTGAGTGGGAAATGAGTATAACTCAGATTTTAGATGATCCGCAGGGAAAAATAATTTTTGCTAATTTTACAATTTTCAGTAGCTGTCCATGCCAAGGGCATGACACGCCTATGGCAAACCATTGTGTAAATTGTAGTCCATATCTGCTCCACATCATGCCAGGGGCGCAGACTAGTGCAATATATTCCTTACTTTTCTTACTTCATCTAAGGACATTGGGGTCATAGCCCCATGCCCACTTAAACATGAAATCTCCCACACTTAGCCATTTTTCAACATGATAACTCACACTAAAACCTCTCTAAGACTCTATCAATTCTCTCATTGAAGTCTAAGGATTTCAAACTTAATTTCAGGACTTAAGGACTCATTTCATGCTCTAAGTCTACTTCAAGTTCATCTCAAGGAATTCAAGGCTTAAGGTTGTGGGTCTTCATCTATGGGTCCTTTCACCCATGGAGCTCAACCTTCTCTTTTCATGAAAATTGCATGTTTTCAAGTTGTATTACCTATGGGTATCTTTTATTATGAAATATGATTATAAATCATGTTGAGGTTTTATCAGTATAGATTAATTATGCATGAATATCTATTTTCAAATTTACTCCATGAATTGATTATGTCTATTGAGATTATGCATGTCTTGAACTATGAAACTATGAAGTATCATGAGCTTTTGTGATGGATTTCAAGTTAACCTACATAAGAGTTTTTACTACATTTTGGTGGGTTGATTTGGATTGAGTTTACTCATCTTATTTCATACTTGAATTACATGATTTTGAACAAGTATCTTGAACCCACCATGTGTTTGATAAAATGACATGACAAGATTTCTCAAGTTATTGATGATCTATTACATGGTTTACAAGTCAAGTGTATATATGATGACTAAGGGCTTTCAAGGGTGTAATGAATTCATGAAAAGTATCTATTATGTTACAAGTATCAAGTTAAGCCCTATTTTTAAGATTTTTACCTCTTGTGAGCCATTTCATATTAAAGCAAGGGTTCATGTATTATTATTATTACTCTCATGTTCAAGTTAAGCTCACCATTTGAGGTCAACATGTTTAAGAGCTACTCATGTAATATTCTTACAAGCTATTCATGTTATGATTAAAGTATGATTATTTCAAGTATTCCGTGGGATTTAACTTTGCACTGATGGATTAGATGTCGGCGCTGACTATGTTCTAGGGTCCATACTCCTTTCCTCAAACTATGTGCCAACATAGGAGTATGCTTTACCCTTACTATTCTAGTGGATGCATCTAGTGCACTTTATCGTGAAATTCTTTATGAAATGGGTCATATTCTCATAAGTAGGGTTACTTCATACAAAATAGGTCATATTCCAGTAGGGTGAAGTATGGTTTACCTTGGCAAACAGACCACCTCTTTACCGAGGAGGGTTAATCATCAGGATTCTAAGTTATATCTCGCTTGGTCTTACTTATGTGAGTTAAGGTCTTCTCCCACATATGTATGGTACATTATGCAAGTTGAATGATTTACAAGCATTTCTCGTTACAAGTATTGATCATGCATGCCATATTGAGATTATATATCCATTACTTATGATTATGCATTTTGAGTATATTTGCTTATATCGTTGTTGTATTGCATCCCATATACTTAGTACATTCAAAGTTACTAACGCATACTTTATGCCCACTTGATGTTACCATATAGGGACCAGAACTCCTTTTGATCATCCTCCTCCATGTGGCTAGCTCGGTACTTCAGAGAAAAGCATTGGTGAGTCCTCAAGTCCGAGGACAATATCTAAGTTACTCTTGCTATGTTGAGACTTCTTTATGTTGAACACTTGTTACTATGAGAGTGAGCTCGAAAAGTGTCTTGGCCCCCGCTTCTTTCCAAGTTAGAGGTGTTATTGGAGACTATGATGTAATTATGCTATGATCTTAACTCTTTATTGCTTTTGTGATTATCAAAGACTTCCCTTAGTCCCGCTTTCCTTTTTATTTTATCTTGAAATGCTTATTTTCCTTCAGCAATGAAGGATGTGTGATTGATATGCTAAATGGCTTATTTGGGGTCCCTTTGGGTTCTCATTCATCATGTCACGTCTAGGCCCTAGGCTTGTGTTGTGATAGGTAGGGATGATGTCTAGCCTTGTGGTATAGTAGGTTAGTAGGATTAGTCATTTACTCGTGTCTTTGTATCTTATTTTTATTACTATATATCTCATATTTGTTTGTTTTATTGATATATATTATCACTTGCTTTCCTCTTTTAGTCATTTCTCTTTTATATCTAGTATCTTCTGCTTTTGGGGCCTTATATTATTGAGTTGAGGTTCTTCCGAAAATAACCTCTCTATCTCTATGAGGTAGTGGTACGGTCTACGTATATTTTACTTTTCTATACTCCACTTGTGGGATTCCACTGGGTATGTTGTTGTTGCAAGAATTTTTGTAGGTCATGATATACATATAAATATACATACACACACACACACACATATATATATGTAGATAGATAGATAGATAGATAGATAGATAGATAGAGCCAAACATGGTTGTAGATAGTGCCGGCAAAATGAACCTATATTTTGGTAACTTGCCCATATTTTAGTAGTTTGGGTAAGTGACTTTTTTACATGGGCAAAATGTGGGTTCAAACCCCTATTCAACCCATATAAATATGGGTACTCATGGGTAAAATATGGGTAAATTATGATTTAATCAAATGAGTTAAATCTTTTAACTTTTTCACTCAAAAATCATTATGCTTTCTAATTTTCTTATGTTTTGTTTACTTAAATATATTTTTAGATAAACTTATATTCTTCAAATTTATGAAAAATAATTTACCTCTAAGAAGTAGGAAAACATTTGTCAAAATTCTCCTCTAACCATAAATTACAATTCTTTTCGTACTCCACCCCTACCCTGCTCTCTCCACTAGCTCCCATCCCACCCCACTCCAAGCCCCTACCTTTCCACCCCCCAGAGAAAATTAATTTTCTTAAAAATTCTTTTTTATTTTATTTAAAAATTATTTTTTTATAAAAATTTTAAATCCATTTGGAAAACTTGCTACAATGAGAAAAGCCAATAGAGTGAGCCATTGCAAAGTATATTATAAGCATGAAATCAATATAAGAAAATAAGCCACTTAAACATTTAGTCATGCAACACATCTAAATAATATTTTTATAAAAATTTTAATTTTTTTACTCTACCCTTTCCCCGCCCCCACCCACCCACACTAAAAAAAGTAATTTTTAAAGATCTATTTTCAAAAAATATTTTAAATTGTAAAATTTCTTAAGCTTTTAACACTACACTACCCTTATCACCCCTGCTCCCCACCTTTTCCCTCCCCCTCTCCCACCCTATGCAAAAAAAAAAAAACTAAAAGAAATATATTTTTTTATAATTTTATTTTTTACACAATCTGTGTGCAATCTCCCCTACCAGCCCCTATCCCTAGGTCCACAACAATAATAATTTTAAAAATTATGTTAAAAGAATTAAATTTCAAAAAAATTATATTTTTACCCCACTCATACACTTAACCTTCTCTCAGTTCGAGTGTCAAGATTAAATTTTGAGTCAAAAGTTCTATGTTGGATTCCGGTAGAAGTTGAGTCCTAGGACTAATTTAAAATTCGGATCGAATCCCAATTTAAAAGTTGAATCTCGCATCGAGTGACGATTTAGTTTTATGATACAATTCAATTAAATAAAATAGTTTCAAAATTTTTCATCTAAAAATAGAGCAAAAGTATTTTATCTATATTGAATTTTAAAGTAGAGTACTATTTTCTCATTAAAATATGGGTAAACTAGTATTTTACTCAACCCATTTCTTACCAAACCCCTTTTTATCCATATATATATATGGACGGGTTGAATTACTACCTATTTTTAACCCATCCAAATTTGACTTAATTTGCCCATTTGCCATCACTAGCTGTAGACAATAAAATTTGCCTCAAGAAAATAATAATCAAAAACGAAAAATATGGCAACGATCACATTTATTGATTTCAAATGAGTGTTACAATCTCTAAAAATTCTTTGATTCACCTTTTCAAATATAGATTCAAGGGCTCTGAGCTTGGTCTTGAATCTTGAACTTGATCTTGACTTGTACTTTAATTCAAGGATATTTTTTGAGCTTGTTCTTGAATCTTGTGGTCTTGATCTTGATTTGTGGATTTGATGAACTTGATATGGACTATTCAAGGGCTTTTGAGTTTGTTCTTCAATTTGGTTCTCTTGATCTTTAGTTGTTCTTGAACTTGAATGCTTGAATGCAGTGCTTGACTTCTTGAACTTGTAGGTTCTTGAGAAATCTACTGTGTTTGATCCAAAAACTCTCTCTGATTTTTTGTTAAACATTTGGTATGGATTTTTTTAAATATGAGGCCCCCTACTTATAGTTATGGAATATATAAGTTGCGATAAGAATAACAATCTGTCACATCTGAGCATTTACATTTGATGTGGCCGACACTTAAAATCATTGCTAGTCCAAGTGAACCTTTGGCCTAACTACCTCAACCAGCGGAAGACTCAAATCATAAAAGAATACTCAAATGGTTAATTCAATCATTAGAATCAAGTAAATAATGAGTTTCAAAACATTTAACTCTTAAATAACTCCATGCCATAGCTCAATAATAGGATATAGTTAAAAAAAGACTCCAAAAAGACTGTCAGACTCCACTATAACTCTATCTATGAAGTGTCTATCTATATCATATGAAGTTGTAGAGATAAGCCCGCAATGTAATTGATCACGCTCAAGATACACCTCTTTTTTGAGTTCAAAGTGATCATTATCAAATTAATAAACCTAACCAAGGTTAGGGTCGAATCCCATAGAGAATACAAAGACTTTCCAAATTGATTCACCAATAAATAATTTAAGTATTAACTAACTCAATTTCCCAAAAAGGGGGGGGGGGAGGAGTTGCAATGATTGATAAGAAATTAAATTAAACTAACTAAAATGGAATACAATCAATTATGGAGAGCAATTTAGGTATTGTGTTTTCCATGATTCACTAACTCAACATCCCTAGATATTATAATTCTCAACTAGAATATCACATACAGGACAGTAATTTAAGTTCTTCAAACCCTTTAGTCAAAGGTGAAGGTCGAATTTGACTATGAGACTTGACCCATCTCTATAGTATGCTATACTAACCATTACCCATACTTCCATTCAACCTCCCCTTGGTCTAGTTCAATTGATTAGACAAGAACACATCATTGAATCCTGTTAAACAATCTCTTTTCCTATTCATTACCACCTGATTGGGAAGGTAACACTAGGCGAGTTTTAATGTTGGCCACAACTACAAAACATTCAAAATGAAGAGAATTGATTAATACATGCAAATACCCATTTTATGAATCACAAATAATCCAAGTTTATTTAATTAGATCTTTATCACGACCCAACTCAGGGGCCATGATTGGTGCCAATAGGGTACCCAGACATACACTATACCAAATTTCCATTCACGACAGCTAAGGAATTTCACAAAATTTCGATAGAGTTTCCTCTG
>JAOTQJ010000049.1:3368726-3414195 GCA_025642045.1 Solanum sejunctum
TGCTGGATTTTCTTTGCAGGTGCAGTTAGTTAATAAAATAGAGGAAACTCTGTCGAAATTTTGGTAGGTTTCTAGGTTGGTTTCATTGGGAATTTTAGGTTAGCATGTCTCTATGTGTCCCTATCGGACAATGGTCACGACCTTAGGTTGGGATGTGACATCCTTCCATTGAGTGAACCATATTTAGGCCACCCCCTTGAGTTGGTAAGCTGCCAACTCCGCCTTCTCTTCCGATCTAACACCCATGATAGACAACACTTTATACACCTCGTCAATACATTCTTGAGGGTCTTCATCCACTTTAGACCCCTAGAACTCTAGTGGGTTCATCCTCATGAAGTCTCTTACCCTAGATGCTGAAGTAGGTGCATGAGGGACTTGGGCCCCTTGGTTGATTTGATTAGTCATAGCTTGTGCTAACATGGCAATAGCATCCCGGAACTCTTCATGATTCAGTTGTTCTTCAAGTGTACGAGCTCTTCTTCCTCTTGGGATAGGCATGATCTAGTATAGCAAAGAACATTAGTTAGGGAAAAGCCTTACCTTAACTTCTATAGCATGACATAGATCAAGCAGAAGGGAAATATTTCCTAAAATGCCTAATAGCCTCTTACTCATAGTTGTGGTACACTTCACAATAATGAATAAGACTCTAATCACCACGGTATGTTGAATTCCAAAAACCATTAACAATCTAGTGCTTTTATACCAAGTTTTTCATGACTCAAGCCTAGGGCGTAGATGTGACACAATGAATGGGACCCCAAAAGGACCCTAAATAAGCCTTTTAGCATATCTTTTACACATCCTTGGTTGTGGAAGCAATTAAACAATAATAAGAGAATGGACATAAGGATAAAGGGCTAAGAGAAGTCTTTCATAGCTTAAAACATGAAAGAGTCATAGCTTGAAGCATAGTTACACAACTTGTCCAAAAACACCGCTACCATAGATTGGGCGAGGGCCAAGACAACTTTCCAGGCTCATCCTCATAGTTATAAGCATCTAAACAAAGAAAAAAGGTCTTTACATAACATAGGATTAATATCTATTGTCCTTGGAGTTGAGGACTCACCGAACTTGCTTCAAGAGATAGTACTAGCCACGTGGAGGAAGAGGATGATCAAGTGGAGCTCCAGTTCCTACATGGTAAATTATGTAGGCATAGAGTATGCATTAGTATGTTTGAATGTACTAAGTATATAGGATGCAATGCAACAAGAGATAGATAACATGATCAAAATACAGTCATAAGCAAGAGATAGTATATTAGCAACATGACATGCATGATCGATGCTTGAAGCAAAATATTCTTATATAGATCATATATATGTGTAGGAAGAGACCATAATCATAGACCAAGAAAACTAGTACTTGGAATCCAAGGCCTACCACCCTCTTAGAAGGCTATTAAGGTATTTACTCCTCAATTGGTAGATGGGCATAACACCCCCCCATCAAAGTGGTCAAGGTATATAACCCTCAATATGGTAGATAGGCATAATACCCTCCCATCATAGTGGTCGAGGCATATACCCATCAACATGGTAGATGGACACAACACCCTCCTTCATAGTGATTAAGGTATATACCCCTTAACTGGTAGATAGAAATAACACCCTCCATCATAATGGTTGAGGAATAGTACGCCCTCAACAAGGTGTGGTCAACTTGCAACACTATAGATCCTTTTCGTGAAATCAACACCTTTATACATTATTGTCATCATCATAAAGTCACTTGACTCATAGGTCATGCAATATATCATCAATAGCTTAAGAACCCTTAATCAGACATGTTATCAAATACTTGGTGAGTGTGTAATGCTAGTTCAAAATTATGCAAGAAAACTTAATGTAGATCACCCCACCAATACTTCGTAATACCCTCATGCAATATACTTTATAGATTCATAACTCAAAATATGCCTAAACAGTCACACTTTCATGAAACCCCAACATAGTTGATAATTAATTCATAATAAGTAAGACCCAAAGATAAACCAACTTGAAATCATGCAATTTACTTAAAAAGAAAGGTTAGTCACCATGGGTGAAAGGACCCAATGGTTGAAACCCACATACCTCAACTTTGGAGATTCCCTTGGTGAAGATTGGAATGAGAACTTGAAACTTGAATGAATTCCTTAAGATCTGGAATGAGTTTGGGACACTTGATTTTCAGTGAAATATTCAGCTAAGTATTTAAGAGGGTTTTGGGGAATGTCTTGAATGATATAGGGTTGAAAATGACTAAGTATAGGTGTTCTATGCAAGGCTTAGGCCCAATCCAAAGTCCGTGGACCAAAATAGAAAAATTGGCATAATTTTAACACTTGTCCGCGTCATGCTAGGGTCGCGGATCATTTCTGGAATTTGCAATTTTTGGAGAATAAAATTTTGATACTTTTGCTCTAAAATTGGTGTTAGACCCATTGACCACTCAATGTTTTCCCCTGATCAAGAATATAAAGTCTAATTTTTGATATCACGCACAGATTTTGAGATATATAGAATTTACGATTATGGACATCTTTGAGGCACATTTTCGGGCCCTTTTTGGGGTGTTTCAAACTTGACTAATTAATAAAGATGAACACTCATGCTAAGTTGAAGTTGCATTTCATCCCCAAATATAGCATAAGCATTTGACAATTAATATGGTCTAACTGTTATGCTACAAAAGCTAATGAATATGATCTCAGTCTGAATAGTCTTGTTTCGATTGTGGTCCAGTAAACCAATATTCTTGTATTCTTGATGAAATAATTCACATAAGCTTCCATGACAAGACAGTACAATATAGAGTTATTCATGTAAATATCAAAAGGAAAAATTTATTCATCGAGCTATATTCCTCTTAGGACGGTGGAATATATAAATAAAAAGAAGTCACTATTTAGGATACAAAAAACACATGCAATTATATTGTACTGCAAAGTAGAAAAAAATGATGAAAGTGTAGTATGATACTCATTGATAATACAACAAATTTCATTGATTAAAGTTGTTAAAGGCACATATTGAAATAGTGTTATCAAAAGATAAGGATTTAAAATAACAAAAGTATCATATATTTCAAAGATGAATTAGAAAAGCTCTGTCGGAGAGTGACTGCAAGTTTTAAAAGACGATTTAAGAAAATAAAGTAAGAAAATTTAACTCTTATCTCAAATGATGCACCAATAATAATATGTCTCATTTTCAAACTAACTTTAGATTAAGCTAGAATTTAATCAAAATCTGATCTTTAATATCAGAGGCATAGTTAATAAAAACTTATTACGTAAAATAACAAAAAGGGGATATGTCTATTACATACCAACTCCTTGCTCGGTACTACCATGTGATGTATTAAGTTGAAGAGATAACCCTACTACTCATTCTCAACCTCATTTATTCTTGGTCTTCATGAAAACATTAGGGACTGTCAGATAACATAGTCAAGATAGAAAGCATGTCAGATTCTCCAAAAATACACTAATTTTGGAGAATTTGATACGCATCCACTAGCCCAAAGATAACAAAAACCAATTCGAGAACTTTTAAACCAGAGGAAGCAACTATTCTTATGGCCACTTAATTTTACCTAATAAAGCCCCATAATAAAAACTGAAATAATTTTTTAAGCTAGAGAATGAAGAAGCATGAGGTGACATAGACATGACACATACAACTCAAGCTAATAACAAGCATTTTGCCTAACCTAATAATAAGAAAGACTCAAAGAATCTTTTAAGCTAGAGAATGAAGAAGCATGAGGTCACATAGATATGACACATACAACTCAAGCTAAATACATAACCAGTATTAGAACCTTATAAGATAATCTTTAGTTATAACTTCAACTTTTGAGGTCCTTAGTTTGTGATCGGAATGCAGGGAATGAAATTATTAATCTATGATGCATAGAAGACAATAATATTAGAAATTCCATGAGTTAAACCTATGTAGCTATTGACAACTTATCTACTTAATAAAAAGTGAGTTAACTAATGTTGTCTAAGAAGATCGTCAGTTAGTAATTAAGATATAAGATCCAGCAATCAAGAAGTCATATAACCTTTTGAAACTTAAAACCAATATAATTTACATAAGAGAAATGCGTTACTGACCTTTGAGGATTTTATTCACATATCCTCTCTCCTTTATTCTCGGTAAGTTCCTTTAAATATCACAAATTGCTATCAAAATGACATAGAACAGTTGATGAAAACAAGCACGTGCAAAAATTATTTTTTGAAAGGAGCCAAAAGGTCAAGAAATTCTGTAATTGTGTTCATTGGGTCAGAGGTATTGGAGGATGATTATACAGAGGATAAAAGGCGAAATCTTTAGAATAATACCTCATTGAGATCTCAAAAATGTCATCTCACAAAGAACATAATCTGCACAGATTCAAGAAATGGCATCAAACATACTTTTTTGATCAAGTAAATTTGGCATCATATATTCAAATAAAAAATGCATAAATAAACTCAGTTAATAGAAGAACTAAATGCACAAGTAATTCTAGAATAGCCATTAGAAATTTTTATACCCTTCATAGTTACCAAACAAATTAAATAGTGTGTGAAATCCATTGAAGAGGTGGAAAAATTTCCATACCAGTAAAATATATCTATTATCTATAAATATATACATCAAGATAGAGCAAACTCGAGAGCAAAAATAATTATTTCATTTCATAAAAGAAGAATCAAAATGAGGTAAGAAGGTGAAAAAGAGAGCGAAATAAGGAAAATGGGTATGCATTGTGAAAAATACAAATATGAAGGAAGAAGAGAAGTACATGATTGTTATGATCCATCTTGATATGAAAAATACGGGTATGAAGAAAGAACATAAATGATATTCATATTCCCACAGGACAGTCCACATCGGAGGATAAAGAGCTCCCTTATTGATAAAAAATTAAATATTCAAAACCAAACACATTATGTTCTACACATAATTACAGACCCACAGAAAAAAAAGAGCCAGAAACATCAAGTAATGAAATTAAAACATGATCAAATGAAATAAAATACTTGAGAATTAGCGAAGGTATCAATACATGTTATTGTTAACATGAAAAGTGGTAATATTTATCAATGTGCGAATGAGATGATACCAAGTTTATGGAACAATTCTAAATATTCAAGAAATTTAACAGAATTATGCAAAATTCATAGTTTACTTAACACTGTAAATATGATTTTTTTTCTAGCTAAGTCATTTCTACAAACACTTAGTGAATATCAAAATCTTTCAATAGAAAATCACATATGCATATACCATTAAATCTTGCTACAAATCAAAAATAAAATTAGAAGAATGATTGTACCAGTTAAGTATCCAGCAACTGGATATGTTGAAGCAAGTGTTTCAAAAAACAACAACAAAAACATAGTTTTTCCCCTACCCTCACACTCCCATGTATTCTACCACACAAATTAACAAATCTATTAACGAAGAATTGATTATCGACCCAATAATGGATGAATAACTATGCCATTTGCAACCGAAAAGGGAAAATATGAACATAGCTAGAAACCCTAGAATCCTCATCGTAAATACACATATATACAAATTAGTCTAGTAGATTTTACAGATTTACTTATATGAGTTTTTGTGACGACTTTAGGAAAAGAATAAGTCAAAAAATCAGATTATTTCTTGAACTATTGATTAGAGTCTTCTCATTCTCTCTTAATAATCTTGATAATCTTGACGTGAGATGGAATAGAACGATCTAAAAGTGGAAATAGAGGATATGGAGAAGATGAAGGAGGTGGGGGTAGGGTATTTCTTTTTTTAAAAGTAGAATCATTTATATTTTTAAAAAAATACACATTTTAAGATTTTTTTAAGCCACATCAGTAGTGTAGGTGATATTTATATCACTACAAATAATATTGTAGGGGGGGAGAGGGGTAAATAAACATCCGTAAAGTTAAATTATTAAATTAAGTTTTACTGTCAAGTTTATGGGGGAATTTATTTCTTTTCGCAAAAATATTAATATTTGGATATGATATTATAAAATTATTGAAATACTTGACAAAAAGATGATCAATCAAGTCTAACTAAAAAATAAATGGTTTGTAATGTGAAATATCAACTCAATAATGCTAAATCAAATGAAACTAAAGATATAACATAGGTATTAAATTAAAAAAATATGCTCATATGTCAAATTTTAACATAACGTACATAAATATGATTTAAAAAAAATCCCCGTGAGTCTATAACTTTATTCAACAATAAATTTTACTAAATTTAAAAATTAAAATACTAACAAAATCGTAACAACAATAATAACATACCTAGTAAAATCCTGCAAGAGGACAAGTTGGGTTTAGGGATGTCAATTTTATAAGGAAAAAATAATACAAGTAGAAAAATGATTGAAGAGCATTAACAACTCATTTGTAATAACATGACTAATCCTATGACAAGCCTTAAACTATCATAAGGTAAGACAACGACCAACCTTTACTAGTCTAATAAACTTCTACCCTAGCATGGGACCTTTATTTCTTTCTAAGGTTATGTCCTCGATAATATGAAGTTGTGCTATATTCTGTCTAATTACCTTTTCCAATACTTTTTTGATCTATTCCCACCCCTCGCATAACTTATAAACAAACACCGTGCACCTCCTAAGTGGAGCATTGACATACCTCCTCTGCACATACCCAAACCATCTCAGTGTTGTTTCTCTCATCTTATCTACCACAAAAGCCACCTCTACCTTAATCCAAATAACCTCATTCTTAATCTTATTACTCCTAATATGTCCACACATCCATCTCAATATCTTTATCTCTTCAACGTTCATCTTCTAAACATGTGAGTTTTCGACTGGCCAACACTCCACCCATATAACAAAGGTGGTCTAACTACTATTTTATAAAACTTATATTTAAGTTTAGGCGGTACCTACTTATTATATAATACTTTAAAGGCAAGCCTCTATTTCATTCATGCTGCCCCAATGTGATGTGTGACATCTTCAGCAATGTCCCCACTATTCTAGATGACAAGCCCAAGATGTTTCAAACTTTCTCACTTGGGAATAGGTTGAGTGGAAAGCCCCACTTCTAGGACTGCTTTATCCATCATAAAATTGAATTTACACTCTAAGTATTTTATTTTATCCTCTTAATTTGAACCCGATGAACTCCGGAGTATGTCTTTAAACCTTCAACCTATCATTAACCTTATCTCGAATCTCATCAATCAGTACTATGTCATCCGCAAATAGCATACACCATAGAACCTTCTCTTGAATAGACCATGTCAACTCATCCATCACTAAGACAAAATGAAAAAAGCTCAGCAAAGATCCTTGATAAAGTCCTATTTTAACAGAAAAATACACCAAGTCTCCTCCTATCATCCTAACTTGAGTTTTGGGTCCATCATACATGTCCTTTTATCACCATAATATACATAATCAGGACACTTTTAACATACAGACGCCTCTAAAGTTTATCCCTCAAAATTTTATCATATGCCTTCTCAAGATCAACAAACATCATATAAAGGTCCCTTTTTCTTTATTTATATTTTTTCATGAGTCTCCGCACAAGATGGATTGCTTAAGTTGTCAATCATCCCATCATGAATTTAAACTAATTCTCTGAAATACACACTCCTCTCTATACCCTCATCTCCACCACTCTCTCCCATACCTTCATAACATGACATGGCAATTTGATATTCATATAATTATTATAGTTTATCAACCTTATTCTTTCACAATGAAACCATTGTACTCCTCATCCATTCATAGGATACCTTAACAGTCTTCAAAATAATATTAAACAACCTAGTCGATCACTACATGTCTTGTCAGTGCTCTTCTAAAATTTCACTGGAATTACATTGAGTCCAGTCGCTCTTTCTTAATAGCATGTCTAAACTCCTTAACCCTAAAATGCCTATAGTATTCAAAATCTTGAAGACTATTTGAGTACGTCAAATCACCAGCACAATATCTGCCTCTTTTATTCATCTAAGAGTTTGTGAAAGTATGCTAGCCACCTTTGCTTAATGGATGTCTTGTCCATGAACACCTCACGTTCCTTATCCTTGATGCACTTTACTTGATTCAAGTCATGAGCTTTTCTCTTTCTCTTTTACCAGCTTATACAATCTATTATCCCCAACTTTTCTCATAGTTCGACACATAAGCATTGAAAAGTTATCATCTTATGATTTATGACCGTCGACTTCGCTTCTGTCTTCGTAGTCTTATAGATATTCTTAAGCCTCTATTTTTTGTCCTCATCCACACACTATAATCACTTTGTATGGGCAACCTTCTTAGCTTTTACTTTGCTTTAAACTTCTCCATTCCACCACCAATCACCTTGATGACCACTAAAGATCTCTCTCAATATATGTAATGCCTCGATAACTCTTTTCTAATGCAACCAACAGTCATGTCCCATATGTTGTTCACATTTTCACTATTACTCCAAGTCCCCAAACTACTCAACTTCTTCCCCATCTTCCAAGAAAGGGTAAGAGTTTGAATCCCCTATTTATTCCTCAATCAATCATAAAAAGGCTTTTCTTACTATCTAATTTCTCGAGTCATGATGACACCTACCATAACCCATCGATAGGTAAGCTAATCTATAATTTGGAATCACAAGTAATGAATTAAGGGCAGAAACTAAATAAATAGATTAATACGCAAAAAGAACCCAAAATATAATATAAATATACAATAATGATCCCTATAAAAAGTTGAAAATCATAATTATAGAGCTACATACAAAAATAGATACAAATTTGGACAAAAAAATGTATGCATAATAAGCTAGTCTTAAAAAAGGAAAAAGACTGGCCACAAAAGCTGAAGGAGGCTGTAATGAACCAAATGCCAGGTGCTCACCCTCATTTGCTGATAAGACTACTGCAAGGTCAATAATTTAATGGTAGCTAGTGCTCGTACCAATATTATAAAAATTGATGCAGAATATAGTAATAGTACTAAAATTAGGTAGCCTGTAGATAGCATAGACCAATTGAGTAAGAACAATTAAAGTAATAGAAAATACTAGAATTAAACATAGAAAGAGGTCAAGATTTAAAAGTTGTAAAGGTATGCACATGGGTGTAAAGAAACAAGAAAACCTAAGATAACTAACCCAACTAAGCCCCCATAACTCCAAAATGTACATCGCGCAATTTGAAGAAAGACCTGAATGGACTCCCATAAGCCTGATAACTGCACAAAAAAATTAGAATCAAATTCACAAACCAAGTTCTGAGATCATAGAATTAGGACATTATTCTAAGCTAATAGTATGGAAGGTGACGTGGTCGGAGCATAAATCTGGATGTACATCGAGTGTGTTACAAAAGTCAAGGTTAAAATTTAAATATGAATGCTTGCTAAAATTACTTCTAAAGTTGAGGCCGGAGCATAAATCCAAATGATCACTAGA
This sequence comes from Solanum sejunctum, assembly GCA_025642045.1. Taxonomy (NCBI): domain Eukaryota; kingdom Viridiplantae; phylum Streptophyta; class Magnoliopsida; order Solanales; family Solanaceae; genus Solanum; species Solanum sejunctum. Next base: position 3,378,172 of record JAOTQJ010000049.1, read on the forward strand.
ATTCCCATTAAAGTCGAGGCTGGAGAATAACTCTGAATGATTGCTGAAAGATGTCAAAGAACTTGAGGTTGGAGCAAAATTCGGATGCCTGTCAAAGGTACCAATGTGTCGAATAATGATGGCCATATCAACTATAATCTAAACATTCCATCCATTTGAGTTGAATACAACATTCCTGACTTAAATCATAGAACGAGACATATTGTCATTAATATAGTTAGTGAAATAGTAAAAGTGGAAATTATGAATAGTAAGATATCAGAGAAAGGTTGCTTCCTAGATAAGGCTCATCTCTACTAGACCCAATTCTGCTATATAAGTCTACAAGGAGCTAGGCCAACGGTCCGATGCTAGAAAAAGAAATAATGTCTATCGGCTATAGAATATTGCAAGTCTATAGAAAACACTGGTCTAATTCTAGACTAACGCCAAATCATGCACCAACATAACACAAAATAAAGTACCAAGCAAGCCATAAGGTATGGATGATCTAAACATACTAAGATCCTATTTGAAAAGTCATCATATAATTGGGATTTGCTGTAATTATAATATTTAACCCGTTTGGTAGAGAAAGTAATTACTTGGCAAGACCGAAAATAAGTGTAATTGAAAGGGTATAATTATACTCTTCAATTCCCAAAGGAGGATAAGAAATTGGTGTAATTACACTATATAATTACATAGCATGAAACATCATAGAGTCAAGGCTTATAGTATCAATACATATCTTGTCTAACAATACCTTTAAACATAGAACTTAGCTAGAGCCAAGACAAGCTATCGGGCTCACCCTCATTGTCAAGCATACAATAAAAAGGAAAGAGAGTCTTTATACATAGCATAAGATCAACGACAGTGTCTCCAAAATTGAGGACTCACCACTTGCTTTATAGAGAAATCGTACTAGCCACGGGGAGGAAGAGGATGATCAAGTGGAGTTTTGGTTCCTACATGGTGATGTCATGTAGGCATAGAATTTAATTAAGCAATAGATGATCATATAACAATATGGCATGCATGAATAATGCTTAAAGTAAACATGCTTATACATAGAACATATTACATATGTAAAAATAGACCATCATCATAGATCAAGCAACTTAGTACTTGGAATCTAAGGTAGACCATCCCTTAGAAATGATTGAAGTACCAAACCCTAAATTGGTTCATGGCATATTGCCCATATCCAAGACATTTGAAGCACCAACCTCTCAATTGGTTGATGGCATACTGCCTCTATCTGAGATGATTCAGGTATCAACCTCTCAATTGTCTGATGGCATACCGTCCCCATTCGAGACAATTGAGGTACCAACCCCTTAACTGGTTGATGGCATACCACCCCCATCTAGGTAATTGAGGCATTACCCCTCAATTGGTTATGGTCAACTCACAACACAATAGATACTTCACATGACATCAACATATACATACTCCTTATGACACCGACAATACATACTTCTCATGACACCGACATGTACATACTACTCATGACACCAACACATACATACTACTCATGACATCAACACATACATACTACCTATGACACTAACACATTCTTATCACCTTTTTTTATCATTATGAAGTCTCTTAACTCATACGCCAAGCATTGGGCCTTCAATAACTCAAGATACATTAACCGGACATTTTATCAAACACTTGGTGGGTATGTAATGCTAGTGTAAAACTATACAATTAAAGAGTAAAATTATGCAAGAAATCTTGAAAGTAAATCATCCCATCGATACTTAATAACACCATCATACAATATATATCATAACCCTTCATCAAATCTCAAGATAGATCCAAGATTCATAGCTCAAAACATGCTAAAATAGTCACACTTTTACAAAACCCCAATATAGTTCGTAGTTCAATTCATGATAGAAGACCCATAAGTAAAATAAACTTAGAAATATGAAATTTAGGTAACAAAGAAGCTTGGGCCCTATGGGTGAAAGAGCCCAATAGTTGAAACCCACATACCTTGACTTTGGAGAATTTTTTATGAAGATTGGAAATGGAGACTTGAAGCCTGAGTGAAATCCTTAAGATCTGGGTGAGTTTTGGGACTTGAAATTTGAAGTGAAGTATTTGTCTAAGTATAGAAAGAGTATTGGGTAATGTCTTGTATGATATGAAGCTGAAATATGGCTAAGTATAGATATTTTCATGCATGAGAGGACTTAGACCCAAGACCCAAAAGTCCTAGACCGAGATAAAATCACTGGCAATAAAATACATAGGTCCACATCTAGTCCAAGACGCTGACCTGTCGCGGAGGCAAAATTTCCAGGTCCGCGATGGAGGCTCATCGTGGTACCATCACAGACAGACTCTAGATAAGCGAAATTATGGATTTTGAAATTATGATTCATTTACTCTAAAATTGGGGTTAGACTTAATTCCCACTTAATTTTGCCTCCTGATCATAAATATAAAGTTAGATTTTTGATATCATGCATGGATTTTGAGATATACGTAAATCATGAATCCAGGTACTTTCGAGGCACATTTTCGAGCACTCTTTGGGATCGTTTCACTTAGGACTTGAAATCATATATGGAACTGACGTTATTACCTTCAGATTGAGTAGAGTGGAAGAGGTATGGATATCATTTTTCGTGTCTGCCTCGGCTTCCCATATAGCACTTTCAGCTTGTTGATTCCTCCAAAGGACCTTGAAGGATGTTACATCCTTGTTCCTTAACCTTTTCACGTGTATATCTAGTATCTCCACCTAGACCTCATCATAGATCAAATTATCCTCCACAAAAGCCACAACCTCTAAGGGTACTATAATACTTGTTTCACCTACACACTTCCTCAATATCGACATATGAAAGACCGGATGAACCATGTTCATATCCATAGACAACTCCAATTCATAGGCAACCTTACCAACTCTCTTCAAAACTCTATACGGACCCACAAACTTTGGGCTCAATTTCCTTTTCTTGCCAAACTGGACCACACCCATCATGGGTAAAACCTTCAAGTAAACCTAATCATTAACATTAAACTCAAGATCTCTTCTCCTCACATCGTAGTAGGACTTTTGGCTATTTTAGGTTGTCGTCAACCTCTCCCTTATCAACCTCACTGTTTCTAAAGCTTCAATAAGTCTAGGCCGAACAAGTCCATCTCCCCCACATCAAACCACCCAACCAAGAATCTACAACACTTATCATATAAAGCGTCAAAAGGAGTCATGCCAATGCTAGAGTGGTAATTATTGTCATAAGCAAACTCAATAAGTAGATGATGTTCTTCCCAACTACCCTTAAACTCCAAAACACAAGCTCTAGGCATATCCTCAAGAGTTTGGATAGTCTATTTGCCTTGACCATCTATTTGAGGATGAAAAGTCATGCTAAGCTTGACCTTGGTACCAAGACCTCTTTGGAAGGACCTCCAAAAGTGAAAAGTAAATTGACCACCACGATCTGAAATGATAGACAAGGGTACCCCATGCAATCTAACCAACACATAAATTTACAACTTGGCATAATCTTCAGCACCATAAGTTGGTTTGACCTATAGAAAATGAGCCGACTTTGTCATTCTATCCACAACAACCCAAATAGAGTCAAAGTGTCTCCTAGTCTTATGCAACCAACAGTCAAATCCGTTCTGATCTCTTCCCACTTCCAAGTAAAAATTTCTATATCTTGGGCTAGGGCATTTGGCATTTGATATTCGGCTTTCACTTGTTGGAAATTATGTGAATCAGATATGAATTTGGCAATATCCCTCTTCATACCACCCCATCAATACACTTCCCTCAAGTCTATATACATCTTTGTGGAACCGGGGTGAATAGAATAAGATAAATAATGGGCCTTCTCCAAAATCAACTTTCTCAAGTCATCAATATTAGGTACACACAACCTACCTTGGCAACTAAGGGACCCATCTCTCCCCTGGGAGAAAACTTCCACTTTACAATCCTTCACTAAGCCCTTCAACTCTAGCAAGGCGAGGTCAAGATCTTCTTTTAATTTGACTTCCTCAATCAAAGAAGATTTAGAACCATCAACTACCACTATACCACCATTTTTACCTTCATCCAACCTAACCCCCAACCTAGCCAACCGGTGAACCTCTCTAGCCACCTCCATGTTACCAATATCAGTATGAGCTAAACTACCCATGGACACTCTACTTAGAGCATCGACCACAATATTAGCTTTGTCAGGATGATAATGTAAACTCATGTCATAATCTTTAAGGAGCTCTAACAACCTTGTTTCTTTTTATGTGAACACATAATGGAGACTCTTATGGTTGGTAAGCACATCAACATGAACCTCATACAAATAGTGACGCCAAATCTTCAAAGCAAATACCACGACCGCCAATTCAAAATCATGGGTGGGATAATTTCTCTCATGCACCTTAAGTTGCCTAGAGGCATATGCTATAACCTAGCCATTTTGCATTAAAACACACGCCAAACTAATTCTTGAGGTACCACAATAAACCACAAACCCTTTGACCCTTCGAGTAGAGCCAAGATAGGAGCGGAGACAAGCTTATCTTTCAAAGTTTAGAAACTCTTTTCACATTCATCAGTCCAAACAAATTTTGCCTTCTTTTGGGTCAACTTTGTCATAGGGGAAGCAACAGAAGAGAACCTATTCACAAACCTTCGGTAGTAACCCGCCAAAACGAAGAAACTCCTAATTTCTGACGGAGTCAAGGGTCTAGGCCAATTCCTTATAACCTTCGTCTTCTTAGGATCCATCTTAATGCCATCTCCTGACACCACATATCCTAAAAAAGCAACTTTTTCAGCCAAAATTCACACTTTCTATATTTGGCAAATAACCTGTCATCCCTTAAGATTTGCAACACTACCCTCAAGTGATTCACATGCTCTTCGTCACTACGGGAATAAATCAATAAAGACCACTACAAACATATTAAGGTAGGGTTTGAAAACCCTATTCATGATATCCATAAATATAGTCGATGCTTTAGTAAACCCAAAAGACATTACCATAAATTCAAAGTACCTATACCTAGTCCAAAAAGTCATCTTCGGAATATCACACTACCTCACTTTTACTTGGTGGTATCCATACCGAAGATCAATCTTAGAAACGTGACTAGCCCCTTGTAGTTGATCGAAAAGGTCATCAATCCTTAGTAAAGGGTACTTATTCTTTATGATAACCTTATTAAGTTGTCGGTAATCAATGTACATTCTAAGGGAACCATCCTTTTTCTTTACAAACAACACTGATGCTCCCCAAGGTGACTTGCTAGACCTTATGAAACCCTTCTCCAACAAATCCCTCAATTGATCCCTTAACTCCTTCAATTTCGCTAGGGCCATATGGTAAGGGAAATGGAAATGGCTTGTGTATCGAAAAGGAGGTATATACCAAAGTCTATTTCCCTTTTGGGAGGAACAATGGAACGCTAATCGGAAAAGACAATAAGAAACTCATTGACCATTAAAATGGACTCAATAGGAAGGACTTTAGACTCAACCTTAATCCTCACAAGTTGATAAATGCAACCCTTAGAGATCAACCTTCGGGTTTTAAGACAAGAAATGGATCTACCCTTGACAACCTTTGCTAGGCTCATTAGGGAATTGGAATTTAACCTTACGGGTTCTACAATCAGTGGAAGCATAATATGCATTTAACTAATCCATCCCAAGAATGATATTAAAATCCACTATATCTAATTCAACAAAATCACAAGGCAATACTTTATGCAACATGAACATAGGACAATTTCTATAAACTCTTTTAGCAACAATAGACTCACTAATAGGGTAGACACTTCATAAGGTTCACACAACAATTCGGGACTCACATGAAACTTTTTGACAATAAAAAGAGTAATGAAAGAAAGAGTGGCACCGGGATCTATCAATGCATACACATCATAATCAAAAACCTTTAACATATCGATAATAATATCGAGAACCTCCTCCACTCATTTCCTTTCTTGGAGAGCATAGAACCTATTTTGCCTTGGAGCACCTCCTTGTTGGCCTCCTTTTGCCATTGACCAATATTAGTACCTTAGCTTTGAGGATGACCATCTCCGCCTTTGTGTTGAGCATGAGGACAATCAATAACCTTGTGACCCACTTCACCACAACCAAAGCAAGTATTAGAGTTCTTCAAACATAGGCCACAATGGTTTTTCCTACACTTTTGGCACCTAGGATTAGCAATCCCACAATTGTTGCCTTGGAATTTTGGGTTATCATTAGCAAATCTCTTATTAGGAGCATTAGAGGACCCTTATCCTTGGAACTTATGGCTTGAGGAAACCGACCTCTCTCAGAACCTTGGAAACAATCTTCAAATCGAGCCCTCTGGGACTCCCCATTTCTTCTCTTCCTAAGCTTTTCCTCCTCTAGTTGTTCAGCATATGTCCTGAGCCAAGACAAATCCATATCACTCACTAGCATAGCGGTATGACACTCTTCATTAACTAAGTCAGACACTCCCGACACAAATTTGTTCACTCTAGCTCTAAGGTTGGCCACCAAATGTGGAGTATACTTGGAAATCTTATTGAACTTCAAAGCATACTCCCTCACACTCATGGAACCTTGCTTGAGGTTCATAAACTCCATCATCTTAGCCTCTCTTTACTCAATAGGAGAGAACCCATTGAGGAATGCGACTTTGAACTCTTCCTAAGGAATAGCATCATTATCTCTCCTCACCAATTTCCATTGAGTAAACCCAATTTGGGCTACACCTTTGAGTTAGTAGGCCGCTAACTCTGCTTTCTCCTCTGAATTGACCCCCATGATAGATTGCACCTTATACACCTCATCAATGAACTCTTGAGGATCCTCATCTGCCTTGGACCCATGAAACTTTGGTGGATTCATTCTTGAGAAATCCCTCACCCTTGAGGCAGGAGTAGGAGCATGAGGGGCTTGGGCCCCTTGGTTCATTTGATTGTTCATAGCATGAGCCAACATTGTGATGGCATCCCGAAACTCATTTTGAGCTACCCCTCCATCTTGAGGAGCTTGTGGAGCGGGAGGGGCAGGTTGCTCCTCAGCAGTATAGGCTTTCCTTAGCCTTCCTCTTGGTATCAGCATAATCTAGAAGAAACAAGAGTATTAATTAGGGACAAAGCCTTATGTTTACATCTAAAGGACAATACAGACCATGAAAAATTGAAACATTTCCTAAAACACCTCAAAGCCTCCTATTCATAGTTGTGGCGCACTTCAATACCATCAATAAGGCTCTAATTAACTCGGTGCATTGGATTTTCGAGGACCATTAACAACTTAGTACTTTGATACAAGCTTGTCATGACCCAAGCCTAGGTCTTAGACGTGACACAGTGAATAGGGAACTCAAAGAGACCCAAATGAGCCTCTTAGCATATCATTCACACGTCTATGGTCTTGGAAGCAAAATAAGTATCAACAAGCGATATAGAAAAAAAGGGGAAAGCGAGAGTAAGGGAAGTCTTTGATAATCACAAAAGCATAAAAGAGTCAAGCTCATAGCATATACGTATAATATATCCCACAAATCCTCTACTTTAGAATGAGCGAGGGCCAAGACACTCCCCAAACTCACCCTCATAATAATACGTATTCAACATGAGAAGAAGTCTCAACATAACATGAAATGAGTAGATATTATCCTTAGAATTGAGGAATCACCAAAAAATTGTCTGAGAAATGAACTAGCCACATGGAGGAGGAGGATCACAATGAATTTCAGTCCCTACATGGTAATATCATGTAGGTATAGAGTAAGTGTTAGTATATTTTAATGTACTAAGTATGCGGGGTGAAATGAAACAAGAACATAAGTCAATATATTCAAAATGTATAATCATAAGCAATGATATATAATCTCAATATGATATGCATGATCAATGCTTGTAATAAAACATGTTTGTAAATCATTCATTTGTATAATATACCATACATATGTAGGGAAGAGACCTTAATCGACATGAGTAAGAGCAAGCGAGCTATAACTTAGAATGCTGATAAATATCGCTCATCGATAAATAGGTGGTCTACTTGCCAAGGTAAATCATACCTCACCTTACAGGAACATGGCCTATTTCATATGAAGCAACCCTCCTTACAGGAACTTGACCCATTTCGAAAAGGATTTCATCATAAAGTACACTAGATGGATCCACTAATAGATAAGGGTAATAATCATAATCCTATGGTTGCTCATAGTTTAGAGACTAAAGACTATATATAAGGACCCCTTAAATCGAACCCCCCCATCTTAAGTCTCAGTCGGTGCTAAGTCAAATTCCACGGAATACTTGAAAAAATCACACTTTAATCCTAACATGAATGGCTTGTAAAAGACATAATAACATGACTTCAGTAGCTCATAAACATGCTTAACCTTTAGTCATGAGCCCAACTTGAACATAAAAGTAGATCATAATCATACATGAACCCTTGTTTTAAGATGAATGGCTCACAAGAGGTAAAATCTTTAAATAGGGCTACACTTTATATTTGCAACATCATAGATACTTTTCATGAATTCAATACATGCTTGAAAGCCCTTAAACATTATGGAGTCACTTGATTTGTAAATCATGTAATAGATCATCAATAACTTGAGAATTCTTGTCATGTCATTTTATCAAACACATGGTGGGTTCATGATACTGGTTCAAAATCATGCAATGCAAGAGTAAAAGAAGATGAGTAAACTCCATGCAAATCAACCCACCAACATGGTAGCAACACCCTCATGTGGGTAACCTTGAAATCTATCACAAAGGCTCATAATAGTTCATAGTTTCATAGCTCAAAACATGCATAGTCTTAATAAATAAAATCAATTCATGGAACAAGCTTGAATTAGACATTCATGCATAATCAATCAATACTTGGTAAAATCGCAATATGATTTATATCATATTTCATAATACGATATACTCATAGGTAATACAACTTGAAAACATGCAATTTTCATAAAAAGAGAAGGTTGGGCTCCATGGGTTAAAGGACCCATGGATAAAGACCCACATACCATAAATCTGGAATTCCTTGAGGTAAATTTGAAGTAGAATTTGAGCTTGAAATGAGTCCTTGAGTTCCAAAATTAAGCTTGAAATCCATAGATTTGAATGAGAGAATTAATAGAGTCTCAAAGAGGTTTTAGAGGGGGTTTTGTGAGTTATAGAGTTGAAAAATGGCTAAGTATGGGAGATTTCACATTTAAGTGGGCATGGGGCTATGACGCCAATGCCATTGGGAGAAATAAGAAAACCAAGGAAAATGTTAGACTGGTCCCTTCCCCTAGTGCGATGTGGAATAATCACGCCTGGAAAAAATATACTGCTCTGCTCCCCTGGCGTGTTTCGGCTAGGGCGCAGACAATCATAGGAATTCAAAAATTAGCAAAAATTATTTTTTACTACTGGTCTTATAAAATCTGGGTTATACTCTTTTCACACTCAATTTTTTGCCCTGATCGAGAATATGAAGTCGAATTTTTAAAATCATGCATGAACTTTAAGATATAGGGAAATTACTATTATAGGGCATTCCGAAGTATATGAGGGGTATTTCACACAATTCAAATTCAATCAAGGATTACATGTCTAAACACTAAACCCATCATAATCATCAAATCAATAAACTAAAAACCAGGCAAAGTTAGAAATTAAAATTAAACCGAGGCTTACCAAAGTTGGAGATTAACTTGAAGAAGAGATGAGAGAGTGAATGATTAAGAAACCCTAGGTGCCAAAAATCTCGCTGGAAAAATAATTAGGGTGGCTAAAAACCAGTCAAAAATTGAGGGGAAAGGAAGATTGGGTGATTTTTAGTCAATTAGGTCAAATGTGGGGTCAAATTGGGGTCAAAATAATTTGACCCCTCATTTTATACCTTTACCAAATCAACTGTAAATTAACTAGGCTTAGGTCTACGAAACCTCGATTAGAGTCATTGCAGGTTCTACGACTCGTATGTCATGGTTTCGTAGAATTCTCAACACTTAGCAAAATTTTAAAAAATTTACCTGATTCCACGAACCTTATTCATGACTCATAGTTTTATCTACGAATCGTAAAGTTAGCTCATAGATTGGAGTGAACAATTTTCCTGCTTACTGGAATTTTCTATGAGATGGGGTATGAGGCATAGACCGCTCTACGACTCGTAGACCTAGCCATAGAAACTTGACCTAATTCTTTTCTCAGCCATAGACTTGAGATCAATTCAACAATAAGCAATTCAAGTATTTAACCAACTGAATTCCCCAAAGGGATGATTGCAATAATCAATAATAAAGTAAACTGAACTAACTATGACAAGAGACAATCAACAATAAAGAGTAACTAGGGTATTGTGTTCCCCATGATTCCCCAACTTAACATCACCTGTATAACCCACTTCTTGTCTAGTGTATAGCATGCAAGATGGTAATTTAAGTTCACCAAGCCCTTTGGTCAAAGATGAGAGACGAATTTCACTATGTGACTTGGCTCATCTCGATAGTATGCAATAATAACCATTACCTATAAGTCTCGATCAACCTCCTCTTGGCCCAGTTCAGTTGATTAGACAAGAGTACATCAACTAAATCCTGTTAATCAATCTTATTTTCTATTCACTACTACCTTGGTCCAAGCAGTAATACTAAGCGGGTTCTAATGTTGGCCACCATTAGAAAACATGCAAAACAAAGAGAATTGATTAATACGTGCATATATCTATTCTAAGAATTGTAAATTACCTGGGTTTACTTAGTTACTTCTTCATAGTTCCCACAACCCTAGTTGTGGATTTAGCTACTCATTGTATGGGTAGATGAAGAAATTATGAATTGAAAAAATATAATTAAACCCTTACCCAATTGAATTGAAATCAAGCAAATCCAAGAAGAATGAGAATCACAAGCTTCGAGATTAAATTTACCCACAAGTGTTTTCTCACGATCTTCTCTCTCAAGTATTGAGTTCTCTAAGTACAAACCCTAAAAGTATTTAATAATGATGTCTCTTCTTGTACAATAATCTAAAAGTACTATTTATAGTAATTACAATTAAGTCCTAAATAAAATAGAAAAATTAATTGGCGGACTCCACAAAAGATCTCTATGACTCGTAATATGATTTATGAATCGTAGTCGGTGTCTCGTAGTCTACTCCTAGAATTCTGGACTTCTCTTTTATGACACAACTTTATGACTCTTATACTGATATATGACTCATAATGCATGTTTGTAGGCTTTAACTTCATCAAATGGTCCCTCACTGGAAATCTTCACGAAATCCATCAATACGACTTGTAGAATGCTCTATGACTTGTATGCCTGTCTCGTTGAGCTGATCTTCATAATTCAACCTTCACTAGAATTTGTCACGAAACTACCTCTAAGACTTGTAGAATGCTCTACGATTCATAGAGGATCTCGTAAATCTTCAAAAATCACTAATCTTCTCTAATTTTGCCCCAAATCATGGCCAACCTGTCTTCCTATAAATCTTAACACAAAACACATCATCAACATAGCCCACTGCCTCGAAAGGCTCCCGCTCATTGCAAGATTAAGGGGGGGTCATATGTACGCAGCCTAACCCCTATGTTTAAAAACATAAAGCGGTTATTTTCAAATGACCCATGAGGAGCGTCGAAAGTTGCATTGACTAACTGCTACTTCACAAATGAAAGAAGCGGAGATAGTTTAAGAGCCATTTTGCTTTATTTCATTATACTCTAAAGCCAAAAAATATTCCATCTTTGACTTCATCCGAGATTGATGGAAAAAAACCACAAAACACATAAAACCCATAAATATTACATTGAGAACACACAAAATTCTAAGTTTTAAGCATCAAAATTATTGTAGTTTGATAGCACATCAACAGGGTATGCTAAGTACATGAAGGACTTGGTCACCAAAAAGTGCACTGTAAGTCAGGAGCTCTCCCAAAAGCTTCAATATTACAGTGTTATCACTAAAAAGTCGTTGGTATAGAAGAAAGAAGATCTGGGTGCTTTTACCATAACTTGCACCGTTGGAGATGTAGAGTTTGCAAGGGCACTATGTGATCTGGGTGCCAGCATTAATCTGATGCCCTTTGCGGCCTACAAGAAACTTAGATTGGGAGCCCCTACTCCAATTAGCATGCAGTTATTGACGGTGGAGCACACGGTGAAGAAGCCTTTGGGGATACTATATGATGTGTTGATAAAAGTAGAAAAGTTCATATTCTCCATAGATTTTGTGATCCTGGATTGCAAAGTTGACTTTGACATCCCAATCATCTTGAGAAGACCATTCCTAGCCACTAGGCGAGCACTAGTAGATATGAAAGTCGGTCAACTCAAGTAGATTAAATGACGAAGAAGTCATCTTCAATATCTGCTAGTCTATGAAGCATCCAAATAATTTGAAAAGTGAAGTATGGACAATTGGTGAAGTTTGAGTAACCAATTTTTCTAAGTCATGTCGCAATAATAAATGAAGTATTGCTTAGGAGGCAACCCAAGGAACACTAGCGCTTAGGCACCCAGGTATGCTTTTTGATCCCTTATTTGTTATTTTATTTTGATTTTGTGCATTGAGGATAATAAATATCTTTTATAATGGGGCATGGGTAGTTATGAGCCTCAGTGAAGTTTGAGTAGCTTGGGTTCATAACTACCCTAAATTTTGATTTAGTGATTTTCTTGCCTATGTTCTTTTTTCCCTTAGATATTTATTTTCTATTGAACAAGCACGTTTAGGATATTTAGATAATATTTCTAGCATATAATACCAATATTTGTGGCATATAATATTTTTTATGTTTTGTTTGAAAAATAATACCCACCAAAAATTTTAATTAGTAGTTAGATAGCAACTATGCATGTTTAAGTGTGTGACAATGTCTGTTCTGATAAGTGAGGGTATATTGAGATAAAAAGCATTATCTAAGAATCTTTTGTTGATAATATATATAGTGCCATGTGAGTATGAGCGTAATTTGCTAGATTTATGTATTTTGTCCTAATTCGGGACTTGCCCTGTTACTCTACGTTAAATTGTAGATTAATTGGATTAGGAAAGAATCTTAGGCCATTATTCTTAAATAGTCCACTTAGCCTAAAATAACCAACCAAAACTGATATAATCCCTTGTTTCTAATATTTGAGCCAAACATGTACCTATTCTTTGAAAACGCCTGATTAACCTAGCCTTGTTAGTTGTAAAATCCTAAAATTAGCTTTGATCCTACCTTAAACATTGTGCAACTCAATACGGGCTAAAAGCCTAAGTTATGGGTGGCTGGTGTAAGGGTGAAACAAAAGAAATAAGGGGGTGAGTTAGTGATATAGAGAAAAAGGAAAAATAATGTACTGGTTCAAATAAGTGATGCCTTAGTTGTAAGCTAAAAAGCAAAATAAAGTGTAGAAACAAGGCAAAAAGCTGAAAAATGAAAAAAAAAACACCTAAAAAAACTTGAAATAGGAAAAAGGGAGAAATAAGGAGAAAATAATAGATTTAGTTGGGCTAAAGTATAGAAAAAAGCAGTGTAAAGGAGGGTCTTTAGTCATTATTTTCTTATAATATCATACTAAAGCCCCCTGAGCTTATGTTACAAGACTAGATAGTCCTAAAATGATCCTAGTCTAGTTGATTGAAGGTTCGAGTCATGAGTATAGGGGCATGCCTATGGTGTTAGACATTATGCATTAATATCTTTTGTGAGAGTGAGTAATTTTACATAGTCCTAAGGTTAAACATGAAAGCATCATTGAGTGTCAAATATGGGACTTCTTTCTGTGAGGGCACTTGCATCGTATTGTTAACACTAGACTTGTCCAGTGATTTTGGACTGTTGATAATCCCTTGTTTGTCATAGTTGTGTTGTCACATGCACCAGTTTGCATTAGTTTGGTAGGTAGCTATCTGATCCTATTATAAAAAGTTGGTGTGGGAGTCTAAGATTTATGTGATGTATGTCATTGGATTGAGGTCTCTGTGTTACTATGTTGTCTATTTAGATTGAGTCCGTCGCGCAAGGATAAAAAATAATTTTAAGTTGAGGGGTTGATGTACTGCCAAAATACAACACTTTTGATGCTTAAAACTTGAAATTTTGTGTGTTCTCAGTGAGATGTTAGTTAGTTTTACGTGTTTTTTATTTTATATTTGTGGGATTACAGGTTAGCCATGATTTTGGGGAAAAATTGCAGAAGTTGCTGGTTTTTGCTATTACACGAGACCCATTATGGGTCGTAGATCATTCTACGGGTCGTAGGGAGGTTTCATGAAGATTTCTAGTAAGGGAATATTTTCTGAAGTTTATTCTACAAACATGCAGATGATTCGTAGAGGAGTTTACGAATTATAGTAGAGGATTTATGCCCTAAGGATCAGAGACTTGGACTTGCAGGAATGTCATCAGATAAAACCCCCTTTAAGGGTCATAAATCACATTACAAGTCATAGAGGGGTATCGTAAGTTGAAGTCCAAAATTCTAATAGCTGAGTAGGAGACCCCAATTACGAGCTGTAGGAGTCAATTTGGGTCATAAATGACCTTTCGTATGGCGTGCGACCAATTCTCCTATTTTATTTAGGACTTGAATTTTAATTATTATAAATAATTTTTTAGGTTATTTTTCAGAAGTTTTCACCTAGTACTCAGAGAACTCAATATTTTTTATAGAGAAAATTATAATATTATATTGGAGAGTCTTTGAGAACACTTCTAGTTTAATTCAATCTTTAAGCTTGTGATTTTTATTGAAAATGGATTGCTTGATCTTAATTCTATTGTGTAAGTGTTCAATTATGTCTTCTCAATTCATAATTCCTGCATCTAGACACAACACAAGTATCTAAATCCACAACTAGAGTTTTGAGAACCATGAAGAACTAACAAGGTAAAATCGAATAATTTATAATTCTTAGAAGGTGTATATGCATGTATTAATTAATTCTCTTTGCTTTTTATATTTTCTAGGGATTGCCAACATTAGAATCTGCCTAGTGTTACTGACTGGACCAAGGTAATAATGAATTGGAAAAGAGATTAATTAACAGGATTCGATTGATGTGTTCTCATCTAATCAACCAAACTAGGCCAAGGGAAGGTTGTACTGGGACTAATAGGTAATAGTTAGTAATGCACACTATGGAGATGGGTCAAAATCACATAGTGAAATTTACCTCTCATCTTTGACAAAAAGCTTGGTGAACATAAATTACCATTCTGCATGCTATACTAGAAAAGAATTAGGTTATCCGGTGATACTGAGTTGGAGAATTATGGGGAACATAATGCTCTAGTTTCTCTCCATTATTGACATCTCTGTTGTGATATTTAGTTAGTTTTATTGTCTCGTGGTTTATTTTCGCTTTGGGGAATTAATTTGGTTAATTATTCGGAAGTCTACATATTCCTTGTGGGTTCGACCCTAACCTTAATTAGATTATATATCTTGACAACGACTACTTTATCCTCTAAAAAAAGGTGCAATTTGGACGACATCAATGATTTGATTCAGTAAAAAAGGGAAATTGAGCCCTAGGCATGCAGGGCCTTCCAAAGTGGTGAGGAGAGTAGGAAAGGTGGTATATGATTTGAACCAACCTAATGAGATGCATTTGATCCATCCATTTTTTCATGTGCTGATGTTGAGGAAGTTCATAGGTGATACAAACTCCACAATTCCTTTGTATGAAGTGAACATTGAAGAGGATTTAAGTTATGAAGAGGTACTGATTGAGATTCTAGACTGGCAAGTGAAGAAGCTAAGGAACAAACCGTCAAAGTGCTTTGGAGAAACTAACAAATTGAGGGTGTTACATGAGAAGCGAAAATGGATATGATGAAGCGTTACTCAAATCTATTCCACTCTACTCAAACCTAAGGTATTAAGAAATTCTTCTTAAAACTTCTAATTCTTTGCATT
Source organism: Solanum sejunctum (assembly GCA_025642045.1). NCBI lineage: Eukaryota > Viridiplantae > Streptophyta > Magnoliopsida > Solanales > Solanaceae > Solanum > Solanum sejunctum. Next base: position 3,394,082 of record JAOTQJ010000049.1, read on the forward strand.
TTAGTTTTGCATGATGCATACACTTATTCTTATGTTTATGGACTGTTTTGCGAGATGTTATACAAGTAGATTTTGAAAATTTTATGAAATAATATTTTAGTTGCATTTTTGTATTCATGCAGGGTTATTAGCTGATGCACAATTTCGTCGAACCTGCCTTTAAGTATATTTAGGGATGAATGTTACCAAGGAGAATATATTGTAACAACACCCAATTTAAGAGACTAAGAGTATAGGGACAGGAAATGACCTGGAGTTAGTGCATGAGGGTGACTTACAGTCTGTAGGTTAGTTCTTAAACATGAACTTCAAGAAAGAGAAAAAGTTTCCAAGTGTGGGGTAACCCACACACCCAGTGATGGCTCATAGAAAATATGACAGACTGTAGATAAATTCGTGGATGAAGGTCTTAATATGAAAGAAATTTGGAGTTTACTGAAAAGTAATCTACGATTAATAGGATGACTCATAGACCATATTACTTCCTGGAGAAGCCCTCATGAATAAGGTCCAGTAAATAAGGAAAAATGGCTAAATGTAAAAGAACTTTACGAATTCAACCACAAGCCATAGATCAAAGGATAGACCGTAGAATGAGTTCGTACTTTTGGGATCAGCAAATCAGTTTCAGGAGTTTTGAAAAAGTTAATAGGATAGATAATATGGTCCGTGATTCAAACCATGACCTATAAATGAGCTTTAGTAGACTTTGTTCGGCAGTCTTACTGAAGGGCAATTTTATCATTTTCGAGAATCCTATTCCTAAACTACATCATTTTGGGGATCTAAAGAGTCCTAAATCATACCTTGAACCCTAAGGGACCCTCATTCTCTTCATTCTTCTGATTTCTAAAAATTTCCTAAGGCATTATTCTCTCTAAAAGGCAAGGCAAAATGGGCTACGATTTCATAATTCTTCCTAAAGGCTTCAAGTTCATTTTTTCGAAGCTTACCAAGATATGTGAGTTTGATTTGTGGGTATCCTTTCTCCCACAAAGTCTTTCATAATTATTTTACCTTTTCTTTAAGTTTCTTCAAGTAAATGTTAATGAATACTTTATGATATCAAATGGTATCAATGATATCATATGATTTTTTTACTAAGCATATATATGTATTTAAGATATTGATGATGACCCCAATGATGAGTATTGTTAATGATGAAGTATGGGCTATTTTGCATTTTTAATGAGTATATTATCATGATTTATGCATGATTATGTGATTTACAATTGTTCCAACTTAAAAGCTTAGCCCACTTAGTTTTCAAGTAAAACTTTGCATATTTTATAACAATGATTAAGGCATTAAAGATGAGTTTTAAAGTCATGAATTATCAAGGATATAAGCATGTTGAGTATTGTCCTAAAAGATGTTTAAGAGAGGTCCCTAAGTTTGAGCTACTCCTATGATTGCTACTTATGATTCTAAGTGTCATGATTTGACTAATTTATGTTTTAAAGATTTCGTGGGATGACTTAGCACTGAATTTGACATTGAGGTGGGGTTCGATAAGGGAATCTTAGTAGTAACCCTGCCACCATAGGAGATCTTGTAGGCTAGGCTAGTGGATCCACATAGGCTATCTTGTTATATAAAGATGCATGCGAAGTGACAAAATTCCACTCGACCAGTGGTTTTCCCATGTCAATATAAGGGCTTAAGTTGGATTTCATGTAGTAGTTCACATGGTCATAAATATCGGTTAAGGTTTTCTCCCACAAGTTTATAATTCTATGATATGATTTCCTTTATATGTGATTTCTCATGCATTGACTCTTGTTCACATTGAGGGATATTCCTTGTGCATACTTAAGCTCATAATTATGTATCGTACTACCTCTTGTATATCTACATCCATGTATTAATCGATATGCTTAATGGACAAAGATATGTTGTCTTACATGCTTTTTTAGTGTTGCTTCATTGCCATGAAATACCCATAGAGCCTTTCCCCATTAATTTTATTTCGTAAAGCTTTATTTAATGCCCATGAATTCTTAACATATTAAAGATGTCTTGGGTGAGGTGACTTCGGGTATCTCATTCGCCGTTTGATGACTAGGCTATAAGTTAGGTCATTATATCTTTATTGTGGATAAGTAATATAGCTTCTGGTTAAAGTCCTGGACTTGTCCCTAGGGCATTCACTCCTGGAGAAACCCTAGGTCTTACCCTCTATAGAATAGAAATTCTATGTACTCTACGGGCTTATGGGGTTTGTGCAGGTTTTACTTTAAACTGTACATGTATGTCTTGTTCGGGCTTATGGTAGTCTGTTTAGATATAGTGAGTGTAGTATTTTTAGTTAGTTTTAGCAGATTTTCCCTTAGTGTAACCCTTTTCGACAGAATGTATATTCTGACTCCTATTTAGGTCTTTATTCTCCTTTTTCATATTGTCTTTACCTTTCTTGCTTAGTCAACTTATGATGCCTACTGGGTACCTTATTGTTTGATACTCATACTACACTATATATTTACTTTCATGATGCAGGTCCAAGCACTAGTCATCAACATTGATTGATCGAACTTGTAGCAAGCCACATCGAACACCAGGGTAAGCATTCGATGTTTTTGGATTATTTTATCTCCTTCATCTTAGTGACCTTTGTTTTGTGTATATTTCAAGACTAGCTAGATCTTGTAGATTTTTTTGGTCCATTTTTAAAACTTTTACTCTTTATGTTGTTGTAGTAGCTCTGTACTGGTGACTTCCAAGTTCTTGGAGGGATCTTTGTATATATATTTAGTAAGCCCCTGCTTTTATTTATTTGTATTGTCTTTTGAATATTGATTTGGTTAGTTTTTCCCCTTATACCCATTACTTATAGTTTTGGATTACGGTTGGCTTACCTATTGGAGGGTTATGGTAGGTGCCATCATGACTTGAGAAATAAAGTCGTAACAAGTACTTAGACCAAGAACTTCACCCATAGGCAAGACTTGGCCTTATTACATAGTGTCTCGATTTAAGAAAAGTGAAAACAAAAAAAAATAAAAAAAAAAACGAAAAAGAAACAAAAGAGAAGAGAAAAAAATAACAAAGAAAAAAAATTAAAAAAAGAGAAAAATAAAAATTAAAAAAAAAAGAAAAACTTGAGAGACAATTGAGCATATAGAGTTATCTAATAAGTATCTAAAATATGGAGGGACAAAAAGTACTTGGGACTCAACTTAAAATGGAAGGAAAACTATGTTTGTAAGACTTCTCTTATTTGGGGGACAAAAAATTAAGACCATCGCATTTGGGGATACCCTGTGTAATTTACCGAAAAGGGACCGATCTTAAATCACATGTTTGAATCTCAATCATACATTCTTATCCAATAACTCAGATTTGAAATGGGTTCAAGTAGATTTTGACTTCCTCTCTCCACCAATACCATTGTCTAGTCTTCTTTGGGTTAAATTCAATATGATAGTACTTTAAGGGATCGTTTGGTACAAAATGAATGACACAGGGATTAGTAATGCAAGAATTTTTTTTAATCAAGTGTTTCGTTCATTGCTTATCATCTAATCGTATACTTGGTTTAAAACTCTACGAAAAGCTTCTTTCGAATTATATCCTTTAAATTATTATGGAATTTTCTATTTCATATAATTGGATCAAAGTAAATTATTTCATTGTGGCTTCTAACTAGCTAGGAGAAAATTTTTTTGGTCGCCATGTTTGTTATTTTCTCACTCGAATAATTTGAGGATAAATAATTGTGATCTTAATAAATTGATCACTCATAAAACATCTATTTTTAATTTAATAAAAATAGACCATCTACTTTTAAAATAAAAAAGATGATAAAGAATTATAAAAATGAATAAACTATCTATATTTATATATAAAAATTTGCAAGTTGTAATTTTAGAAGGTCACTCAAAATTTTGTATCAATTTTGAGAATTTATCTAACATAGTAATTGAACTTTGTTTTATATCAATAAAATTACTCAATCGAGCCTTTGTATTGACAAAATCATTCAATTAAATTAATTATAAAAAAGATTGATATGACAAAATATTATTTTGTATATTATGTAAATATGAACCCATAAATAAATAAAACTTGACGTGATAAATTTATTATTTTAATACTATAAATATAAATCCGCAAATAAATAAAATTTGTAAACTAATTTATTTAAATAAATTTACTAGTATAAAATTACAAATATAAAATATAAAATAAAAAACTAAAATAAATATAAAAGAATTTGAGGGATATTTTTGTCTTTACATATCTAGTCCCATGGTATTAAATCCTATATATACCACCAAATGAAATGTTAATAACATGTAAGGTGTATTAACTAATCCAGAGATTAGTTATATATAGACCCAGAATTCAGACCAAATATATTATTAAATCATTAAATCACTTAACAGCTTCTACCAAATGACCCTCAGTGCAATTATTTTTCATTATGTCAATATTGCCCTCCAATTTGTGTTTTACTTTCTTTTTTTTTAATAAATCAAGAATTACTCTATATATTTTTATTCAACTAACATAAGAAGTTATTTATAGAAAAATAAACAAATAGATTGTTACATTTCCATTTTCTGCTGTAACCTTAGCTTGAGCTTCTTATATTTCAATTTTGAGTAAATGTATAATACTCCCTCTGTTTCATTATATGTGACACCATTTTCTTTTTGGTCAATCTTAAAAAGAATATCATTTTATTCTAATTGAAAATAATTTAATTTTAAAATTTTCTTTTTACAATGAAATAATTTTCAGCTACACAAATATCTAAAAATGAATTTAGATCACAAATTTCAAAAGTCTTCCTTTATTTTTTTAAACATCATGCAAAATCAAAAAGTACCATATAAAATGAGACAGAAAAGGTATATATTATTAGTCAAAAACGTAAAATAATTTAAAATGAAAAATTTGCTTGGCGAAACATGGAAACACCATAAATTCTAGCTAAGTTTAATGAGTAATGTGCAATCCATTTTTATAATGCATACACTAAATAAATTTAATAGTGGAACTCATATCTATCTCCATCATCCAAGTGACCAACAAAAGAGGTATACATACAAATTTTCAAAATTATAATTATGTGTCCATAATAGCACTCACAAAGTAAAATAACATCATGAAATACATCCGCTCTTTTCATTTCTCTGTAGTGTTTTTCTTATGATTTCTTATGTTGTCTTTGCTTGTGCATATATATTTTTTATTAGCTTCCGAATGTGTTGCTTGAGCCGCGAAATAAAAGTAAAATCTATGTATATTTCATCAACATTCATGAATTTTATGTATGTAATTATAAGAAATATGTTAAGGGTTATTTGGTTGGGAATAAGTTATATCAGATTTACTTATTTCACCATGTATATGAGATAAGTTATTTCATCAGTAAGATATTAATGATAGAATAAATAATCTAAAACTACCTAATACCTTCAATAAAATGTAAGATAAAATAATTTTGCACTTTATTCAGAAATTACTATACTTTATAGTTCATCCCAAATGGCTCCTATTGTTGTTTTGTACTTAACTTCCATGCAGCTGTCTTTTAAGTTCAAATCATAATCAGTTAGTGAAAATGAATATTAGAACATTTCTTATGTTATTTATAAATAATGGTTGACCATGACCAAACTCTATTTTGGTGTTTAAGCATATTCTTTCTACAAGGATAGGTAAGTAGAGACAAATGGCATAGGTACACACTATCCTCACAAATTAAATAAGTTATTTTGTCAGGCCAAAAATCCAGATTTTTTATGGTTCAAAGAGTGTAAAGGCATTGTAGTCATTTCACAGCCTTGAATTTGAATATGGTTTGGTGTTGAAATCAAAGAATTAGAAAAACAATTGAATTTTGGAGGCTGTCACGGTGACACACCCCCTCAGACCCCCACCCTTTTTAATTCAAAATGCTAAGTTTGTGTACGGTGAAAGACCAAACGAAAAAGGAAAAGGAAAAGAGAATTAAAGCAAAAGCTGTTCCTTCTCTATTTTCTTAGATTTGCTTTTGACCCCTTCCTTTCTCTCCCTTTTCCTCGGTAGAAGAGGAGTTTTCTCTCTTCGTTGCTCTACACATCAAGTGGTAGATCCATCTTGGCTTTGTGTAGTGCAGTTTCGTTTCTTTTGCAAATTGAAGGGAAGGATTTGGATTACAGATTTCGAAAAACTTTGGATTTTTTTATTATTTGTTTTAGAATTGGAAATGATGTTGATATAGGTGAGTATGGTGTGATTGATGAGTAAGGAGCCACTATTTGTTGTTTGTTGAGTGCATAGCTAGATTGTTAATGGGTCCCCTCCATTAGGTTTACTGGGGACCTTTTGATTTACTTTATTGGAGAAGAAGAAAGAAAGAAAAGTTAGCTTTTTGATTCAATTATTAGAATCTTGATTGTGTTGTTACAGCTTTACTTTGAAGTAACTTGCTAAGAAGAATGGCACAGAGAGTTAAAGGCACGCCATCGCTTCACTCCATCAAATCACTGCCAGTGGGATATGCATTTGGTTCACAGACTGTCAATGCGGCTAATCATAGAATGGCATCCAATACTATCTCCAAGAATGGAGAATTGTTGAATGAGGCTAATGGTAATGCTGATGTTTATAACGAGGAATCCCCTTATAGTAGATTGAACTTTTCTCTTGACGAAGCCCTGTCTAGTGGTGATGATGATCTGAGCGCCAATGCATTCGCTGTAGAATCCAAATGGAGTGACACCACCTCTTATATGACCAAAAAGGTATTGGATAATCATTTTTAATGGATTGTACTTGGTTTCTTGTTATCTTATGCAACTTCTAGATTTGAACTTCTGTTTGTGTGTTGCTTAATTCAATCTTAGATAAGCCATCGTTGTGATCTTTTTGAAGAAAGTCACTTGTGGTTGCTCGGCCTGTACACCCTGATGTGATTGCTGGGAATGGTTGAGAGCTTAGGAAACTGATTCTTAGCCTGCAGTTTTGATATCAGTAGCTTCTTGGCTCATTACCTGTGATTGGATCTTAAACTTTATAGGGAGGACAGCTCTGGTATCATTTCTTTCAGGAAAATAATAAGCTATTTTATAATAAAAACTAAAACCAATTATCTTTATTTAGATGTAGGTTTGTAAGTTCTGCTTCGTAAGATCTTGGAAAAAATTTTCTAGAGTGTCAAGATATTGGATTATTGTTAGTGTGATACCTTCAAAGTAAATAGAATTCTAGAAGCTGATAATATCATTCCTGATTCATAATAATATGAAGAACGGGTTATTTTAAAATTTCAGTCTTTTTGCAAGGATATTGATATAATTAATGTGATGTAGGCTGCCTGCAAGTCAGCACTGTATTATCTCTTTTCTTTTGTTCTTAGTGTTGTCAAATATGTGCTTAAAGTGCACTTGAGCCTTGAAGTGAGGGTCAAAACATGTTGAGAGCTTCACCTCACTTAATGTGCTTTTCAGTGTCATCATCAAGGCTCTAAGATCAAACCTTTCCTTGCGAATGAGCATTTCACGAAGAGGTGACGCTATTGATATTTCTTTTATCATTAAAAAATTCAACTTTTTTGTCCATGTATTCTTTTTATGCCTATAATCATTAGTTGGACTGAACATACATATTTGCATTTTTTTCTTCCATTTGTGCCTTCTTTCAGTTAAGTCCGTACTTTATTTGTCCTTTGCCCTTAAAGCCCCAATATATTTTTTCCACTTTCTCTTTTGGTAACATTGGTGTTGTCTCTCTTTTCCGCTTTGTTATTTGCTCAGAGTTGAGTTCTGTGCTTCCGGTGGATAGTAGTTTTAGCTTCTTTTTCGAAACATGAAGAGGCATCATTATACAATTTTCAGTAGTTCGCATTTTATCTGTTTATTTATTTACTTTTTGCTCATAAGTTTTATTATCGCTGTTTGAACAAATCAATTTTCTCCCTCTTTTTAACTTATCTGGAAGAATCTCCTTTTCTGGAGCAAATATCTCCTGCAATGGAATTGGTGTATATATCAGATTGTTATCTCACCTAAAGAAATTTAGGAAATTCTAGGTCACATGATTCTTGTGCCTGTCTTAAATGCTCAAAGCTTACCATTTTGTAATAAGTTCATCTTTTACCTATGGACTCCTAACATTTGATTGGAATACAGTAATTATTTTGTAAACTAGACTGTCATGACATGGGTAGTATTTAATCCTCTCAAAAAAAATGGTGGATCAACTCTTTGAAGAATGCTGCCTTTTCAAATCTTATACAACTGCATAGTTGTTCATTATGAAAGAAACAGTAGTGCGGATGAACTATGGAAACATCTTTAATAATTAAGGAAGTGTTCATACAATGGATGACTCATATAAAGGAATGAAAATTTAGAAGGGTTGGTAGCATTTTCTCCAAGTATGTTGTCTTATAGTCTGAGACTTTTTTCTGATCCGTAGCTTGGATGGGAACATCCAGAGAGCTTTTTCTTACTCAGTACCTGGAGAAGAAAATGCTTTATGAACAATGAGATATGTCCTTTTTTGGACCAAGGCTAATGTTTCCTACTATGGATGACTTACCAAGAAATGGAATTTTACAAGGGATGGTGACATTTTCTCCAATGCGTTTCCTGTTAAAGGTTGAAATTTTCGCTGATTTCGTTGCTAAGTCGATAGAGGTGAAAATGTTATTCTTCATAATCTGGACAAAGAAGAATGCTTTATCAACAGCTGTCCTTTCTATTCCCAAGATGATGACCTAGAGTTTGAGGTACGGGAGTATCAATCTTATGATGACTGAATCAAATCCTAGCGTCAACACTTGGTGTTGGGCCATCTACTTCAGCCATTATGAGCAAGATCCTTAACAACTTGTGCTTGTGGGCTGGATAGGTTGTCCAGTGGACTAGGTGCATACAAGTTGACGCAGAAACTATCAATATCTGCAACCTTTCTACTGGGGTTTGGTTAAGCTACTAGATTGAAAACTGGCTTGCTTTTGTTGGTAATTCTTTCTGGAAACATTGGCTTAAGTAGGAATGTCTTTTCTGGAGTTTCTTTTCCATGTTACAGTTAGAAGATGATCATCGTACCATACGCAGTGCGAAAATGATCTATATAAGTTCCAGCACATACAGGTTACCTATTCCTCTCTTTTGTGAAGTATGGATTTTCCATCATATGAATAGCAGAAGAATCAAACATAATTCATGCTGCATCTTTTGTTCTTAAATAGAAAACTATCTCCCTTGTTTCTAATTATGTAATTGGCTTGTGAATTATGGGAGATGCATTTGCTTCTGAGAAAGGCTTGGTGATTTGAAAGTCTGTAATGTGCATACCAAGCGTTATGGGGCGATACATATTGGCCGATCTTTGCTCACCAAAGGGATACAATTTGTGAGTACAATGGAATGTGTGTAGTAGACTAATTGTTTTGGGATTGTGACAGGGCTACAGAACTTTCTGAAGGAAAATCTGGGACTTTAGCTTTATAATAATTTCTGGTACTGTGAGTAATTGTAGAATATTTCTTCTGGTGTAGAAGTTTGTGTTTATGCTCATAGAGAAGTCTCTAGTTATACTAAACTCTTATGTGCTCCGGTTTCAAAAGATTCATGCTTAAATCCCCTGTTCAGAGTTCCAGTACCATTGGTATTTCCCCAATTAATTTGAAGGCCATGCAAATTGATGGATTTCATGAACCAAACAAGTTCTCCTTTTTCAAGTTTGTTGAAACGTTATAAAATAAATAATAGTGTCAACTAATAGTTTAAGCTTTTAAATGAGTTAGTTACATATTTCAACATAGCACACAACATGCTTAGGTCCTGTTTTCAGTGTCACCGCTATCTATTATTAGGAAAAATATCCTTGTTCATAGCTCATGAAAAAGAATCAAGACCACACATGAGGGGTCATGTTGAAGACATGATTAAATAAATAAAAAGCATTCCCATTCTAACAACTTAAGCTTTTAGACGAGTTAGTCACATACTTCAACACAGTTACAACACTTGGAAAGATGTTGAATGATCTGAAGTAGCTTTGAAAGGGCTCTGGAAACTGGAATGTGTGTATATGGAGGGTGCACTGGGGGTGGGGATGAGCAGATGAAGGTATAACCATTTCTGAAGCTTGCAACCACAAAGATTGTTTGTTGATTTTGTGATGCTGCATCTAAGTTAAATTTGCATCTCATTGTTAATTTAGACAAAGTGTAACCAATTATAGGGGCTGTGTTAATCTGGATATATTATATTGGTTCTTGACAAGTGCTTTACAGTGCTGGATCTTGTGACATGGCTAGTGGCTGATGATTATTTGCAGGATTATTTGTTGGTATAGGTTTGGCAAAAGCCAAAAGACAGCGTAGTTTGTCTCCCCAATAATTTTGAATATAAGTTCTTTTGAATTTTTTTGTTGGATTTGGGTTGCGATGTATACATGTAACATATTTTTTATGAAGGGTTGGTTGATGAGTTCTTTTCTACTGGCTTGTAGTCATCATATGATGAGATGTGGTGCTATGGTGTATGCTATTTGCAGATGACATAGTACTGATTAATGAAATGTGTAGTGGAGTGAATACTAAGACATATGGAGACAAACTATTAAGACTAAAGGATTCAGGTTGAGAAAGATTAAGAGAGAATATGTGGAGTACAATTCGATCATGCAATGCATAAGGTAGACATGAAAGTGAGGCGTAACACACAAAATATATTAATGAAAGATAGATTCAAGTATCACGAGAGTGGGAACATTGACAATGATATCAAACACAATATTGAAGTAGCATAGATGAAGTGGCGACTTGCCTCTAAAGTTTGTGATAAAAAGGTAACACTGAAGTTCAAAGGTAAGTTCTATAGAGTGGTGATTGCTAGACCAATATTATTGTATGGGACTGAGTGTTTGCTGGTCAAGAACTCCCATATCTAGAAGATGCATGTTGTGGAGATGAGAATGTTGAGGTGGATGTGTAGTCGTATTAGGAATGATAAGATTACAAATGAGGATATTCGAGATAAGGTGGGTGTGCCTTCTATGGTGGACAAGTTTGGGAAGCTAGGCTGAGATAGTTTGGACATGTGAAGAGAAGATGCATAGATGCACCATTGAGAAGGTGTGAGAGGTTGGTTATAGAGGATACAAGGAATGGTATAGATAGGCCAAAGAAGTATTGGAGAGAGGTGATAAGATAGGATATGATGCAACTTCAGGTTACCAAAGAGATGACCCTAGATGGGAGGGTGTGGAGGACATGTATCAGGGTAAAAGAGCAGTAGGAAGAGCATTGTCTTACATAGGGTGGCTTGTGTTTTGCGATGATACTAGTTGTATTATTGTAGTTTTTTTTTAATCATTCTTTATTACTGTATTGGGTGGAGGTGATCAGACAAGATATGGTGAAACTTGATCTCACCAAGGACATAACCTTTAGATAGAAAGGAGTGGAGGTTGCGAATTAGAGTAGCAGGCTAATAGGTTGGTAAAGTTAGGTTGATGTTTGGCCGTAGGGTATAGTAGGGTAGTAGCATTTGTCCGGTGTTGTCATTATCTGTCTTTTATATGTTAATTGTCTCATATTTACATACTTCCTGTTTTCCATATCTAGTTTATTATACTTGTGGGTTTTTGTGACGAGGGTTCTCAGGAAACAACCTCTCTACCTCTATGAGGTAGTGGTAAGGTCTATGTACATTCTACCCTCCCCAGACCCCACTTGTGGGATTCCACTGGTATGTTGTTGTATCATTCTTTATTATTGTTTCTTAGTAATAATCTATCCTGGTATGTTTTTTGTGATATTTCGATTATCACATGATTTGTTGTTTTTTGGGCTACTTTTGCACTGTTGCTTGTTATTTGCTATATTTTCTTCATTGTCGTTTTCTTCTTCATTATACTGGGATTTGTTGCACTTGAGTCAAGAGTTTCCCAGAAACAACCTCTCTACCTTCATGAGGTAGTGGTAAGACTTGCGTATATTCTATCCTCCCCAGACCTCACTTGTGTAATTTCACTAGGTATGTTGTTGTTGTATTCATCATATGCTGGTTTGGCCGCACAAAGATATTCCCCCTTTTAATGATTTTCTTACCTTCTTTTTTGAACTTTTGGCGTGGACTTGTTGCAGAAGCTTCATTCATGGTTTCAACTAGCTGATGGGAGCTGGGAGCTGGCAACATTCATTTCGAAATCTGGAAATGAAGTTGTCATATCATTGTCTGAAGGAAAAGTAAGGCAGTTTGCTAAGATTCTTTCATCTTTTTTGCTTACCGAGCTTTCTGATAAAAGAGACTCACTGTTTCGGCAGTTTCCCATCAATCTGTTCAAAAAGTTGAAAAGAAGGAATGCCTTGGAAAACAATAAGAAATATGTGTATTCTATATCGCCCATCTGTCTACTCTCATTCTCATTTTGTCACGGCCTCTGTCTACCTTACCCTTGTCCTTATCCAACCTGTACCACCATTTTTCTCCCTCCCCAGATTCCCAGTCCCTTCCACGCTTCTTCCTAATCTAAGAGCTCTATATCTTACCTGTCAAACTTTCTCAAAGTTCTTGTTCCAAGTTTGTTTTACAAACTCATCGCTTTCTTCTTTATTAATGAAGGTTCAAGTATATGATTCAATCTCACGCCTTGTTTGTTCTTGGTCAAAGCAGGTCTTAAAAGTTAAAGATGATGATTTAATACCTGCAAATCCTGATATTCTTGATGGTGTAGATGATCTTATGCAATTGAGTTATCTAAATGAGCCATCAGTGCTGTACAATCTTCAGTACAGATACGATAGAGATCTGATTTATGTATGCACAGATTTACCTAATTGAATTGTAAACTTTTTCTTGAATTTTCTTATTCTTATGCCTTTATTTCTTATCCTCTTCACCTCTTTAGACAAAAGCTGGTCCAGTTCTTGTTGCTGTGAATCCTTTTAAGAAAGTCACATTGTATGGCAATGAGTACATTGAAGCTTATAAATGTAAATCCATTGACAGCCCGCATGTATATGCCATCACAGATATGGCGATAAGAGAAATGGTTCGAGGTACTGAAGTTATGTACATCAGTAATAATGATTGAGGTTGAACATCATTCCTGGTAATCATGATGAATCTTACATGGTTCTCTTTTTTCTGCAGATGAAGTGAATCAGTCTATCATTATAAGGTCAGCTAATTAAATGCCTTTTAGTTTTCATTTTGTTTGTTGTCTTCTAATATCCACTTTCTTTTCGTGTCATCAGAGCTGTACCCATCTAGCTAAGATGCACTACTTTAACTTTTTTTTTTAAAATGTTATTTGTCCCATCAATTTAGTGCCCCCACTTGGGTCATAAGACCATGATGTCAAGCTTGGCATGTACTGCTTTAACTTGCTGGTCCATTCATGCACCTGTGACAAGGAGAGAAGTTTTCTCAAGACTTAAAAATCTCTTAGAATCCATGCGAAATTAGACAAGTATAGCACCACATTGACATTGTCATAAGAATAGAACCACATTGGAAGCGAAGAATCCATAAATACGAACCAACTATTTTGAGAAGTTGAATCATTTTACATGCTGAATCATTTTACATGCTTATTGTTTCTCTTGCTCCCACGGAGATTATCTGATTCAAGCTATTATATGAACACGTATATAAAGACTTTCTAAAAAGTTATCCTTTGTAATAGCTGGTTCATGGAACAAATAGGGAAGCCAGATCTCCTTAGTTACCAGATACTTGATTAGTTAGATGAGAATCCAGAAAGTACACTATCCAAATTTAAGTACAAGTAGCAGAAAGGACATAATCTTAGAAGGAAGAGAATCTGTGACATTGCTTTTTTTTTCCTGTAATGAAAAAGGGCAAGTACGGTGCACTAAAGCTCCCACTATTTTTTATGTAATGAGAGGGAGGGAAATGCTAAATTGCTTTCTCACATTTCAATGGGCAACAAACTGTTGGCCTTTTGATTTGGAGTGTGTCAATAGTTGATGCCAAACAAAACTAAACTTGTTTGCTAGGGAAGGTTTAGGAAAAGGCCGGAAATGATAGTGGGAGAAGTATATATATATATATATATATATATATATATATATATATGCTATTTTCCAAACTAACATAGTTTCAAATCGTAAGAGCGCAACACGTGATATATGGATTAGGCACATGTTATGGGTTCCGACCTTGCCGCAGACAAGCTTGGTATTTAATTAGAGAAAGTTAGAGGGCCCGATCTATTGTTCATCTTAATTTGAACCAGTGTTTTAAAAGGCGGGTGCGTGAGGTGAGACGCTTTATGCGGTATGGGGCGAGGCGTTAGTCTCAAGACACGGTGCGTAAGTCCTATGGATCTACGAGATGTATATCTTAAATTTTATAATTTTATTACTAAGAAAATAAGCGAAAATAGAACTTTCAATAATTCTATAAAAAAATTTAAATAAATCAAACAGAAAAAAATTGTATTTTTATTTGGAAAAGGTTACAACACAAAAAATGATATTATCGCTCTCCCCATTTACTAATCTTTCTCATCCTCTAATAATATTTACATTGATTATTGTTTATATATTTCAAACAAGGAAAGGATGAAAATAGAGTAATGACAAGAAATGAATAAAGTTGCTTAAGGTACATAATGCTACAAAATCTTTATCCTATTAGCTTGAGGCACTATTATCTAAAGCATTGTTTATGAGAATTTCTTTATTTCCTTATCCTCCCTCCATTTCAAAAAGAATGATTTGGTTTGACTTCGCATGAAGTTTAAGAAAATAAAGAAAACTTTTCAATCTTATGATCCTAAGTTAAAGTTATGTTACATGTACCAAAATGCCCTTTTTATCTTGTGTCTTTAAATATGCCACGTGGAAAGTTGAAATTAAAGTTTTGCCAAAAAAGAAAATGGGTCATTCTTTTTGAAACAAACCAAAAAAGATAGTAGGTCATTCTTTTTAAACGGAGGAAGTATATTTTAGAAAATACTGTTTAACCTAAAAAATATGATAACATAAAGTATAAATTTCATTAAACTCATAATAAAAACATGATTTATAGCAAAAATATTTTAAAATAATAAAATTAAAATTAATGCCCGGAATGTGTTTTTAAGCGTGGGGCTTATGCCCCAAATTCTGGGACTTACACCCTATGGATCTATGCCTTCAATTTACACCCCAAAGTGTTTTTAGTACGCCCCGCCCCGCCCTACCCCTAGACTCTCCCGGTGACTCTCCCTGAAAATGTTTTTGAAAACACTGATTTGAAGTGTGCCTCATTGGGCTTGGGGACTTCAGGGTGATAAAATGGGCAAGGACATGTCATAGGGAGTGTTTGGATTGACTTTTTTTTAAGTAACTTAAAAGTTAAAAACCTTAAGTTGTTTGTCCCCAACTTTTGGCTTTTAGCTTATTTTTGTACCTTTTTTGGTCTAAAAAAGTAGGTGCTTAAAAGCACTTTTTGCCTTTTCTTTTTTAGATTTGCACCGGGTGTCCGAGTCTCTTAGAGCCCCGACTAATACCGAGGGTGTACAGGCCCTCGGCAAGGAGTTTCCAGCAAGTGCACCATGGTTAATTCAAGTTTTACCCAGTCTGATGGCCCTCAGAAATTGTTTGCACCCAATGGGTTTCGATCTTGAGACATTGAAAGGGAGCAAACCCCAAGGCTCAAGTCTATTACCACCAGGCCAACCCTTGAGGGTTCTTTTTGCCTTTTCCAAAGCCAAAAGCTACAAAATAAGCCAATCCAAACACCCTCATAGTGTTATAACCAGGAGAACCCCACCCCAAAAGCTAGCTAGTAAGTTGGGAGAGCCCAAGACCATAAATACCCCACATCAACACTTTGTAATGCCAATGTGGGACTTTGTAAATGGACCATAAAAAAACCCTGCACTTTGTTTTCATTGTCCACAACGCTAGACATTACTAGCCCTAGGCAAACACTGCCATACCGGTGTCACCATCCAAGGCATGGCAGCCACAAAGAGAGGTAGGTGGCTTTGATATCATTGTTATAACAGGGAGAACCAACAACATACCTAGTGATATCCCACAAGTGGGGAAATATGAAATTGTGGCATAAATACTCGGAAATTAGCTATTAAGGTAGGAGAGCCCAGGGCATAAATACTCCGCATCAACACTTTTTCATACTGATGTGGGACTTTGCAATGGACCATAACAACTACCCAAGATGCCATTTTGCACTGGCTGAAGTCTTTCCATCATCATGTGAAACTTTCTTCCCAGATCATCAATCCATGTGATTCTGTAATTGCGACTCGAATTTCTTCCTGTTATCCTCCATTTATAGATCTTGTCTTTGTAATTGTCATCTTGTAAGGCCAAGATTATGCTTTGATGCCAATTGTGTTATACTTGCAAGGTTTTCAAATTGAAATCAAGGCATATGACAGAAATGGAATTTTATTGATTGTGAGTTTGATGCAATGTAACTACATTTGAATGATAAAAATTAAGAGGGTAATTGTAAGCGTAATACTCCATTACAAGGCTTGAGTTCCTCTGTAATTTCCCTGAAAGAATTAGGAAGAAGGTAAGAAGAGATGGAGAGAGAAACTAGAGATTAGAGAGAAGATATTTGGTGGTTCGGATTTTTACCAGAATTTGCACATTTGTCCAGCTCTGGTCTGTTAGTTACTTAGTTAGCTGATGCTAATCCTTAGTCGTAGATCTTTGCTTCCCCTTTTAATTCTGCCCGCCATACGATCACAATCCATGGGATCCTTCATTTGTTACCTGGCTGCTCCATATGTGTACACGTGTTCCTCTACGTAGTCTCATTT
This sequence comes from Solanum sejunctum, assembly GCA_025642045.1. Taxonomy (NCBI): domain Eukaryota; kingdom Viridiplantae; phylum Streptophyta; class Magnoliopsida; order Solanales; family Solanaceae; genus Solanum; species Solanum sejunctum. The sequence continues at coordinate 3,410,840 of JAOTQJ010000049.1, forward strand.
AATCCTTATGCCTACAAACCCTAAATTATTTTTCCAATTGATCTTCGACAACATAACACATAGAAGCAGGCAATCTCTGTGACTGCTGTCTTTTCCCTATCAATGGGGAGGAAAATGCTAGCATGTTTTACTGTAGTGAGAGCGGCAGCAGATTGATGGTTTTATGCTACCAAAATATTTTATTATTCCTTTTTCTCTAAGGAAGTTTCAGATAAATTCAGGAAATGATAGCAGGGTAATCAGGTCCTACTTTTAAATGTATGTCTCATCAAAATAAGTCTGTTTTACAATGCATGTTTCCGTACATGTGGTTAGAGATAGAGAACTTTTCAATGAGAAGTAAAGACCCTTTTTAAGGCCTGGATTGTCTAAACTTCCTTTTTGATTGGTTTTAATGAGAACTTACCTACTGAGTCCTATATTTTTCTGAATTTTCTGGAGGGAACTTCAAATTGTACAGCCCTCCTTGTTTTACCTAAAGAACCAAAAGTTAAATGCTGTAAAACTAAGTGCCAGCTTGCCACCATCTTCTTTTTTGTTATAATTGTTTCACTACATATTATATACCACACTAAATGCAGAATTTTTTTCTTTTTACTACTGTTTCAATGCATATTATATGCACTTCGGCACAAATAATCTTTTTAAGGAAAAAAAAATGATATAATACTAAGGAGATTACTTTTGGTACACTTAGAGTGGAAAGTGGATGATTAGTTTGGTAATTTAGTATTCTCACTTGGTGGCTTACATGAAGGAATGCATTCTTATGATTTGGGCTGATTGGCCTTTTCTAGTGTGCTTATTTCCTGCTAGCTGGAGTTAGACTAATATATGTTCTTTTGTTTCCACTATGACTAGTAGTTATATCTACTATGCTCCTTGATTATTACAGATGATCCTCTATGCTTTCCTATAATGCTTGTCATATATCTTGACTTTCAAGAATTTCGTGAGTAGTAATTTATTGCAATTAAGTCATCCTTGATAATCTGTAGCTTAAATAATACTTGGTTTGTTCATACCCAGTGGGGAAAGTGGAGCTGGCAAAACTGAAACAGCAAAGATTGCAATGCAATACTTGGCTTCCCTCGGAGGTGGTAGCGGAATAGAGGATGAGATTTTGAAAACAAATCCGATTTTAGAAGCCTTTGGTAATGCTAAAACATTAAGAAATGACAACTCAAGTCGATTTGTAAGTAGTGTTCCTATAACCAGACTGAATTTTGACTTTGCAATCATTTTTCAAGATTTCTGTTCCGAGTATTTGAGAATTTGTTAACTATATGTTGACAGGGGAAGCTTATTGAGATTCACTTTAGCGAGACTGGAAAAATATCTGGGGCTAATATTCAAACATGTAAGACAGCAATCAGTATAATTTCATTGAATTGAAATTTTTGGCCTAAAGTAAAATCAAATGGCTGACATGTATTTGTACTTAACCTTTGACTGCTGCTGTGGTTTCTTGATCCTCACAGTTCTACTTGAAAAGGTAATTTTTCCCTTTGAGTTGTCTTGATCGACAACAAATCTTTTTTTTCTTTTTCCAATGTGAACTTAATGAATAAGTTTTATGGAACAGTCCAGAGTGGTTCAATGTAGCAAGGGAGAAAGGTCATATCATATATTTTATCAGCTCTGTGCAGGAGCTCCAGGGACTCTCAAAGGTATGAATTGATAAATGTATATGAGGGTGAGATTGTCACTGTATGATCTCTCACTAAATCTTCTCTAGAATTTTTTCCCTTAATATGCTGCTGTTATATATTTGCTCAATTTTCTTTGACACTTCCAACTGTTAACTACTTGTGGATTGCTTCAGAGGAAGATAGTTCACCTTAGTTGCATTGCACATTGTTAGTCTTTATTTTTGTTTCCCCATCCTCCTTACAGTCCTTTCCTGAAAAATGTTTATTTGCTTGAAATGAGGATCAACGTTTAGCACATGCAAATGCAACTTAATATCAATATATGAGAGGTTTTGGACGAGAATTGCATGTCCAAAGCAGGCACATCTCAATAAAAATGAAGTTAGATTGAATGATAGTATGTGCTAGATTTATAGTGGTTTCTGATCGGTACTATGAATATAAACAAATCCGAGTACTTTGTTTGAAGTTACAAGTTATTACTTTATTTGTCAGACACTTAGGTGTTATTTTATCCATCTTTTTGCTTTATTTTTCAGACATTTAGGTGTTATTTCATCTCTCTTTTTGCGTCATCTGCAGAAAAATTAAATTTGAAGGATGTGAGTGAGTATAACTATTTGAGACAAAGCAGTTGCCACTCAATTTCTGGGGTTGATGATGCTGAACAATTTTGTATTGTAATGGTAATATTCTCCCAGTCGTCAAAGTGAAGTTCGATCCTTATTTCACAGAACTTATTATTAGATTGTTAGATTAGTTAGTGATTAGATATTAGTATTAGATGAGATTTTACAAAAAAATGATTTCACTTTTTCTCCCTAAGCCAATTGACTTTTGATCTTGTTTGTTTCTTTAAAACTTGTTGAGAAGCTAAATATGGTCCGTGTTTTAGGAAGCACTCGATGTTGTCCATATCAGCAAGGAGGATCAAGAGAGTGTTTTTTCAATGTTAGCTGCGGTTTTATGGCTTGGAAATATCTCTTTTACAGCTGTCGATAATGAAAACCATGCTGAGCCAGTTGTGGATGAAGGTAATTTGGAAAGTAAAAAGAAAATCTTTTCAGCTATTTGTGGCCTTTCCTATTCCCAGCAGGCGGTATTTGCAATTATTTCCTTCTTCCGCTCTTACTCTCACTTGGACACCTTCCTTTCCCCCTTTTGATACGAAATACTTTGGTTTACTCAAGTTAAAATTTGTAGTTAACTATGGGACATATAAGAAAAGTAAAAAGTTTGATAAAGCAAAGTCACATAATCACGCTCTTTGGATGCAATGTAACCGTGTGATACTAGACCAACTTTTAGACTTTGCATTACCACTTTAGAATCCTTAAGATTATTTAGTATTGCATTCCTCAACTTACATAAAACACTAATTTAGTATTGCCTTCCTCAACTTACGTAAAACACTAGTTTTCAACTTCTATTTGTATAATCATTTGCAGAGCACATCTAGTTCCTAGTTCGGATAAAAGAGGAAAATTGTAATAGGTTGACAACTAGCTTCAAACTTATCAGATTATGAATCATCATCATCATCATAATAAATGGATATAGCATATAGAGTAAAGCTCAATGATCTATAATTTCATGGAATCAATTCCGATTATTTAATAATTCCATCAATCTCGAATGGAGCCAAAGATTCACTATTTTTTGGCTTTGGGGTATGATAGAATAAAGTAAAATGGCTCTTTAAAC
>JAOTQJ010000049.1:3414295-3467953 GCA_025642045.1 Solanum sejunctum
CTCTTTAAACTGTCTGCGCTTCTTTCAATTGTGAAGTAGCAGTTAGTCAGTGCAACTTTCGACGCTCATCATGGGTCATCCGGAAACAGTCGCGCTATGTTTTTAAACATAGGGGTCAGGCTGTATACATCCGACCCCCTCTTACCCCGCAACGGGCGGGAGCCTTTGAGGCACTGGGGTAATGTTGTTTGTAATTCCGATTAGTTAATAACATAACACAATGATAAAAAAGAAAGAGAGAATGCGAACATTTAACCTAAACCTGAAGGCTGTTGATGGAATGACCCATCCCCTTATAAACCCCTTTAGATACCTTTTACGCCAGATGTTGAGCATTATATAACTCAATTTGAATTTGAATGCTGATGTATGAGTACGCAGATGGGCTTACCAATAGTTAGTTCCAATATCATGTGAAAAAGATTATCAACAGAAGTGGATTGGTACCTTACTGGTATAATTCCTTAGGGTATCACTTTTTACCATGTGGGACCTGTAACTTAACAGAAGGATTATATGAGCAATACCAACTTGTGACATATTTAGTGCCTGTTTGGATATAATTTTAAGTTGTGATTTGAAATCATATTTATTTTAAGTTTAGTTTTGTTTGGATATGCAATTTGGATTTCTTCAGTTGTATTTTTTGTCATGAACATAAAAGCCCCACAATTGGTGAAAACTATCAAAACTTCCCCAACTCTTATACAATCTTACCAAATGAGCAAATCATAGTTCATAAACATGGTATTGATTTATCTAAGGTGCCACATTAATAATTCACAAATCTTCATGTTACTTCTATAAATAAATGCTTGCGGTTACATGCTATTACAAGCTTTCAACCACACATAATCTTACAAAGATCCACTAGTCAAAAATTATAGTAAATAACTTTTCTTTGATATAATCCTTTCACATGGTAGGGGCAATCTCTAAATGTCGAGCACTTTTTTTTAAAAAAAATATAAAGTGATGGGTCTTCTTTTGTAAAATTTAAATTCATGGGTCAAGTGTTTACATTTAAAACAATTTGAAATAACAATTTGGAGACTTTCGGATTTGAAATTGAAGTTGAAATTTTGTGCAGATTTCATAAACACTGATTTCAAATTAAAAGTTGAAAGTGGGGTCCCAAATCCTATGGCCAAACACCAAATCAGTGGTTGCACTTATGTTAGGTCAGTGTTCAGGAAGGAGACTGTCTAGACTAATTAAAGCTTTGTAAGTAGGATAGGCCTAACAATTAGTGATATAATTAGAGTAGAATGTCTATAGAAGTTTTATGTTTCATTTAGCTAACTTCAAATAATTTGAGATTAAGACGCTGGTGAGTATATTGTATATCAATCTAAAGTATGTTAGGAGAATCTTCTTATCTTTGTCAGTTCGACCTGTCTAGTTCCCCAAGAAACTACAATGGTATCATGCTTTTATTGTTGACTCTTTGATGTTATTATTTGATGTCTAATTCTGTAGGCCTAACGACTGTTTCAACTTTAATTGGGTGTGGTGTGGAAGAGTTAAAACTGGCTTTATCAACTCGAAAAATGAGAGTAAGAAATGATGATATTGTCCAAAAGCTAACACTATCTCAGGTAATGATTTATTATATGGCCTGCTGAAAGCTTGTTAGTTGCATTTGAACGAATGGACCATTTAAGAGGTCCCTGAGCAATTGATCTTTTTTTCAATTTGTTAGGCTACTGACACAAGAGATGCATTGGCAAAATCAATTTATTCTTGTCTGTTTGACTGGCTCGTTGAACAAATAAACAAGTCACTTGCAGTCGGCAAACGTCGAACTGGAAGATCTATCAGCATTCTTGATATTTATGGTTTTGAATCCTTCGAGGTATTGGGTTTATAATGCTTGGTTAGTTGTCCTTTTTTAATTTCTAATTATGCTGACTTTGATTTCCTCTACAGAGGAACAGCTTTGAGCAGTTCTGCATTAATTATGCCAATGAAAGGTTGCAACAACACTTTAACCGTCACTTGTTCAAGTTGGAACAGGAGGTGATGACCCCTTTACTTAACCCTTTTAGAAACTGATGCCTTGTTTGACTATATTTGCTCCTACTTTCAGGCTTTCAGGCTCTTGATACCTGTTAAGTAATTATCTTCACTTGAGGCACATGTTGTTTTTTGTTTGTTTTCTTCCCTCGATGATTTTGATTGAATGTGTGCAACTATGTAGAGGATGCAAAGGCTTTTGCTTTAGGGTAAAAGCATGTAAGAACAAAAGCGAAAAACTCTCAGCGTGTTTATTGGGGAAGAGGAGAATGTTTTGCAGTAGCTATTTAAGTTGCTTAGACTCTCCAAAAATGTTGCCGCACCCGTGTTGGATCTTTCAAAAATACTCTATTTTTGGAGGATTCGGCACACACTTGTCAACATTTTTGATGAGTCCGAGCAACATAGGTAGCTATTGTGTTGATTTAATGTCAAATTATGAGAGATTGCAGATCTTTTGAGTTATTTGATTTTGCTAGGTTCTCTGTTCTTAATACTTGTAACTATGGATGTCGAGATTGCTGTTGGGAGAGTTGGGGGAATAGGTGTGTTTAATTCTGCTAGCTATAGTTGGTTAAGATTGGTTTTCTACTGTTTTCCATTGTCAGATGCTACAGGCATTTCTGTTGCTCTGAACATACAATATTACCCTCCATGTCCCAAATTATGTAGCACACTTTCCCTTTTAGTCTGTCCTCTTTCCCTTTTAGTCTGTCCCGAGAAGAATGACACCTTACTATTTTTAGAAACAATGACACCTTTCTGTATTTAAAAACAATTTAACTTTAAAATTTTATTTTATGCTTTATGAGACGATTTATAGTTGCACAAACGTTTATGACTTGTTTTAGACCACAAGTTTCAAAATCTTTCTTTTTAAAAATTATGTGCCTAGTCATACAGTGCCACATAAAATGAGACAGAGGTAGTAGTAGATTTCAGCTCTTACTGTGTGCCTATTTCGACATGTGAGACTTCATATGGTAGACTATCAGATCAAGTAGTTTCGCTCCCCGTCTTCCCAATTTATGTGACACATTTCCCATTCCAAGAAGAATGCCACCTTTTTATGTGATAATATAACTTTCAAATTTCAGTTATCCTTAATGTGATGATTTATGGCCATATGAATGTCTAGCTTGTTTTAGACCACAAATTTCAAAAAGCCTTTCTTTCTTTCTTTCTTATACTCCATTTCTAGTCAAACAATTTCACAAAGGGACAGAGGGAGTACTAATTTTTTCAGCATGAGATCATGTAATACCTATCCAGAATCCATTGCCAGCCTCTTAGAAGTCAGATCAGAAAAGCTTTTTTCCTTAACCAGTGGTGGTGGTTCTGCTTCCTAATGATTAAAACATCTATTGGCTTTTCCTTCCAATAACAGGCATTTTGATAGAAGCTTCATTTCATTGGAAGGAATGGCAGATGATAATTCACTTGGAAAAGTTAACCTAATTGAGTTTCACAAAATGATGGGAAAGCGTTTAATTGCAATATAGAATTGGAATCTTTTTCTTTGTGGGTTTTTGAATTTTAATACCCAAGTATAGGAGACTTTACTCTCCTAGATATCTTAAGCCAGTGAACCACATTGAAGGTGGTCTAGTTTCGTCTGTGTTCCATCTTCTATCTTTTTATCACTTTGCGGGAGGAAGCTATTAGTTTCACTTCTGGTTTGCATTATTAAAGAACATGAATCTTAAGTATTTTGTTTTGTTTGATAAGTTAAATAATTTTATTAACAATTGTGGGACTATACTAGGTTTATTGTTACACAAGCCATATACCAAAAGAAGAGAACCTACATCAAAATATGGTTCTCAATAAAAGAGATCCAATCCTTTATACAAATAGGGACCTCATAGGTATACCAAATAGAAACTCCAAATGAAACACTACTTTGCATTTTAAAAAAATCTAGTTCCATCCCTTAGAAAGCCGTCCTATTCCTTTCTTTCCTAATGACCCACATGATTGCTAAAGGGACAACACAGAACACACCATACCCTCAAGCTTCTCTTCCCCCTTATATCGGTCCAACTTTGCAAAGCTTCCTTCACTGTACCTAGTATCACCCATTGTATCCATGTGAATCTTAAGTATCACAAGAAGATGTGAGAAAATAAGAGAAGGGAAGAAACTTATCAAATACTTAATGAATACAAGATAACCTATTTATAGGTTTTAGATACAAGAAATGATATTTGTCACTCTGATTTGAAATCTCATGCAAGAAGACATTATTCATTCTTTAAGACAACACTTAATATATTCGGACCTTAATAATAAAAAAAATATTTTTACACCAAAATAAAAGTGGGAAAACCAAATCCGGTTTGTTTAATTTGAGAACATATAAAGTAAATAATGCTAAAAGAGATGTTGGGGAAGTAGCCGAAAAATCTATGGCCCCTTGAATCTTGCATGAGAACACTCACTGGAAAGCTGCATAGCGCCGTCAGAACAGTTACCTGAAAGAGGCATTTTGAAATTGAATGTTTGCAGGAAAAGAAATGCGATATCGCTGGAAGTCAAAGTGGTTAAGAGAGGCTCTAGAGCGGTCACTAGAAAGACACGTGGTGCTACTAGAGAAGTCACCAGAAAAAAATGTAGTGCCACTGGCAGAAGGGGCCATTGAAAAATAAAGGAAAGCAGGAAACACTTCGCTGAGCAGACAATAAAAGAGCACCGCTGGGAGATAGTGCTGAGGTTACCATAGACTTTACCAAAATTGTTGAGACATTTATAGGATGTTAGAAGAGAAGAATGTATTGAACACTTACTGATTTGACGCTAAGTTGCTCAGTAGGTGCCGCACCCGTATCGACACTGTGGGTGCGGGGTCTATATCGGATCTGAATTCTGATCAACCAATTTTGCGTAGCTGGACCAAAACTGACGGAGAAATTTTTAGACAAATGCAATAATTCAGTAATCAAAGCAAAAACCAAGGTTAAATTGAAGAAAATGGAATACTTTGTATATTGAAATTTCTGTCAGTCCTTTTCCTTTTATCTCCTTTTGAATTCTCCTCCCGTTCAATATTTTCTTCACAGAATACTATGTAAGTTTTCCACATAATGTCTCATAATTTAGACTTTTTAATTTATCACCATGGTGTCTAGGCTATCATTTGCACACCTCAACTGATTCCATGGGATACTTGCCGCCTCCCACCACCAACAGATAATTTAGACATATTTTCACAAATCTATTTTTAGATATTTGAATTATTTTTAGCTGAATTCTTGCATCCGTATCTTTACCCGGATCTGTACCTCGAACCTTAAAATTAGATAATGAAGGATTTGATCTTTAGATTTGCACCTGTGGTTGACAACTGCACCTGAGTCAGAGCAACTTATATTTGATGAGGGTAAGGTACACCAATTTTAGGTGATAAAATACAATATACATGTGGTGTTTTTTCAATATGGAACAATGTTCACATGAGAACACTACTCTTGACTCACCATGCTTTCGTTTATACTTTAATATTCTAACGAAGATTAGAAAAAACACTTACATTGATACTCAGTTGAATTAGCCACAGCGGTGGGTGGCTACCTCTTCTTGAAGCCCATGCAGAAGCCACTGACCTTGGGAAATACACATCAAAGAGTACCCATGATCTCATGATACCCCAAAATGTGGACCCCCGGTTATAAGTACTTTTGGAACTTATCCCAATTTTTTAATCAAAAACATTCTTGAGATATCGAGATAAGCTTATTATTCCCTTTAATTTGGTCTTCCCGCTGAACCCATTTTGTGGATTTTAGAAGTTGCTATCTCTCTGTTGCTCTTTCATTGCTTTGTTTCTTGGTTTTGGTTGTGGTTCTGTTCCAGCTGTTGTTCATCTTGTGCAATGTTTAGACCAAGTTTTTAGCACTTCTTGTCATCCTGTCTAAAAGATATTCCGAAAGGGAGCTCCAAGTTTGTAAATCTTCCCACCTCTCATTGTTTTGGACCATGGTGATTAGTAGTTTCTCTTGTGGAAATGATGGGAGGGAGATAGCTTTAGTTTGATGCTGACTTGTCTTCTTCAAAGTGAGTACCCAAAAAGGTATTTGAATCATATTATTCCAATCCTGAATTTGATTCCTCTTGCTGAGGTGATGATCTCCCATGTTCATGGACACCTTTATCCGCATTTGCTTTCTCTTTTTCATCATATGATATCCACATTTGATTTAGTACAGCTATAAAAATGCCGTCTTCTGTCTTTTTTGCACCATTATTTTATCCCAAAATAAATTTTTATACTGAATAATTAAAAGGGTTGCCATGTTCACCAGATACTAGTGAGAACAGTGATAATATTGTGAATGAGAGATTATTCTCAACCTCTTTTTTGAATCTCAAATTGGATGACCCCTCAATTAGAAATTGGGTAAGTATTTACTCGTGAGTCATCTATTCCTATAATCACAATTGACAAGATTAGCAGAAGCAGGCCTTTTTACTGGTTTACAGAAAGTTTGTGGGAGAACAGGTTTGTTACTTGATTGTACTTTCTCCTGTTTGGTTTGGAATGTAATTGTGACGGTAAGATATCATTTTTGCTTGAAAACAGATGATCAATTTTATCATTGTTGTTGGTTACATTTATTTGGCTTTGGTTCTTTGTTGATTTACTAAAGATCTACGGTAAGTTTGCTTCGAACATTTTAATTGTCACAGCATTTCTCAAAGTAATAATTAAATAAATGATTGTGACACCAACATTTAATTGACTTCAAGGGAGTTTGTTTAATTTGATTCTACCTGCATCAGGTTGATCTTCTTTATTTTCCTCTTAACTTTTTAAGGCTTGTTTAGCATGTTGATCATTTATAACAAAAATATTGTTTGCCAATCCATTAGTTGTTAGCCTAAGATGTTTCGAAGCTTGTGGTGGAATAAGGACATTTTGGTGTTAAATATAAATACTATTTGCTAATCCACCAAGCATAATTTGGTGACAACACGTTTACTCTGGCATGCATGACACTGCCTTTGCCAATTAGGCAACTAGAAGCATGCTTGTGGCTGTGGTTTAGTCAGTTTCCAGGAGCTTTAGTTTGTATATATGTATATAGCCATATTGAACTCTTCATTAACAGCTGCTTTCTTTCCAGGAGTATATTCAAGATGGCATTGATTGGACTAAAGTTGATTTTGAAGACAACGAAGATTGTCTAAATCTGTTTGAGAAGGTTTGTATGTGAAGTCTCTTAAACGAGTCAATTGTCCTCAGCCATTTAAATTGCTTTCTTTTACTTATTCTTAAGTGATTTTTAGTAGTTCTCATAATACATTTTATGTGGTCATATTCGTTAAAACACGTTTTTCCCTAAGGGGTTGTTTGGTGTAATGGGTAAAAGGATTTAATCCCCCAAATAACTTTTGAGTGTCTTTTAATCCGTTTTTTGGTTGCTAAGGCTGGGATAATTTATCCCAGGATTAACAGTTAATTATTACTATGTACGAGCTATTGCATAGGAGCGGGAGTTTACCTTGTGCACATCCAAAAGGTAGTGATTGCGGGCTCCCCTTGTCATAAAAAATTACTCAATTAGTACTAAGATAAGTTATCCCTCCGTGGGATGGAAGAGTAATCTCAGGATAACTTATCCGGTGATAAAGTATGTAAAATAACAAAAATTATCCTCCTTAAACTCTCTTTGATACCCCACTTTTACATTCACGTATATTAACATAATTTTTAACATTTATAATAACATTCACAACCATAAGTAATTGTTGTTTTTATGTTAATATATTTTTCTATTAAAAAATTACATTTCATAAATACAATTTCTATTTATGAATATATTATAAGTTAAATTTGTTTGCCTAATACTTATGTTTGCTTAATGTTTTGGTTTCTCTTAAAATGTTCACTCCTCTACTAAATTACATGTTTTTAATTAAATAGTTTATTACTCACTTAAAAATTATATTTTATATATCAATTAAAATGTAGATAATTTTAATAATATAATTTCTTTTATTTTAATAAACTTAAAATGGAATTTTTATTTTTAAACAAAATAAGATGAAAGTTTTATTTTTAAGTTAAATAAGATGAAAATTTTATTCTTTTTTAAGTTAAATAAGACGTAAATTTTATTTAAAGCTAAATAAGATAGAAGTTTTAATTTTAAGTTAAATAAAATGAAAGTTTAATTTTTAAAAACTCATGGCACAATCATAGAAATGCATACACAAAAATATTTAAGTTAAATAAGGAGAAAATTTTATTTTTAAGAATGAATTACTAATGCTTGCAAAGAACAACTACAAAAACAACAACATACCCAGTGGAATCCCACAAGAAAGCTTGCTAAGAAAATGTAAAAAAAAAAACCTAAATAAGGTGGAGGGTATTTTTTTAAACAAACAACTTGTTCTTAGAAATTATGAAATAAATATAATTTTGAATATGACAACCCAAACAAGCAATAAAAACTACTCTCAGCATAACTAATCCCAACATAACATACCTCAACATAATTAATCCCAGCATTTTTTATATCCAAATTACTCTTGGTATTACTTGAGCCTGAAATATGAAGTGAAATGAATATGCTGATAGAGAAACCAAGTCGCCACAATGAAGGCCTTCCATGCCCAGTGTTTCTTGAAGTATATTTCTGGTTGAGCTGAGCTTCAGCATATTGAAACTTCTCTTTTATGCAGAAACCACTGGGTTTGTTATCTCTGCTAGACGAGGAGTCCACCTTTCCTAATGGCACAGACGTGTCATTTGCCAATAAACTCAAGCAGCATCTAAATTCTAATCTTTGTTTCAGAGGGGAACGAGACAGGGCTTTTACAGTAAGCCATTATGCAGGGGAGGTATGATTGTTTATGACCTACTTGCTTTGTCCTATTTCATCCACTAACATCCCCGTTCCCCCAAATGACTTCTGGCTATCTAATGTAGTGATATGAATGGCTTGTTCATGTTTTTACTTATTCTACTGGGAAATATAATAGTTCTTTATTACAGGTAACTTATGATACAACTGGATTTCTTGAGAAGAATCGTGATTTACTGCACTCCAATTCAATTCTGCTTCTATCTTCTTGCAAGTACCACCTTCCTCAAACATTTGCATCAAATATGCTTTCTCAATCTGAGAAGCCTGTTGTTGGCCCATTGTACAAATCTGGTGGAGCAGACTCCCAGAAATTAAGTGTTTCCACAAAATTCAAGGTAATTTTACAACTATATAAGGGTCTCCTTTTTGCTTATATTTCCTCTTTTTTCTTAACCAAGTAAAAAGAAGAAACAGAAGTCAGGTTATTTTAAATCTGATAACACACTGGTATAGTCCAACTGCTGCTGTCAATACAAAAAGATTGATCTTTGGTGTAGAAATATACTAGGTTATCGCTTTCAAAATTAGAGAAAGCTTGGGATTAACAAATCAGCAATCCTGAGGCAAATCTTGTTTCTGAATAAATCAAAGGATCAGAAAAAGAAAAAGGACAGATGCAGAGACTCAATGGAACTATCTAACACATGCAGTTAAATGCATTGGTAGAGGATTCTTATACCTCGAGAGTTGAGAAAGAAAAAGAACCTCCTAAGGTTTCCTAGGTGAGATTGTGGTAATTACAGAAATTTTGTTTGCCCTAAACTAATTAATCAAAATTGTGTCAAATGAAGCTTGGAATTGCACTGACTTGCTGCCTGCTTATGTCGTGCATGGACATTTATCTTTAGGGGCCCCCGTACGATAAATTTAAGCAGTAACTACAAGAATGAAAAGAGAAGAAAATGTGAGTGAAAAAATTATTACCAATGCAATGTATCTTTGCTGTATCTACCCTCTCAGGTTCCTTCCCATATATTAATACAAGTAAAATCACAGGTGGTATATAGTTAAGACTTTGCCAAGCTTGTTTTATATGTCATGGTTGAGTATCCAGGTTAACATAAATTAAATTTGATTGTCTTATTGAAGTTCAGGAGTTATATTCAACAATCATATTATCCAGATAAACTTATTGGAGGACTGGTGGTTTAAATGAGTTATTATATGACAAAAGTATTATTGTTTGTCTAGCAATTTACGCAGATTTGGGGGCTACATGAAGGAGTTTATTCTGTGTTGGGAAAGGGTGTCCGTGATGTAGTGGAATTCAACTTATGTTTGCCCTTGTGATTCTTCTTATGCTCTTAGGGACAATTATTCCAACTAATGCATAGACTAGAGAACACGACTCCACATTTCATACGTTGTATCAAGCCCAACAATTTTCAGTCTCCTGGAAAGTATGAGCAAGGACTTGTATTGCAGCAGTTAAGATGTTGTGGTGTCTTAGAAGTTGTTCGGATATCAAGATCTGGGTTTCCTACCAGAATGTCCCATCAGAAATTTGCTAGAAGGTAGGGTGGGGGATTATCACTAATGTTTTGTTTTATGTTTATTTCTCAGTATGCTTGATTTCTGACTCTCATCAATGGAATCCTGCATCAGGTATGGCTTCCTTTTATTAGACCATGTTGCATCACAAGATCCACTCAGTGTCTCAGTTGCAATATTGCATCAGTTCAATATTCTGCCCGATATGTACCAAGTTGGTTTCACAAAGTTGTTCTTCCGAACTGGACAGGTGAGGAATACTATTATGACCCCAATTATCTCTCCTGCTCCCATTTTTCTTGCCTCTGTTCCCTTGTCTGTACTTCTATTGCGCTTTTAATTGTCAATTTGATCAATCTATGTAAATCTATCATCTGTGACCATGAGTCTTTATTTAATGCTACTTCCAACACATGTCATTACCCATGAATATCTTGTATTGTACAATTGAGGCTCATACATCCCTTTGCAACGACCTTGTTCTCTCCTCTGGACTCACCCAGGACTTTTAAGTCCATTACTTCGTTTAAAGTTTTATTTTGCATAGAATTGTACGAATTTTTTCACTTGGAAATTGTACAGTCTCTATTACAATTTACAGCTGAAGAGAAAGGGAGAAGAGAAGTATTTAGAACAATTAAAGAATTATATAAAGATCACATTTTGTATATTGCTGGAGTCCAATGTCTGTTCTTTCTTGCTATGAAAGGTGACTGAAGGTTAGAGTAGAACTAGCTTAAGGCCAAGTGCATCTTATGTTCTCATTCGTCTTCAACTTACACATGTACCAGTGTGATGCTTCATTTCTTACACCATTTGTCAGATCTATATGAATGTAAATATAAATTAAATTATGCAAAATCCTGTTAAACTGTGCATTGGGGTTTCAGTGAGAAACTGCTGATGCATATATATGTTATATATTCAGTACTTGTGTCAGTCAAGTTTCTGTCTTTCCTTCCTAAGTTAGATTTCTGAGAAAGATGGTTGAAAGAAGTATTCTAAATTATGCAGTATGCTGCACAATTTCCTAAAGCAAGCCTTTTGGAATTTTGTTTCCCACTCTATTATTAAGTTTGCCATCCTAGCATTTATTTTCCAACTTTACTTATTGGAGGAAGAAAAGAAAAAATGAAGAAAAATTTTCTCCAACCATCTACATCATCTATTGAGATGTCCACTATAGGCCATGCCATTTGAGAATCTGTCCATCAGAAATTGGTTAAGATTATGTTAAAATAATTATTTCTCCAAACTAAAGAGCAAACATTCATTCATTTGTTCCATATACTTAGTACACATTTGGACATGCGATTTTACCTCGTGATTTGAAATTCAAATCACAAGATGAAATTAGAGAAATAGAGTGATTTGAAATCATGAGATGAAATCACAGAAATCGAGTAATTTGAAATCATGAGATGAAATTCCAAATTCTCCAAAAAGCTTGATTTGGGAATATGAACATGATGATATAGTTATTGATGAGGAGATTGTCTGTACTATGTGGGAGGATTATATTAAAGAGTAGTACATGACCACTCATATTCAGTTTTTCTTTTTTACTGAGCTAAAGTTCGATCAATAAATGTTGTATTTTTTCTAGAATAACTTTGTGATTGTGTATTATTATTTTGTTATGAATTTTTCCTTATCTGGTGAGATTGTATAAAAAGTTGGGGCAATTTTAGTAGTTGTCACAACTTAAGAAGTTTTTGTGTTTATGAGCAAAAAATTCAACTTAAAAATTCAAATTGCATGTCCAAACAAAACCTCAACTTTATTTCATATAATTTCATATCATGACTTCAAATCATGATGTCATTTCACACTGTCAAATGGATTCAAATGAGTTGTTATCTTATTACTTCTTTTCAGATTGGAGTTCTTGAAGATACAAGAAATCGCACTCTCCATGGCATCTTACGTGTTCAAAGTTGTTTTAGAGGTCACCAAGCTCGCCGACATCTCAAACATTTTCGAAGAGGAATTGTTACACTTCAGTCATGTTGGTTCTGTTGAACTGTGAACTTCTTAGCTTCTCTGTTATTCGCATATTGTAGGGTTTATGACTGTTACTGCATGCTTTCTCTGTACAGTTGTCCGTGGTGAGAAAGCTAGAAAAAAATATGCAGTCTTACTACAGAGACACAGAGCAGCTGTGTGTATACAAAAGCAAGTAAGAGGCAGAACCAAAAGGAAGACATATGAAAATGTTCATGATGCATCAATTGTGATACAATCTGGTAACTGTTAAAGCTCCACTGCAATTTTCCATACATGAGTAACTTGTGTTTAGTTTGCATGATCTGATAAACAACAGATATTGGCTGTAAGATTTGCACAAACAGCTGTACATTTTGGGCTTGGTAGTGTTATAGAGACTCCTCTTATTTGTAAATGGATATTTATTCCCTCTTATTTGTAAATGTGATATATTTACTCAATGGTTTTAACAATATTTGACTTGCTCATCCAATAGATTTGACATGGTTTTTAAACATACTGTAATAATTTTTAAGTTATTTGAATTTCTTTTCCAGTGATTCGTGGCTGGTTAGTCAGAAGATGCTCAGGAGACATTGGATTGTTACAATTTGGAGGCAGAAAGGTAATCATGGGCGGCTTTAAATTGGGGATGACAATTTTTTTGTGATATCTCTTTACTGCACACTCATTGCTTTTCAAGTTAGTTATTATTATTGACAAAAGCATGTGGGGCCATTCTCTTCTATTGGTTTCTTATCCCTGTTAGCTTCTTACAGGGTAATGAGTCAGAAGAGGTGCTAGTGAAGTCTTCTTTCCTGGCAGAGTTACAACGTCGAGTTCTTAGAGCTGAAGCTGCTCTCCGAGAAAAAGAAGAGGAGAATGACATACTTCACCAGAGACTACAGCAGTATGAGAATCGTTGGTCAGAGTATGAGTTGAAAATGAAATCCATGGAAGAAATATGGCAGAAACAAATGAGATCGCTGCAGTCGAGTCTTTCCATTGCAAAAAGGAGCTTAGCTCTTGACGATTCCAGGAGGAACTCTGATGCATCTGTCAATCCAACTGATGAGAAAGAGTCTAGCTGGGAGACAGGAAGCAACCAAAGGGCCCGAGAGAGCAATGGAGTACGACCAATGAGCGCTGGTCTTAGTGTCATAAGCCGATTAGCTGAGGAGTTTGAGCAGAGGAGTCAAGTATTTGGTGACGATGCTAAGTTCTTGGTGGAAGTAAAATCAGGTCAAGTTGAGGCTAACTTGAGTCCAGATCATGAGCTAAGGAGGTTGAAGCAGATGTTTGAAGCTTGGAAGAAAGATTATGGATCAAGATTGAGAGAAACAAAGGTGATTCTGAATAAACTGGGGAGTGATGAAGGTGGTAGTGACAAAATGAAAAAGAAATGGTGGGGAAGGAGGAATAGCACAAGGTTGAACTAAATTAAATTCCTTGTTGAGTTGGATCAAAGTTTTTGCTTTACATACCAAGGCAGGTGTTTTGCAGTGAGCAAGTTTGTATAGAAGTGAAAGGGGATGTTAGTATAATGTGAGATTCGTAATAGTATGTTATTTGATATACGCGTTTCTGTAAAGTTAATCATTGTTTTATGATATTCAAATCGTATTTGTGTTGAACAACTAATTTTTCAGCAGAAAAGTTACGGAAATGGAAATTGATGGTTTTGCTAAGAACAATTAGAATAGATCATTAAAGCAGAAACCGACGTACAAATAAAATATGACACCCATAGTGGGTAATTGAAACTGGTAAAGTTGCTTCAATGTTACTTGTAAGTCATAGGTTTGAGTCGTGGAGCTGAAAAGCATCAAGAATAATTTGGTTAACTAAGTTGCTAAAGATTTTCAATATATATATATATATATATATTTATATTGCAATATAAGTTCACATATTTTTTTTAAGTAAACTTCAATATATTGCTTTATCGTTATTTCAAATGTTCATACGATATAAATGCGTCATTTACAACCAAACATAGGCAAGTTGAATTACAAGAAATTCTCTGTGTATGGAAAATAGAGCAGTGTTTAGATTATGAATTAACATATTTCATGTTCGAGCAATATATAAAATATAGATATCTTTGAAAAAAGTAATCAATCTTCATATATTTTCGCAAGTGGTATTTATTTTCCACAATTGTTATCTTCTATTTGTATTATTTGCACCAAAAACTTTGCATATGTGACAATATATATAAATATTTGATCAACTCTAGTATAATTTATTTATGATTAACTTTGTCGATAAATTGTGATTCATTTTATTATTGTTTTCAATAAGTAGAAATAATTCTATTTATGTTGATGTCAATATTGAAAATATTTATTAAAAAAGTTAATTTCTAATTTCACAAAAAGAAAAGAATCATGAAAACAGCTTTATTTCTATATGTAATAGTAATAATTACCTTAATGTTAAATTCTAAATTAAAATATTAAAGAAAAACTAATATTGAACTCTGCTGCTCAAACAAACAGCCAACATAAATTATTTTTTAGTCTTGATTTATGTGACATTGATAGATTTTTTATGTATATTTCAAAAATTATTTTAAAATTATAGTTGAAGCAGCTAAAGAAATATTATGAAGCAATTAAGAAGATTAAATTAAAAATCCCGAGAAATATTTTTTATTGGCTCCACATAATAAAGGAGAAGAATCAGGCAGGACAATCGGAAGCTGCTCAAGTAAGCAGCACGATCAGAAGCAACTCAACTAATTGCTTATATATAAGTATTTATATTTATATTATATTTATATTTATATTTATATTTATATTTATATTTATACTATATAGAAATGCCAATTGAGGACGATCAATGGAAATTTTAAAAATATTACTACATTCAAGGGCAAAAAGATAGTTGAATGGGTTAATATTAGAAATAAAAATCTAGAAGCGTCTTTCTTTTTTCATATTTTTTCTATCTATTATTATATATTATTCCTATCTATTTATTTCTACTTTTTAAAGAAGCCATGAGAACGACGACCAATGATATTTTAGCAATTTTAACTTTATTTATGGATAAAATAATAATTGTATAATTAATAGTCAAAATAAAAATCTAGAAGAATCTATACATGTCATTACTTTTGTTATGAGCCCATAAGAATATTTTTGTAATTGTGTTAAAATGAAGAGTTTCTATTAGTTAAGTAATGACATGTATAGATTCTTGTTTGGACATAACAATAATAAATATTAAGCTTGTTTGGACATATTTTAGAAAGAAAATCTTATTAATTTAAAATAAAATGTGTTTGAATTGTTGATTTTTTCTCCTAAAATATTTTTAAGAATTACTATGTAAACATATTTTTGGTATTAAGTTACAAATATGACCATTACTAAAGTTCGTATCTTGATAATTAAAACAGTCTTAAAAATAATGTATCAGTAGTTTTTATTTAATTTATAGAAAATACCAAATTTAGTGATTGAAAGAGAAAATAATGTTTGAATATCAAGAAATTAATAATTTGATAATGTATTCATCGAAATATTAAAGTTATCAATTTTTTATTTTTATATAGCATATTTTCTTAACATCAAATATGATAAACTATTTAACAGAGAAAATTTGAACAAAAAATATGCTAAAATTTAAATTTGAGGAATATTAAATAAAAAAATAAAAAAAAAGGAGTTAAAAAATAAGAACAACAAAAGAAAATATCAATATAAAAGGATCATGTTGAGAAATATAAAGAAAGAAAAAAACTAAAGAATAAATAAAGGAAAAAACAACCTACAAAAGAAAAAACAATTATATTGGTTATTTTGTGGGGCTAAGATTCAAAATTTTGAGTTTTTTAATTTAATCTTTTCAAGGCAGCTATGTATTGACATATCTGCTTCACCTACTTCATAATTTTTTTAGCTGCTTCAATTTTAATTTTACAATATCTTCTAAAATATATAGAAAAAATTTATCGATATCACATAAATCAAGACTAAAAAATAATTTATATTGGGCCTGTACTAGCACGGGCTTCTGTCACTATATATATAATATATATATTATATAATATAATATTGATTGAAAATTTGAATATGTTTCAATTTTTTTATAATAAACATAAAAATTTAATTGAAAATTTATAACTGATACTTTAAATAAGTTCTCTCTATAAAATAATCATAATATTAGAAGTGCAATGATACTTGTTCTTTTTCATAATTTAACTCTCAAAAGCGACGACAACGACGACATTACCCCAATGCCTCAAAGGCTCCCGTCCATTGCGGGGTAAGGGGAGGTCAGATGTACGCAGCCTGACTCCTATGTTTAAAAACATAGCGTGATTATTTCCGGATGACCCATGATGAGCGTCGAAAGTTGCATTGACTAACTGCTACTTCACAATTGAAAGAAGCGCAAACAATTTAAAGAGCCATTTTGCTTTATTCCATCATACCCCAAAGCCAAAAAATAGTGAATCTTTAGCTCCATCTAAGATTGATGAAAATTAACTCTCAAAAGCACTATGTAGAAAAGATTAGCCTAACACAATTTCCTTATCAAAAGTACTTTTCAAATGAATTAGTCAAACACAAATTGCTTATAAAAATAAATAATTTTTAATATCAACGCCAAACATGTGCAAAGTAAAGTTACCCATCTAGCCCTCTCATACAAAATAATAGAATTTCGAGCATTATAATAGAAACTTGGGCTCACTAAAAATAGAGATAAAGTAGAAATGATCTGTAATACTTCAAAAGTTGGAACGTCGAAACAAAACAAGAAATTTCAAAAGTTGATCTGGTGCAGGTTCTACGAGACTTATCTATAGATCATAGATGACTCCACAAGCCGTAGATAGGGATTGTAGAAGTGCCCTCAAAGTTGAAAATTTTTAGAAAAGGGTTAGGTTTGACGAAGGGCTTTAAGGCCCATAGAACGTTTGGTCAAGTTTGACGAAAAGCTTTAAGGCCCGTAGAAGATTTTATGGGTCGTAGTTGCTCATCATGGATTGAGATTCAGAGACTTGATTTTAGGGTCTAAAAGAACGACTGAAGTTTACAGACCATGATTGGTTCTATGGATCGTAGAAAGGGTTCGTAGAACACCAAAAACGTTTAGATAAATTTTTTCTGGATGAAAGAGAATTTAATGAAAGGATTATATGGTCAGTGTAAGGAACCACAAGTAGTAGAACATGATTATGGAATGATGTCCTAAAAGTTAAAATTTAGGAGCTGTAGGCTTTTTTCTACAGACCAATAAACGATCCGCAGAACTTTTTATGGCTTGTAGACTTGGATCGCAGATTCAATTTCATAATCCAAAATTTTATAATGACTTTCATGAAAGATATTTTATGAGTCGTACTTTCATCTATAGGTCATAGAGTTGGTTTCATTAAAAAACTTTAGAGACTCGATTTCCAATGCCCGATTTCTACAGATAGGCCTTATGAACTTTAGAGTGAACCACGAATTGTAGATTGTTAAACGCCCCAAAAATGTGCTTTGAAAATGCCCATAATCATAATTTCTGTGTATCTCACAATTCGTACGTGATATCAAAAATCTGACTTCATATTCTCAATCAGGGGGCAAAATTGAGTAGAAAATGGTATAACCCAGATTTTAAATAACCCATAGCGAAAAATAATTTTCACTAATTTTTCAGAAAACAGTGGTTATATGCGTTTGGTTAGCGATGGGACCCATCGCAGACCAATGTTGGTTTTTTCTTGTTTTCTGTTTCGGCTTAAGGGCATTGGCGTCATGGCCCTATGCCCATTTACATGTAAAATCTCCCATATTTAGCCATTTTTCAACTCTATATCACTAAAAAAAAAACCTCTCTAAAACTTCTCCAAGACTTTATCAAAATTTTCATCCAAATTCAAGGATTTCAAGCTCACATTGGATCTCCAAAACTCAATCCAAGCTTCAAGCCTCCTTCAAAGTTTACATCAAGGAGTCCCCAAATTTAGATAATGTGGGTTTCATCCATTAGGTCCTTTCACCCATGGAGCCCAATCTTCCTTTTTATGAAAATTACATATTTTCAAGTTCTATCATCTATGGGTATCTTTTATTATGGATTATGGTTATAAATTTTGTTGGGGTTTTATGAAATGTTGATTGATTATGCATGTGTATCTATTTCAAGCTTATACCATGAATTGATTTTGTCTATTGAGACTATATATGTTTTGAGCTATGAAACTATGATCTATTATGACATTTGATGGTGGATTTCAAGGTACCCTATATGAGGATTTTACTATATGTTGGTGGGTTGATTTGCATTGAGTTTTTTTTCATATTATTACACTCTTGAATTGCATAATTTTGAACAAGCATTATGCACCCACCAAATATTTGATAAAATGTCTTGATGAGGATTCTCAAGTTATTTACATGATTTATAAGTCAAGTGACTTTATGATGATTAAGGGCTTACATATATGCATTGAATTCATGAAAAATATCTATGATGTTGCAAGTAGACCACACCTTATTGGGGGATGACATGCCCAATCACCTTGTTGAGCGGGTGACATGCCTCAATCACCTTGCTGGGGGGTGATATGCCTAATTATCATGTTGAGAGGTGACATACCTCAATCACATTGTTGGGGGGTGACATGCCCAATCACCAGGTTGAGAGGTGACATACCTCAATCGTCTTATTTGGGGGTGGGGGGTGATCGTATGCCCAATCACCATGTTGAAGGGTGACATATCTCAATCATCTTGTTGGGGGGTTGGCATGCCCAATCACCATGTTGAGAGGTGACATATCTCAATCACCTTGTTGGGGGGTGACATGCCTAATCACCATATTGAGGGGTGACATACCTCAATTACCTTGTTGGGGGGTAACATGCCCAATCATCATATTAAGGGGTGACATACCTCAATCACCTTGTTGGGGGTGGGGAGAGTAACATGCCCAATTACTATGTTGAAGGGTGAGATACCTCAATCATCTTGTTGGGAGGTGACATTCCCAATCACCATTTTGAGGAGTGACATACCTCAATTGCCTTGTTTGGTGGTGATATACCCAATCACCATATTGAGGGGTGACATATCTCAATCACCTTTTTGGGGGGTGACAAGCCGAATCACCTTATTGAGGGGTGACATACCTCAATTATCTCACAAGGGGGTGACATGCTTTGGATTCCTAGTAGTAGTTCGCTTGGTCTATATCGGTTATGGTTTCTTCCCAAACATGTGATATGTTTTATGCAAGTTGTATGATTTACAAGCATGTTTTACTTCAAGCATTGATCATGCATGCCATAGTGATATTTTACTTATCCATTGCTTATGATTATGCATTTTGACTATATTGACTTACATTTTGTTGCATTGCATCCTACATACTTAGTACATTCAAATATACTAACACATACTTTATGCCTACATGACATTGTCATATAAGGACCAGATCACCTCTCGATCTCCTCCACGTGGCTAGTTTGGTACTTCAGAAGATAAACTTTGGTGAGTCCTCAAGTCCGAGGACACTATCTATGCTACTCTTACTATTTGATATTTTTTTATGTTGAACACTTGATACTATGAGGGTGATCCCGGAAAGGCCTCCGCTCTATTCCATGTTAGAGGTATTGTTGGATATTTGATATACTTATGCTGTGAGCTTGAATCTTTTATGCTTTTATAAATATGAAGACTTTCCTTAGTCCCGCTTCCCTTATTTAAATTGCTTGTGTTGTTTATTTTGCTTTTGTGACCAAAGATCAGTGAATGATATGTTAAGAGGCTTATTTGGGGTCCCTTCGGATTCTCATTCGTCGTGTCACGTATAGGCCCTAGGCTTGGGTCATGATAAACTTGGTATCAGAGCACTAGATTGTTAATGATCCTCAGAATCCAATATACCACATCGATTAGAGTCTTATTCATGGTTGTGAAGTGCGCCATAACTAAGAATGGGAGGCTATGAGGCATTTTAGGAAATGTTTCACTCCTTCATGGTTTATATCGTGCTTTAGATATAAGTGTAAGGCTTTTTCCCCTAATGAATGCTCTGTGCTATTCTAGATCATGCCGATTCCAAGAGGGAGACTAAGGAGAGCCCATACACCCGAGGAGTAACCATCCCCTCCCGCTCCTCAAGGTGGAGGGATAGTCCAAGATAAATTTCGGGATGCTATTACAATGCCAACTCGTGCTATGACCAACCAAATTTACCAAGGGGTCCAAGCCCCTTATGCCCCTAGTTTTGGCTTCTAGGGTGAGGGATTTAACTAGAATTAACCATCGGAGTTCTACGATCCAAGATAGATAAGGATCTCCAAGAGATCATCGATGAGATGTACAAAATGCTATCTATTATGGGGGTCAATTCGGAGGAGAAAATGAAGTTAATGGCCTATCAACTCAAAGTTGTGGCCCAAATTTGGTTCACCCAATGAAAATTGGAGAGGAGAGATGATGATGCTATTCCTTGGGAGGAGTTCAAAGCCACATTCCTCAATCGATTCTTTCCTATCAAACTAACAGAGGCTAGAATGGTGGAGTTTATGAACCTTAGCAAGGTTCCATGAGTGTGAGGGAGTATGTCCTCAAGTACAACCAACTCTCCAAGTATGCTCCACAATTGGTTGCCGAGCCTAAGGAGTGACAGACTTGGTTAATAAGGAGTGTCGCACCGCCATGCTAGTGAGTGATGGATGTTTTCTGCCTTATGACATATGGCGAGCCACTAGAGGGGGAAAAGCTTATAAAAAGAAAAAGTGGAGAGTCCAAGAGGGCTTATTGTGAAGGTAGATTCCAAAGTTCCAAGGGTCCCCAATTTTTGCAAGGCCACATATTCCAAGGCCAAGGGTCTTCTAATTCTCCTAATAGGAAATTTGCTGATGATAAGCCAAGATTCTAAGGTGGTAGTGGTGGGGTGCATAACCCTATATGCCAAAGATGTGGTAGGAACCATGATGACCCATGTTTGAGAAGCTCTAATGCTTTCTTTGGTTGTGGTGAAGTTGGTCATAAGGTGATTGATTGTCCTCATGCTCAAAACAAGAGGAGAGATGGTTGTCTACAAGTCCAAGGTGCAAATGCAGGTCTAAGGTCTAAGGGAGGCCAATAAGGGGGTGCTCCAAGGCAAAATAGATTTTATGCTCTTCAAGGGAGACAAGGGGTGGATGAGGTTCCCAATGTCTTTATCCGTATGTTAAAGGTTTTTGATTTTAATGTATATACATTGATAAACCTAGGTGCCACTTTTTATTTTAGTACTCCTTTTGTTGCTAAAAGGCTTTATATTAGTATGAAATTTTTGTGTGAACCTTATGAAGTGTCTACCCCCCGTTGGTGAATCCATTTTTGCTAAAAGAGTCTACAAGTGTTTATATTGCATAAAATCTTGCCTTGTGATTTTGTTGAGTTAGACATGGTGGATTTTGATGTCATTCTTGGGATGGATTAGTTGCATGCATATTATGTTTCTATTGATTGTAGAACCCGTAGGGTTAAATTTCACTTTCCTAATGAGCCCATCCTTGAGTAGGAAAGCAGTGATGTGGTGGTTAAGGGTAGATTCATTTCTTGCCTTAAAGCCCAAAAGTTGATTTATAAGGGTTGTCTCTATCATCTTGTGAGGGTTAGGGATGTTGAGTCCAAAATCCTTCCTATTGAGTCAGTTTCGATGGTTAATGAGTTTCTTGATATCTTTCTCAATGAGCTTCCTAGTGTTCCTCTCGAAAGGGAAATAGACTTCGGTATAAACTTCCTTCCTAATACTCAACCCATTTCTATTCCCCCTTACCAATATGATGGAGATGAAGGAGTTGAAGGAGCAATTGGGGGATTTGTTGGAGAAGGGTTTCATAAGGTCTAGTAAGTCACCTTGGGGTGCATGGTGTTATTTGTGAAGAAAACGGATGGTTCTCTTTTAATATGTGCATTGATTACTGACAACTTAATAGAGTCACCATAAAAAACAAGTACCTCTACCAAGTATTTATGACCTTTTTAATTAACTTCAAGGGGCTAGTCACTTTTTTAAGATTGATCTTCTATCTGGGTATCGCCAAGTTAAAGTGAGGGAGTGCGACATTCCCAAGACACTTTTCAGACTAGGTCTGGGCACTTTGAGTTTGTGGTTATGTCCTTTGGGTTGACTAATGCACTGACTATATTTATGGATCTCATGAATAGGGTCTTTAAACCGTACCTTGACTTCTTTGTGGTGGTTTTTATTGATGATATCTTGATTTGTTCCCATAGTGAGTAGGAGTATGTGAGTCACTTGAGGGTGGTGTTGCAAATCTTGATGGAGGAGAGGTTGTATGCTAAATATGAAAATTATGAGTTTTGGTTGAAAGAGGTTACTTTTCTAGGGAATATGGTATCGACTGATGGTATTAAGGTGGGTCCTAAGAAGACAGAGGTGATTAGAAATTGGCCTAGACCTTTGACTCTATTAGACATTAGAAGTTTCTTGGGTTTGGCAAGTTATTACTGCAGGTTTATGAATGGCTTCTCTTCAATTGCTTCTCCTATGACTAAGTTGACACAAAAGAAGGTAAAATTTGTGTGGACTGATGAATGTGAGAAGAGTTTCCAAACTTTGAAAGATAAGCTTGTCTCTACTCTTATCTTGTCTCAACCAGAAGGGTTGGAATGATTTGCTGTGTATTGTGATGCCTCAAGAATTGGTTTCTGGTGTGTTTTGATGTAAAAGTTAAGGTGATAGCATATGCCTCTAGATAACTTAAAGGTGCATGATAAGAATTATCCCACTCATGATCTTGAACTGGCGACCGTGGTATTTGCTTTGAAAATTTGGCATCACTACTTGTATGGGGTTCATGTTATGTGTTTATCAACTACAAGAGTCTCCAATATGTGTTAACCCAAAAAGATCATAACTTAAGACAAAGAAGGTAGTTAAAGCTCCTTAAAGATTATGATATGATTGTGCATTATCAATCTGGCAAAGATAATGTTGTGGCCAATGCTCTAGTAGGGTGTCTATAGGTAGTCTAGCTTATGTTGATGATGGTAGCAAAGAGGTGGCTAGAGAGGTTCACCGATTGGCTAGATTGGGGGTTAGGTTGGATAAAGTTGATAATGATAGTTTAGTGGTTGTTGATGTTTCCAAGTCTTCCTTGATTGAGGAGGTAAAGGCAAAACAAGATCTTAACCCCGCCTTGCTAGAGTTGAAGGCCTTGGTGAGAGATGGTAAAGTGGAGGTTTTCTCCCAAGGGGAAGATGGTGCCCTTAGGTATCAAAGTAGATTGTGTGTGCCAAATATTGATGATTTGAAAGAATTGATCTTGAATGAGGCCCACAATTCATCCTACTCCATTCACCTAGATTCTACAAATATGTATAGAGACTTGAGGGAGGTGTATTAGTCGGGTGGTATGAAAAGGGACATTGCCAAGTGCATATCCAGATGTCATAATTGCCAACAAGTCAAAGCCAAACATCAAAGGCTAGGTGGCCTAGGCCAAGGCATAGAGATCCCTACTTGGAAGTGGGAAGAGATCAACATGAATTTTGTGGTTGGGTTGCCTAATACTAGGAACATTTTGACTCTATTTGGGTTATTTTTGATAGAATGACAAAGTTGGCCCACTTCCTATCGGTCAAAACTACCTATGGTGCCTAAGATTATGCCAAGCTGTACATTCGTGATTTGGTTAGATTGCATAGGGTACCATTGCCTATCATTTCAGATCATGGTGTTCAATTCACTTCTTACTTTTGGAGGTCCTTCCAAGGAGCTCTTGGTACTAAGGTTAAGCCTAACATGACCTTTCACCCTCAAATGGTTAGTCAATCTGAGAGGATTATCCAAACTCTTGAAGTTGTGGTTAGAGCTTGTGTTTTGGAGTTTAAGGAAAATTGGGATGAACATCTTCCACTCATTGAGTTTGCTTACAACAATAGCTACCACTCAAGCATTAGTATGACTCCTTTTGGAGCTTTTTATAGTAGGCGTTGTAGATTCTGGTTAGTGGTTTAAAGTAGGGGAGATGGCTTTGCTAGGTCTGAATTTGTTCATGGAGGACATAGGGAAGGTGAGGCTGATAAGGGAGAGATTGAGAATAACCCAAAGTTGACAAAAGTCCTACTCTGACGTGAAGAGAAGAGATTTTGAGTTTAAGGTTGGTGATTGAGTTTATTTGAAAGTATCACCTATGAAGGGTGTGGTACAATTTGGCAAAAAAGGGAATTTAAGTCCAAGGTTCCTAAAAGTGTGACTGTTTAAGCATGTTTTGAGCTATAAATCTTTGATCTATTTTCAGATTTGATGAAAGGTTTCGATTATATTGCATAAGGGTATTCCCAAGTGTTGGTGCATGGTTTTACATTAAGTTTTCTTGCATGATTTCACTTTTGAATGGTTTTACATTAAGTTTTCTTGCATGATTTCACTTTTGAGTTGAATGATTTTACACAATCATTACACACCCACCAAGTGTTTAATAAAATGTCCGTTAATGCTTCTTGAGTTGTTGTAAGTTTAATGCTTGGTATATGAGTTAACTGACTTTATGATGATGAAAGAGAGTTGTATATGTGTTGATTTCATGAATAACATCTATAGTGTTGGAAGTTGATCAATTGTCTTGCTCGGGAGGTAGTAGGCCCGTGCAATTATGTTGCGGGGTTTGTACCTCAATTGCCTCGCTTGGGAGGTAGTAGATCCGTGCAACCATATTGGGGGGTTTGTACCTCAATTGCCTCGCTGGGAAGTAGTAGGCCCATGCAACTATGTTAGGGGTTTTGTACCTCAATTGCCTCGCTCGGGAGGTAGTAGGCCCATGCAACTATGTTGGGGGGTTTGTACCTCAATTGCCTCGCTCAAGAGGTAGTAGGCCCATGCAACTATGTTGGGGGTTTGTACCTCAATTGCCTCACTCGAGAGGAAGTAGGCCCATGCAACCATGTTGGGGGATTTGTAACTCAATCGCCTCGCCAAGGAGGTGGTAGGCCTTGGTTACAAATGATGGTCTCTTCCTACACTATAAAATGTTCTATATAAGTATGTTTTACTACATATATTGATCATGCATGCCATATTATTATATGCTCTTTTATTACCTATGTATGCATTTTGATTATGTTATCTATGTTTTGTTGCATTACATCCTACATACTTAGTACATTCAAATATACTAACGCATGCTCTATGCCTACATGATTTTACCATGTAGGGATCTGAGTTCCACTTGATCATCCTTCTCCTTCATGTGGCTAGTAAATCTCTTCAAAGCAAGTTGGTGAGTCCTCAATTTCGGGGACAATGCCTTTGATCTTATGCTATGTATAAAGACTCTATTTCCTTCTTATTGTATACTTGACTATGAGGGTGAGCCCGGTTGCTTGTCTTAGCCCCCGCTAAGTTTTATGTTTAGAGGTGTTGTTGGAAAAGTTATGCAAAGATTCGACTCTGTTTGACTCTATGATGCTTTATGATATGAAAGATGTCCCTTAGCCTCGTTTTCCCTTATTCCTACTCTTTTATGGTTATTTGATTGCTTTCGCGACCAAGGATGTGTAATGATATGTTAAGAGGCTTGATTGGGGTCCCTTTGAGTTCCCTATTTGCCGTGTTGTGTAGGCCCTAGGCTTGGGACATTACATACTTGGTATCAGAGCACTAGGTTGTTAATGGTCCTCGAAATCCAATACACCATGTTAATTAGAGTCTTATTCATGGTTATGAAGCGTGCCATGACCATGAATGAGAGGCTTTGAGTCATTTTAGGAAATATTTTACTTCTTCATAATCTATGTTGTGCGGTAGAGCTAGGTCCTCTAGGGTTTATTACTAATTCCTAAGCGTACATTTTAGAATATATCACAGGCTACTCAGGATGGTAATATATCAAATGTGGAGATTGGTAATTCTCTATGGGTATTGGCCAAAACTGACAAACTTGATGACTCAACTCAATTATCAAGTGAGTGCCCTAGGGATTTCAAGTGGTAAGATGAGGAAGAGAAAGGGTAAGGAGGCCAAGAGAGCCCATTTTGAAGGAAAGTTCCAAAGTCCCAAAGATGGGGGTGGTGTGGTGACTTACGCTAGGTGCCCAAGATGTGGTAGATGCTATGATGACCCATGCTTGAAGGGTACAAATGCTTTTTATGGTTGTGGGGAGATGGATCATAAAGTAAATGATTGTCCTCATAAACGGATCAAGGGTAAAGGTAGTGATGTTGATCAAGGTGAAAATGTTGGTGGAAAAGCTCCTCCTACATGCAACAAGTGTGGAAGGTACCACTTCGGAGATTACTTAGTCGATTTGGGTGCGTGTTTTGGGTGTGAGGGAGTAGATCATAAGAGGAGGCATTATCCGTAGGTCCCTAAAGTTCATAAGGATGGTCGTTGATGTTCTCAACCATACCTCTCTAGGAGTCGCTAGGCTTGGCATGTCACTTCGCAGGTAAGTTGAAAATCTTGATTTTTATAGATCTGGGTTCCACTATTCCTTTCATTATTCCCTTTGGTTGCTAGTGGGCTTCTTGTGTGTCCTGAGTTGTTATGTGAACCTTTGGTGTCTACCCACTATGTTGAGCCTTTTGTTGCTAGAAAGTTCATAGGTATTATTCCGCATTCAGGTTGCATTAGGTCTTGCCTTGTAACTTGTTGGGTTTGATGTGGTGGATTTTGATGTCATACTTAGGATGGATTAGTTGCATACATATTGTGTCTCCTTAAATTGTAGGGCCCATAGATTTAGATTCCAATTCCTTAATAAACCCGTCATTGAGTTGGGGCTTGTAAAGTGGTTGTGAAGGGGTAAGTCTATTTCTTGTCTTAAGGTACAATTGATCTCTAAGGGTTGCATTTATCATCTTGTAAGAGTTAGGGGTGTTAAGCCTAAGTTATTTCTGTTGAGTTATTTTCGGTGATCAATGAGTTAGTGAATGTTCTTTCCAATATTTTAAATTTGGGGTGGTGTCTTTTAGTTTGACTTATGCACTGGTTATATCAATAAGTATCATTAATAGGGTCTTTAATCCCTACATTGTTATGTTTATTTGGTCTCTGATGATGAAGTATTGATTTACTTAGAGCTTGTGAACCATTTGGGGGTGGTATTGCAAATCTTGAGGAAAGAGAAGTTGTATGGTTAGTATGAGAAGTGTGAACTTTGGTTGAAGGAGGTTGCCTTTCTAGGTCATATAATGTCGACAGATATGATTAGAAATTGGCCTAGACCTTCGACTCCATCAGATATTAGGAGTTTCTTGGGCTTAGTGGGTTACTACCAGAGATTTGTAAATGAGTTCTCTTCTATTGCTTCTCCCATGACTAAGTTGACCCAAAATAAGGTGAGTTAGTATTGACCGATGCGTGTGTAAAAAGATTTCAAACTTTGAAAGATAAGGTTGTGTCCGCTCCTATTTTGTCTCTACCAGAAGGGTTTATTGTGTATTGTGATGTCTTTTGGATTGGTTTGGGTTGTGTTTTGAGGCGGAATGGCAAGGTCACAGCCTATGCTTTTATACCACTTAAGATGAATGAGAAAGATTATCCTATCTATGACCTTGAAATGGCCTCGTGGTATTGCTTTAAGAATTAGGCATCATTTTTTTATGGGGTGCATGTTGATGTGTTTACCGATCATATGAGCCTCCAATATGTGTTCACTCAAAAAGATCTCAAGTTAAGGCAAAGAAGGTGGTTATAACTTCTTAAGGATTATGATATGAGTGTGCATTATGATCCCGATAAGACTAATGTTATGGCAGATGCTCTGAGTAGGGTATTTATGGATAGCCTAGCTCATATTGATGGTGGGGGTAAAGAGGTGGCGAGGGAGGTCTATCGCTTAGCTAGATTATGTGTTAGGTTGGAAGAGGCTAATAATGGTAGTATTATAGTTGTTGATGGTTCAAAGTCTTCCTTGGTTGATGAGGTAAAAGCAAAGCAAGATCTTAATCCCTCCTTGTTAGAATTGAAGGATTTGGTGAGCATTGGCAAGGTGGAGGTTTTCCCCCAATGGGGAGATGGTGCCCTTATATACAAAGGTAGGTTGTGTGTTCCTAGTGTTGATGACTCGAGGACGAGGGTTCTTGATGAGATGCATAATAGCTATTGTTCTAGCATTGGTACGACTCCTTTTTGAGCTCTATATGGTAGACGTTGTAGGTCCCCAGTTGGGAGTTTGAGGTAAGAGAAATGGCTTTGTTGGGTCCAGATCTAGTTATGGAGGCTATGGAGAAGTTAAGATTGATTAGACAAAGGTTAAAAACAGCCCAAGGTCCTCAAAGATCCTATGCTGATGTGGGAAGTAGGGATATGGAATTTAAGAGTGGTGATTGGGTTTATTTGAATCTTTCAACCATGAAGGGCATGGTTTGTTTTGGTAAAAGGGAATTGGGTTACGGTCTGTGGGTCTTTATGGAGCATTGAGGAGGATTGGTAAGGTTGCATACGAATTGGATTTGCCTATAGACATAGTGATGGTTCGTCTAGTTCTTCATGCTTCTAGGTTGAGAGAAAGTGTCAGTGACTCAAGTTCTATAGAGATCTTTGAGGTTGTGGGTGTTGTGGAGGATAAGCTGGCTTAGGAGAATATCCTAGTGAAGGTATTGGATGGATGGGTGGGAAAATGGTTTGATAGGGATATGGTGTATGTCAAGGCCCTTTGGAAGGATCGTCTAGGCGAAAGTGTCTCTCGGGGAGCCGAATATCCATACCTCTTTCATTCTATTCAAGATTATGATAACATGTCAAGTACGTTTTATGATTTCAAGTCCTATGTTTCAGCTCTTGTGTCATTTGCATGCATTCACGTTTATGTTGACAAGTTCATGATGATTTGACACTTACTTTGAGATTTTAAAAATGGTGTTTAAGTGTATTGTTATATTCTTGTTGGGGCTGATTTCTTTATAATTACTCTTTTTATGTACATTTCTTTGACATCCAGGGATGAATGTTCCAAGGGAAAGATATTGAAATGACCCCAAAAAGTGTCTGAAAATGTGCCTCGAAAGTGCCTAGAATTGTAATTTCCATGTCTCAAAATCCGCGCGTGATATCAAAAATCCGATTTCATATTCTTGATCAGGGGGCAAAATTGAGTGGGGAATGGTCTAACCCCAATTTTAGAGCGACTGAATCACAATTTCAGTTTTCCAAAAATGCATTTTCCAGAGAGTGTTCATGCCTCTGGCGCGATGCGCCTTGGGCGCGCCCTAATGTCATTTTTCCTAGTTTTTATTACTCGATCCAAATCTTTTGGGTCTTGGTCCTAAGTGTTCATATGCGTGAAAATACCTATACTTCGCCATATTTTACCTTTATGTCATACTTGAAATTCCCCAATACTCTCTCAAAAACAATTAGAAAAATATTTCGCCCAAAATTCAAGTGCCAAAACTCATTCCATATCTTAAGGATTTTACTCAAGCTTCAAGTCTCCATTTTCAATCTTCATCAAGAATTCTCCAAAGTCAAGGTATATGGGTTTCAAACATTGGGTCCTTTCACCCATGGTGTCTAATCATCCTTTTACTTAAATTACATGTTTCTAAGTTGATTTTACATATTGTTTTCTATTATGAATTTGACTATGAACTATGTTGGGGTTTTGTAAAAGTATGGCTATTTAAGTATGTTTTGAGCTATGAATCTTTGATCTATCTTGAGATTTGATGAAGGGTTTTGATGTATATTGCATGAGGGTATTATCAAGTGTTGGTGGGTGGTTTTACACTGAGTTCTCTTGCATGATTTCACTCTTGAGTTGAATAATTTTACACAATCATTACATACCCGCCAAGTGTTTGATAAAATGTTCGGTTAATATTTCTTGAGTTGTTGAATGTCTAATGCATGGTATATAAGTTAAAGTGACTTTATAATGATGAAATGGAGGTGTATATGTGTTGATTTCATAAATGACATCTACAGTGTTGGAAGTTGATCAATTGCCTCACTCGGGAGGTAGTAGGCCATGCAACCATGTTAGGGGGTTTGCACCTCAATTGCCTCGCTCAGGGAGGTAGTAGGCCCGTGCAACCATGTTAGGGGGTTTTGTATCTCAATTGCCTCGCTAAAGGTAGTAGGCCCATGCAACCATGTTGGGGAGATTTGTACCTCAATTGCCTCGTTTGGGAGGTAGTAGGCCCATTTTCATGACCCAAGGCTAGGGCCTAGATGTGACATGGCGCAAGGGGAACCTAAAGGGACCCCAATAAAGACTCTTAGAACATCATTACACATCCTTAGTTGCGGAAGCAATAGAAACAACATAAAAGAATAAGAATAAGAGGCAACGGGACTAAGGGAAAAGCTTACACAACATTATAATAAAGAGATAAGAGTCAAGCTCATATCATAGACATTAAGAACAATAGAGTCAATGCCCCTAACATAGATACATAACATGTCCAACAAACACCTCTAATATGTAGATAAGAGTGGGGGATAAGACAAAGCAACAGGGCTCACCCTCATAGTTAAAATAGAATAGAAAGAAGAATATCTTAATACATAACAAAAGAACATGGACTAAGGTCCTCGAAGTGGAGGACTCACCAACTAGCTTAAGTTGTATCGAAATAGCCACATGGAGGAGGAGGATCAACTTGGGCTCCGGTTCCTATATGGTGATATCATGTAGGCAAGAGTATGAGTTAGTACGTTTGAATGTACTAAGTATGTAGGATATAATGCAACAGGAGATAGGCATCATAGTCAAAATGCATAACAATAGGCAATAGATATAATATAACAATATGGCATATATGACCAATGCATAAGTAACTCATGCTCATATAGGATATCATATGTATAGTTACAAGCTAGATTTCCAAAGTACAAACACCTTGGTGGGTTGGTGATGATAACGCCCCATCACTTAGATGGTGAGGTATAAACCCCTCACTAGGTTGGTGATGATGCCGTCCCATCACCTAGGTAGTGAGGTACAAACCCCTCACTAGGTTGATAAGTACAAATCCCCATCTAGGTTAGTGATGATCTGCCCCATCACTAGGTGGAGAAGTACAAACCCTTCACTAGGTTGATGAGTACAAACCCGCGTTTAGGTTATCTAGGTTCTTAGTCCCCCTGTATTGGGCTTGGTCTAATGCAACACTTTATATAGAATTTATCATATACATAAGATTATTTCATCATCATATAGTCAATCATATCATATCTCATGCTTTGAACCTTCAATGCCTCAAGAAACTATAACATGACATTTTATCAAACATTTAGAGGGTGTGTAATGCTAGTATAAAACCATGAAATATAGATATTAAATTAGGAAGAAAATCCTTTGTAAAACCATCAATCCACACCTTGCAACACCCTCAAGCAATATACATCAAAATCGCTATTCAAATCTTACTATAAATATAAGATTTATAGCTTAAAACATAACAAAATAGTCACAACCTTACATACTGTGCTGTGAATTTCATAATATGCAAGACTTATTTGTAAATTAATTTTAAATCATGCAATTTGAGTGAAAGGAGGGTTGGGTATCACGGGTAAAAGGAAGCCATGAAAGAAATCCACATACCTTAGCTTTGGGATGAACTTAGTAAAGATTGGAGATGGAGACTTGAAGCTTGAAGAAGAACCTTGACAAAAAATCTCAGTTCCGAATGAGGGTTTGAGGCTTGAATTTGGGGAGTGAAAATATAGCTAAGTGTTTGAGTGAATATTGAGAAATATTTAGGATGATATGAGAGAAAAATAAGGCTAAATATAGGTAAAAACATGTTTGAGAACTTTTAGGCCCAAGAATTAAAAGCCTTGGACCGCACAGAAACTCACTAGACAAAAAACACACCTCTCCGCGTCGCAGATATGATGCAGAGATAACTCATCTTCATATGCACGCCCTTGGTATGTTGTGCCGGGGTGCAGGTAGCTCATTGGAATATGCCACATAAAAAATCATAATTGCCATTCTTTTGCTCTTAAATCAGGTTTAGACCGTCTTTCCCGTAATTTTGACCCCCTGAACAAAAATATGAAGTCAAATCTTTGATATTGCACATGGATTTTAAGATATATGAAATTTAAAATTTTGGGCATCCCGAGTCATATTTTTAGGCATTTTTTGAGGTTATTTCAATATCACCCTTTTGGGAACATTGATCCTGAATGTAAAAAAGACGTACAATACAAGCGTGGTCATAAATAAATCCGCCCTAATAAGTATGTAACATTACATTTAAATGACCATTTTCAAAACCTTAACATAAGTGTAAATTCATCATAAACTTGCCAAGTTAAACATGAACTTATATTAATGACATAAGGGCTGAAATACAATATCTGAAATCACATAGGGGACTTAGAATTGGTATCTTAGCTTGACTGGAGTGGAAAAGCTAAGGATACTACTTTCACATGTCCGCTTTGGGCTCCCAAGTAACACTTTCAATTTGTTAGTTTCTCCAAAGGACCTTAATGGATGCCACCTCCTTGTTCCTCAATATCTTTACTTGCCTATCCAAAATCTTCACCAAAACCTCCTCATACGTCCAGTTATCCTCAACAACACCCATAACATCAAGACGGATAATAGCATTAGGATTACCAACATATTTTCTCAACATAGAGACATGGAACACCAGATGAACCAAATTCATTTCACTAGGCAACTTCAATTCATATGCTACCTTGCTACTATCCTCAAGACCTCCTAAGGACCAACATATCTTGGACTCAACTTCCTCTTTTTACAAAAACGGACCACACCTTTCATTGGAGAGACTTTCAAATAAACCCAATCACCCACTTTGAATTCAAGGTCTGTTCTTCTCATATCGGCATAGGATTTTTGACAACTCTGGGCCATCTTCAACCTTTTCCTAATCATCCTAACCTTTTCAAGAGCCTCCATAACTAGATCTGGTCCCAATATATCCACCTTTCCAACCTCAAACCAACCAACCGATGATCTACAACCTCTCCTATAAAGAGCCTCAAAAGGAGCCATACCGATACTAGAGTAATAGCTATTGTTGTAGGCAAACTCAATCAAAGGAAGATGGTCATCTCAACTACCGCTCAACTCCAATACATATGCCCTTAGCATATTCTCAAGTTTTTGAATGGTTCTTTCGGCTTGGCCAACCATTTTTGGTTGAAAGGCCATACTAAGGTGAACTATTGTACCAAGACCCCTTTGAAAAGACCTCCAAAAGTGTGAAGCAAATTGTGAACCATGATCTGATATGATGGATAAAAAAACCCTATGCAACCTTACTGACTCATAGATATAAAACCTTGCATACTCTTTAGTCCCATATGTGGTCTTAATCGGTAGAATGTGGGCTGATTTTATCATCCTATCAACCACCACCATATGGAATCAAAACCTCTCTTAGTCTTGGGCAACTCAACCACAAAATCCATATTAATCACCTCCCACTTCCAAGTAGGAATATCTATGTCTTGGGTTAGGCCACCTCATGTTTGATGTTTGGCTTTGATGTCATGACCCAAGCATAGGGCCTAGATGTGACACAATGCAAGGGAAACCCAAAAGGACCCCAAGCAAGCCTCTTAAAATATCATTACACATCCTTCGCTGCAGAAGTAGTAGAAATAACATAAAAGAGTAAGAATAAGGGGCAACGGGACAAAGGGAAAAACTTGTAACAATATCATAATTAAGAGACAAAAGTCAACCTCATATCGTAGATATCAAGAACAAAAGACTCAAGGCTCTTAACATTGATACATGACATGTCCAACAAATACCTCTAATACATATATAAGAGAGGGGTCAAAGACAAAGCAACCAGGCTCACGCTCATAGTCAAAATAGAAAATAAAGAAGATTCTCTCAGTACATAATAAGAGCAACATAGACTAAGATCCCCTAAATAGAGGACTCACCACAAGCTTAAGTAGTATCGATCTAGCCAAGTGGAGGAGGATGATGATCAACTTGAGCACCAGTCCCTACATGGTGATATCTTATAGACAAGAGTATGCATTATTACATTTGAATGTACTAAGTATGTAGGATGCAATGCAACAAGTATTAGACATCACAGTCAAAGTGCATAATAATAGAAAATAGGCATAATATAACAACATGATATGTATAATCAATGTATAAGTAACACATTCTTAAATAGCTCATTCTCATATAGGATATTATATATGTAGAAGAGACCAAGGTAGATTTTCAAGGTACAAAACCCTTGGTGGTTGATAATGGTTTCACCCTATCACCCTGGCGGTGTGGTACGAATTCCTCACATGGTTGATGATAATCACACCTTATCACCGCAATGGCAAAGTACAAACCCCTCATATGGTTGATGAGTACAAACCCCCACCACAGTTACCCACGCTCTTATCCTCCCGGATAGGGTATGGTCTAATGCAAAACTTTATATAGAATATATCATATATATAAGTTCATTCATCATCATATAGTCATTCATATCATATCTCATGCTTTGGACATTCAACTCCTCGAGAAATCACATCCAGACATTTTATCGAACACTTAGAGGGTGTGTAATACTAGTATAAAATCATGAAATATAGAGATGAAATCATATAAGAAAATCCACTTTAAAACCATAAATCAACACCTTGAAATACCCTCAAGCAATATACATCAAAACCCTTCATCAAATCTTACAATAGCTCCAAGATTTATAGCTCAAAACATAGCAGAATAGTCACAACTTTACATAGCTTTAACATAGAGTGCAGTGAATTTCATAATATGCAAGACCCATTTGTAAGTCAACTTTAAATAATGCAATTTAAGTAAAAGGAGGCTTGGGTATCATAGGTGAAAGGAACCAATAAATGAAACCCACAAACCTTAGTTTGGGGATGAACTTGGTGAAAATTGGAGTGGAGACTTGAAGCTTAAAGAAGAGCCTTGAAGGAAAACCTTAGTTCCGGACAAGGGTTTGAGACTTGAATTTGGGGAGTGAAAATATGGCTAAGTGTTTGAGTGAGTATGGGAAAATGTTTAGGAAGATCTGAGGGCGAAATAAGGGTAAATATAGGTATAAACACGTTTGGAAACTTTTAGGCCCAACATATAAAAGCCGTAGACCGCACAGAAAAACACTGGACAGAAAACACACCTCTCCGCGTTGCGGAGACCACTCCTCTTTATCTGCACGCTCTTGGTGCATCGCGCCAGGGGCACGAATAGCTCACTGGAATTTGATACTTGAAAAATCATAATTTCCATTCTTTACTCTTAAATCAG
The DNA here is from genome assembly GCA_025642045.1 of Solanum sejunctum. Lineage (NCBI taxonomy): Eukaryota > Viridiplantae > Streptophyta > Magnoliopsida > Solanales > Solanaceae > Solanum > Solanum sejunctum. The sequence goes on from JAOTQJ010000049.1 coordinate 3,449,876, forward strand.
GACTCGACCCTTTCTCCCCTAATTTTGACCTCTGAACAAGAATATGAAGTCAGATTTTTGATATCGGGCATGAATTTTGAGAAATACGGAAACTAAAATTTGAACATTCTGAGGCACATTTTGGGACACTTTCTTGGGGTCATTTCATTTGACTTGTTGATAACTATGGCAACCAAAAATGAATTTTGCAATGTCCCTCTTCATGCCTCCCCACCAATACACATCTCTCAAGTCTCTATATGTTTTGGTGGAATCGGGGTGGATAGAATAAGTAGAATTATGGGCCTCATCAAGAATCTTCTCCCTTAAACCATCAACACAAGGGACACACAACCTACTTTGGTACTAAGGGCACCATCTCCCCCCGGGAGAAAAACCTCTGCTTTGCCCTCTTTCACCAAGGCCTTCAATTTAAGCACGGAGGAGTCAATATCATATTTTGCTATCACCTCATCAACCAATGAAGACTTAGACCCATCAACAACAACCACACCATCATCACAAACCTCTTCCAACCTAACCCCCAATCTAGCCAATCGGTGCACCTTCCTAGCCATCTCCCTATGACCACCATTAACTTGGGCTAAGTTACAAATAGACACCCTACTCAAAGCATCCACCATCACATTTGCCTTACCCGGAGATAGTCCACACTCATGCGTAGTCTTTAAGAAGTTATAACTATCTCCTTAGCCTAAGTTGAGATCCTTTTGAGTGAAGACATATTTGAGGCTCTTATGATCAGTGAACATATCCACATGCATCCCATACAAGTAGTGACGCCAAATCTTCAATGCAAACACAACAGAGCCTAACTATAGATCATAGCTATGGTAGTTCCTTTCATGTACCTTGAGTTGTCTAGAAGCATAAGCTATGACCTTACCATTTTGCATCAATACACAACCCAAACTAACTTGGGAAGCATCACAATACACCAAAAATCCCTCAAGCCCATCTGGTAGTGACAATATAGGAGCAAACACAAGCTTATATTTCAATGTTTGAAAGCTCCTCTTACACTTACCAGTCCACATAAACTTAACCTTCTTTTGAGTTAATTTTGTCATAGGTGAAGCAATAGAAGAGAACCTATTCATAAACCTTCTATAATAACCCTATAGGCCCAATAAGCTCCTAATATCCGACGGGGTCAATGGTCTAGTTCAATTTCTAATCACATTGATTTTGTTAGTATCCACTTTTATACCATCCCCTAACACCACATGACTCAAGAATACAACTTCCTTCTACCAAAATTCATACTTGTCTTATTTGGCATACAAATTTGCCTCCCTTAAAACCCTACTATATGAATAAATCAAAATATCATCAATGAAGACCACAATAAAGTAATCACGATAAGTTTTGAAGACCCTATTCATTAGGTCCATGAAGATGGCCGGTGCATTGGTCAACCCAAATGACACCACAACAAACTCATAATGCCCATATCTAGTCCAGAAGACCATCTTAGGAATATCGCACTCCCTCACCCTTACTTGATGGTACTTGGACCAAAGATTAATCTTAGAGAAGAAGCTATCCCCTTTCAGTTGGTCAAACAAATCATCAATCCTTGGAAGAGGATACCCATTCTTAATGGTAACCGTATTGAGTTACCGGTAGTCAATGTACATTCTAAGGACCCATCCTTCTTTTTAACAAACAACACCGGAGCACCCCAAGGTGATTGGCTAGGTTTAATAAATCCCTTCTCCAGCAAATCTTTCAATTGTTCATTTAACTCTTTCAACTCCACTGGGGATATACGATAAGGGGGAATGGAGATAGGTTGAGTATTGGGGAGGATGTCCATGCAAAAATCTATCTCCATTTTAGGAGGGATGCTAGAAAGGTCATTCGGGAAGACATCAAGAAACTCATTTATAATCGGAACTGACTCTATGGAAGTGGAAATAGACTCCATATCTCTAATCCTCACAAGATGACAAAGACACCATTTAGAGATCAACTTACGGGTTTTAATGCATGAAATAAATCTACCCTTGACCACTACATCTTGACTTTCCCACTCAAGGATAAGTTCATTAGGGAATTGAAACTTGACCCTACGGGTTCTACAATCAATATAAGTATAGAAGACATGCAACTAATCCATCCCAAGAATGACATTAAAATCAACAATGTCTAATTCAACAAGATCACAAGGTAGTAACTTATACAAAATGCAAATAGGAAAAGTCCTATAAACTTTCCTGGCAACAATAGAGGCACTAATAGTAGTAGAGACTTCATAAGCCTCATGCAATAACTCAGGGTCAACATCGAACTTTTTAGCAACAAAAGGGGTAGCAAAGGAAAGGATGGCACCTGGATCAATCAACCTCATATACATCAAGGTTTTAACATACCGATAACAACATCAGAGACCACACCAACTCTTTGCCTTCCATGTAGTGCATAAAATCAAATATGCCTTAGGGTACTACCTTGAGAACCACCTCTACCTAATGGGACCGCATTTGCACTTGGCTCTTGCTACAATTTCTTAGAGAATCTATCCTTTTATGATCAAGCTCCCCACAATCAAAACATGCATTAAAACCTTTTAAACATGGGCCCCTATAAATCTTCCCACATATAGGACACACATCAATAGAAGCCACAATACCACCAACTTGAGAAGGCCTGTTAGTACCATGAGAAGGCCCGTGGCCTTAATAAAATTTAGCACCCTTTTGGAACTTACCCATAAATAGAGCCTTCTTGGCCTCATGCCCCCTTCTTTTCCTCAATTTCTCCTCTTTCATTTGCTCGACATAGGTCATCAATTGAGACAAGTCTATGTCACTAATTAGCATGGTGGACCGACATTCTTCACTTACCAAGTCGAAGACCTCATCACAAACTTATTTATCCTAGATCTAAGATCGGCCACCAAATGCAGAGCGTACTTTGAAAGTTAATTGAACTTGAGGCCATACTTTCTTACACTCATAACACCTTATTTCAAGTTCATGAACTCAACCATCTTAGCTTCCTAATCTCAAGATGAAAAAATCGATTAAGGAAAGCCAATTTGAACTTCTCCCAAAGCACCACATTACTAATTCCCTTTTCACCTTTATATCGATCATATCATAATTGGGCTACTACTTTGTGTTGGTATGATGCCAACTTCACCTTTTCATTTGGCCCAACACCCATGATATTATAAATTTTGTAGACCTCATCAATTAACTCTTGTTGATCTTCATCCACCTTTGACCCAAAGAAAACCTGAGGATTCAGCCTCATGAAGACACTTACCCTAGCTCCTAGGCTAGTAGCATGAAGGGCTTGGGCCCCTTGATTGACTTGGTTACCCACTACTTGAGCAAGCATAATGAGAGCATCTTGGAGCTCACCATTGGTGGGTTACTCCTCGGAGTTTGGGCCTATCTTCCTCTAGTGTTTGGAATAATCTAGCATAGCAAAGAACAATCATTAGGGGAAAAATCTCACTACAACTCTATAGAATGACATAGAACATGATGAAGGGAAATATTTCCTAAATTGTCTCATAGCCTCCTATTCATAGTCATGGCACGCTTCAAAACTATGAATAGGACTCTAATCGACACGGTGTGTTGAACTCTGAGGATTTATCAACCTAGTGTTTTAAGACCATGTTAGTCATAACTCAAGCCTAAGGCCTATATGTGACACAGTGCAAGGGGAACCCAAAGGGAGCTCAAGCAAGCCTCTTAGAACATCATTACACATGTTTGATCATAGAAGTAATAGAAACAACATAAAAGAGTAAGAGTAGGGGGAAATGTGACTAAGGGAAAAGCTTGCACAACATCATAATCAAGAAACAAAAGTCAAGCTCATATCATAGACATCAAGAACAATAGAGTCATGGATCTTAATATAGATACACAACATGTTCAACAAAGACCTCTAATACGTAGATAAGAGTAGGGCCCAAGACAAAGCAACCAGGCTCACCCTTATAGTGAAAATAGAATATTAAAAATAATGTCTTAATACATAACAAGAGAACATGGAATAAGCTCCTAAAGTGGAGGACTCACCCAATAGCTTAAGTAGTATCGAATAGCCACGTGAAGGAGGATGATTAATTTGGAATTCGGTTCCTACATGGTGATATCATATAGGAAAGAGTATGTATTAGTATGTTTGAATGTACTAAGTATGTAGGATGCAATACAACAAGAGATAGGCATCATAGTCAAAATGCGTAATAATAGGCAATAGACATAATATAACAATATGGCATGTATTACTAATGCATAAGTAACTCATGCTCAAGTAAATCATGCTCATAAAGGATATCATATGTGTATAAGATACCAAGCTAGCTTTCCAAAGTACAAACCCCTTGGTAGGTTGGTGATGATGCTGCCCCATCACTTAGGTGGTGAGGTACAAACCCCTCACTAGGTTGGTGATGATGCTGCCCCATCATCTAGGTGGTGAGATACAAACCCCTCACTAGGTTGATGAGTACAAACACCCATCTAAGTTAGTGATGATGCCGCCCTATCACTAAGTGGAGAAGTACAAACCCTTCACTAGATTGATGAGTACAAACCCTCATCTAGGTTCTCTGGGTTCTTAATCCTCCCGGATTGGGCATGGTGTAGTGCAACACTTTATATATAATTTATCATATACATAAGCTCATTTCATCATCATATAGTCAATTATATCATATCTCATGCTTTGGACCTTCAATTCCTCAAGAAACCATAAATGGACATTTTATCAAACACTTAGAGGGTGTGTAGTGCTAGTATAAAACCATGAATTATAGAGATTCAATCATGCAATAAAATCCCTTGTAAAACCATTAATCAATACCTTGCAACACTCTCAAGCAATATACATCAAAACCCCTCATCAAATCTTATAATAGACCCAAGATTTATAACTCAAAACATAGTTAAACTGTCACAATTTTACGTAGCATGTAGTCAATTTCATAATATTCAAGACCCATTTGTAAATCAACTTTAAATCATGCAATTTGAGTGAAAGAAGACTTGGGTATCATGGGTAAAAGGAACTCATTAAAGAAACCCACATAACTTTGCTTGGGGATGAACTTACTGAAGATTGGAGATGGAGACTTAAAGCTTGAGGAAGAACCTTGAGGGAAAACCTTAGTTTTGGATGAGGGTTTGAGACTTAGTATTTGAAAATGCTTAGGATGATATGAGGGTGAAATAAGCCCATGTATAGGTAAAATCACATTTGGGAACTTTTAGGCGCAAGACTTAAAGTCTTAGACCGCACAGAAAATCACTGGACAGAAAATAGAACTTTTCACATAGCAAAGAGGACACATAGACAACTCCTCTTCATCTATGTGCCCTTGGCGCGTCGTGCCAGCGGCGCAAATAGCTCACTAGAATTTGCCACTTGAAAAATCATAATTGCCATTCTTTTGATCTTAAATAAGGGTTAGTTCCCATTAATTTTGATTTCAATATCATGCATGAATTTTGAGATTTATAGAGTTTAAAAATTTAGGCTTTTTGGGGCATATTTTTGGGCCCTTTTTAGGGTCGTTTCACCCTTGCAACCATGTTGGAGGGTTTGTACCTCAATTGCCTTGCTCGAGAGGTAGTAGGCCTGTGCAACCATGTTGTGAGGTTTGTACCTCAATTGCCTCTCTCGAGATATAGTAGGCCCATGCAACCATATTGGGGGATTTATACCTCAATTGTCTCGCTAGGGAGGTTATAGGCCTATGCAGCCATGTTGGGGGTTTGTACCTTAGTCACCTTGCCAAGGCGGTGGTAGGCCTTGGTTACTAATGATGGTCTCTTCCTATGTATGTAAAATATTCTATGTAAGCATATTTTACTACAAGCATTGATCATGCATGTCATATTGCTATATACTCTTTTGTTGCCTAAGTATGCATTTCGATTATGTTGTCTATTTCTTGTTCCATTGCATCTTACATGCTTAGTATATTCAAACGTACTAATGCATACTCTATGCCTACATGATGTTAACATGTAGTGATCGAAGTTCTACTTGATCATCCTCTTCCTCCACATGGCTAGTATGATTTCTCTACAAAGAAAGTTTTTGAGTCCTCAATTTTGGGGATAATACCTTTGATCTTATGCTATATATAAAGACTCTCTTTCCTTTTTATTGTATGCTTGACTATGAGGGTGAGCCCGTTGCTTATATTGGCCCCCGCTAAGTTCTATGTTTAGAGGTATTATTGGACAAGTGATGTAATGATGCCATGAGCCTTGACTCTCTTTGACTCTATAATGCTTTATAATATGAAAGATGTCCTTTAGCCTCGTATTCCTTTATTCCTACTTTTTTATGGTTATTTAATTACTTTCGCGACCAAGGATATGTAATAATATGTTAAGAGGCTTGATTGGGGTCCCTTCGAACTTTCCATTCATCGCGTTACATCTTGGCCCTAGACTTGGGTTGTGATAGTGGGTCCATATAAAGTTTTAAGGAGAGTGGGTAAGGTTACATATAAGTTGGAGCTTCCTATGGAGATGAATATAGTTCATTCGGTCTTTCATGTGTCCATGTTGAGAAAGTGTATGCGTGACCCAAGTGCTATAGTGCTTATGGGTGCTATGGGTATTGTAGAAGATTATTTGACCTATGAGAAGGTCTCGGTGGAAATTTTGGATATATAAGTAAAGTTGTTGAAAAATATAGATAAAGCTTTTGCCAAGGTCCTTTGGATGAATCTATAAGTTAAAAGTGCCATATGGGAAATCGAGGCGGACATGAAAAAGCGATACCCATATATCTTCCATTCTACTCAAGCAGAAGGTACTAATGTAAGTCCCCTATATGATTTCAAGTGTTAAGTTTCATCCCTCATGTCATTTTGCATGCATTCATGTGCATGGTAACAAGTTTATGATGATTTTTGACATTCATGTTAAGAGTTTTTGAAAAATGATGTTTAAATGCATTTGTTACATTCATGTCGGGCTAAAATCTTCATGATTTCTTATTGGGGGGTGACATGCCCAATTACCATGTTGAGGGGTGACATACCTCAATCATCTTATTGGGGGGGGGGGTGACATGTCCAATTACCATGTTGATGGGTGATATACCTCAATTACCTTGTTGGGGGGTGACATGCCCAATCACTATGCTGAGAGGCGAATTGCCTTTATCACCTTGTTGGGGGGTGACATGCCGAATCACCATGTTGAGGGGTGACGTACCTCAATCACCTTTTGGGGGGAGGGGTGTTGACATGCCCAATCACCTTGTTGAGGGGTGACATACCTCAATCACCTTATAAGGGGGTGACATGCCTTAGATCCCAAATAGTAGCTCGCTTTGTCTATGTCGGTTATGGTTTCTTCCCACACCTGTGATATGTACTATGCAAGCTGTATGATTTATAAGCATTTTTTACTTCAAGTATTGATCATACATGCCATTTTGATATTATACTTATCCATTGATTATGATTATGCATTTTGACTATATTGACTTATGTATTGTTACATTACATATTCCATACTTAGTACATTCAAATGTGCTAACAAATAATTTATGCCTATATGATATTACCATGTTGGGATCAGAGAACCTCTCGATCATCCTCTGCTTGGCTAGTTTGGTACTTCAGAAGATAAGCTTTGGTGAGTCCTCAAGTCCGAGGAGACTATCTATGCTACTCTTACTATTTGATATTTTTTTTATGTTGAACACTTGATACTATGACGGTGAGCCCAAAAAGTGTCTTGGCCCCCCTTCTACTCCATGTTAAAGGTGTCTTTGGATATTTGATGAACTTATGCTATGAGCTTGACTCTTGTATACTTTTATAAATATCAAGACTTCTCTTAGTCCCGTTTCCATTATTTATATCTTTATGTTGTTTATTTTACTTCCTCGACCAAGGATGTGTGAATGATATGCTAAGAGGCTTGTTGGGGGTCCCTTCGGGTTCCTATTCACCATGTCACATCTAGGCCCTAGGCTTGGGTTGTGATAGATTGATCTTGTGATCACTAATAATAGAAAATTTTTAGCGTTATTTTGAACATTTCACATGCTTTTTAATATTAAATTTACAGTATTTCTAAGATATTCTTGAGACGTATAACTGATTTTGTACTCTTAAAACTATACATCCCCTTTTCATTCTTTCAAAATCTCAAAAGCTCTTAACTCTTCTTATCCAAGGATTCTCTCTCAAGTAGATTATGGTTCATCAAGGTTCCAAGATTCTTTCCTAATTTCAAGGCTAAATTTCACCTCAGGTAAGTGGGCATTCATCCATGGATTCTTTTCATCCATGAAACCCAAAAGAATGTTCTACTTTTCCATGGATTTTCAATGTAAGAACCTAAGGTTTATGTGGTCTATCATTGAGTATCATCAATTATGTTTTTGGTTATTGTTATTTATTTAATTATTGATGAATTCTTATATTCCGGGTATTTAAAAATTGGAATATGATATAATAAGGTGAAGTCTGGAAAAAATAGCCTCAAAGGATTTTTTGGTACGCATATTGAGAAATAAAATTTTTGCCAAATTTTCACTTTCTAGAAGTGTAACAACCCTCAATTTAGGAGCATTGAGTACAAAAAAGTTTCCCTAAAAAATGATATAAAGTTTGGTTTACGAGGTTACTTATGACCCGTAAGTGGACATACAACCCGTAGGCTTTATTCTTAAAGATAGCACTTTGTAAAGGGGAAAAAGTTTCAAGTGTGAGGTAACCCACGGACCAAGTCACGACCTGTATAAAGTAATACAACCCATAAGTAGGGTTGTGAATGGAAGCATCTGAAATGAAGAAAAGTTGGAGATTTCTGAAGGATGAATTACGAATTCTTAGATGACTCGTAAACTAGGATATGGCCGTAATGTTATCCATGGAATAAGGCCAAGGATGAGGTGAAAAATGGCTAAATGTAGAAGGTCTCTATGAGTCCAACCACAACCTTTGAAAGATTATACTGCCCATAACATGGGTTTGTAACTTTGGGTATAACAAAGTTGATTTTCAGGAATTTCAGATATGTTAATAGCGAGAGGGACTTACGGCTCATGTATCAACTTACGACCTATAATCGGGGTCTCATAGGTCAATTTCTAGAATTTAAATAAGGGGAAATTTTGTCATTTTCATCCTTTCTATTCCTAAGCTACATCGCTTTGGGGATGGGAAATCAACCTTTAAGCCCTAAGAAGCTCCCATTCTCTTCATTCTTTCAAGTCTAAAATTCTCTAAGGTAAAAAGCTCTTAGACAAGGGTAGGGTTTCCAAGGTTTCTTCCTTAGAGGGCTTAAATTTTGTTTCTCTCTAGTTCCCTAAGGTATGTGAGATGATTTATGGGTATCCTTCCACCTATAAAGTTCCTTATTTAAGTATTTTACCTTTTATTTAAGTTCCTTGAGTAAAGGTGCATGCTTATGATGTTTTTATGATGTTTATGTTATTAAATGATACTTATAAAGTGCAACAAACATATATATATATATATATACATATATATATATATATATATATATATATGTGTGTGTGTATGTATGTATATATATATATATATATATATATTTTATATATAAATTATGTTAAATTAGAGGGATCACCGATAACACTAATCATGAACGCCTTAGGTCTAGCCACGTGCTGAAGGAGGATGAACGCTACATGGTGACATTATGTAGGTAAAATATGATTTAGTACTTTGGAATGTACTAAGTATATGGGATGCAAATGCGACACATGAAGTGATGATGCCATCATGTATGAAATTATTATGTCATCATGCATGAAATTGTAATGTCATCATAGTCAATGCGCATAGTCATAATCGAAGAGTAAAACTCCATATCGAATGAATGATAAATGCATCATTTGAAATATGCTTTGAGGTAATGTAATCAACATAAACATCACATGCATAACTACGTGGTAGGAGGCAGTAATTTACATTTAAGATCATGTGAGCTACTACATAAAATCTAACATAGCCCACTAAGTTGGCTTGGGGAGCCTACTTGCCGAGTGGAAATCCATCAATTTTCATGCATATCTTAACTTTAACATTATTGTTATCTATCCACTATTCTTAACCTACAAGGACTCCTATGGTGTAGTTAATGAGACAAGAAGTTTATAAAAAGATTACTTTACCTAACCCCACTTCAATGCCCCATTCACTGCTACGTCAAGTCCCATGGAATATTTATAACATAATCATATACATAGTCATTTATAAACATTAAAATAGAACTTTAACATCATAGGAGTAGCTCATTAACTTAGGAATACCTTCAAGTGAGAATTGTCCTTTCACATTAGGGTCCATCTTTGGTGATATTGTCCTTTCCCCATCTTAATAACATCATTAAAGGGCTTCATAAAATACTTATGACTTTCAAATCATTCATAAGCTTTCATAATATACTTGAATGCCCTTATAATTCACATCATACTTCATATAGGACTTAACTTAAAACTTAGTGGGCTTATGTAAGTAGACTTAAAGATAACATGAATGAAAGAGTATTAAGCAATAATATGATGAAATTTATCAAATCAAAACCATTCTTGAATAGCACACTTTGCATTTCAAAAACCTATCTAGGTAAATTATGAAATTTATCTCCATATATCATCGACTTTCATAATAATATCATAGCATTTTACTAACATGCTCATATAATAAAAATATGTCGTACTATCATTATTTAAAGAAACTCATGAAATCTATAAAATATCATATCTTAAAGAAAATATAAAATGGAACCAGGTTGGAATTTGTAGATGAAATGAATACACAAATCATACCCACATACCTAATTAAGAAGCCTAAAGAAACTTGAGGTTTAGAGATGAAACGACCCAAAAAGGGCCCGAAAATGTGCCTAAAAAATGCTCGAAATCTTAATTTTCTTATATCTAAAAATCCATTTGTTATTTTCAAAACTCCGGCTTCTAATTCTTGTTTAGGAGAAAAAATTAAGTGAGAAATAGGACTAACCCGAATTTTAGAGCAGCCATATCAAAATTTGAAAATCGCAAAAATGCGATTTAGGAGGGTCAACTTTAAAGGACATATCTCGTAGCACGCAAAGAACTGGTTAGCTCACCTATCAAATTAAAGCTCTTGAATGTGCTTTCCAACACACTTAGTTTTGCCTCATTCAGAGTTTGGACGAAGAATTTATGCTTATTTTTGTAGAACTCATATGTGTAGAAATGCAAATTTCAGTGAGTGATCCGTGTCGCAAAGTAGTGTTATTTTGGTCCTATTTTTTTTTGATTTAGGTCCAAGACATTCAAGTCTTGATCCTAAGGATTCCCATACTTGAGAATACCTATACTTAATCTTATTTCACTCTCATATCATCCTAAACATTCCCCAATACTCACTCCACCACTTAGACTAATTTTTCACAAAAGATTCAAGTCCCGAATCTCTCAACTGGATCTAAAGATTTCCTTCAAGCTTCAAGTCTCCATTAAAGTCCTCTTTGAAAAATTCTCAAAAGTCAAGGTATATAGTGTCGAACCATTGGATCCTTCCACTCATGGAGCCTAAGCCTCCTTTTTACTTAAATTGTATGATTTAAATGTTGATTTACTTATGGGTCTTGATCATTATAAATTTTACTGCACAATGATTTGGGGTTTATGAAAGTATAATTGTTTTAGCATATTTTGAGCAATAAATCTTGGATCTAATATAATATTTGATGAGGAGTTTTGATGTAACTTGCTTGAGGGTATTTCAAGGTGTTGATTGATGATTTTACAATGAATTTTCATGCATGATTTTACTCTTGAATTGCATGATTTTACTCTTGAATTACTTGGTTTTACACTAGCATTACACACCATCCAAGTGTTTGATAAAAAATGCCTTTTTAAGAATTCTTTGAGTTTTGATGATCTATTGGTTGAGTTATGATTCAAGTTACCCTATGATGATAATGAGCTTTCTAAAGATGTGTTTAAGTCATGAAAATATTGATGATATTGTAGGGCCGGACCTCTTTTCTAAGATTATGCCTCTTGTGAGCCTTTTATATTTGATGATAATGAAAGGACAATGTTGATGATGATCTATTCTTATGATTGAAGTTAAGCTCACCACATGATGTCAATGATGTTAAGAGAGATACTCGTGCCATGTCTCTATGTTTATTGCAAGTCATTGAAGTATGATTATCATATATATTCTGTGGGATTAGACTTAGCACCGAGTGGACTTGAGGCGAGTCCCCAAGTCCTAGAACTATGTACCACATAGGTAAAGGTATTATAGACGAGTCTCCAAATCTCTAAGACATGAGTACCATAAATATAAGGGCTTGAAGCGAGTACCCAAGTCTGGGCTTATGGCGAGTACTCGAGTCTAAGAACTAGAGGCGAGTTCCTGGTTCACAAAAGGCTTAGTGGATCCACTTAGGCATTAGGAGGCTTACTTTGGTAAGTAACTTCCCTGTTTCTTCTGGTGCAGGATTGACATCGGGATTCTGAGTTATAGCTCTCTTAGGCTTATGTTATGTCGGTTGAGGTCTCCTCTCACACCTCTTTATTATGATTAATATAAGTTGAATAAATTATAAGCATGTTTTACTTATGGATTGATCATACATGCCATATTGTTATATTATGCCTATTGCCTATTATTATGTATTTTGACTATGATGCCTATCTCTTGTTGCATTGCATCTTACATACTAAGTACATTCAAACGTACTAACGCATACTCTATGCCTACATGATGTTACCATGAAGGAACCAAAGCTCCTATTGATTCTTTTTGTGGCTAGACGAATTGGTTAAGTTAGCTTTTGGTGAGTCCTCCATTTCGGGGACAATGACTATTCTCTTATACTATGTATTAAGATTTCCTTTACTTTATCATATACTTCTGACTATGAGCGTGAGCCTAGTTGCTCATCTTGGCCCTCGCTCTTATCTATACGGTATAGTTGTTGTTTGACATATGGTATAATCATGCTATGAGCGTTGACTCTCTTGCTTATTGTTATTATGGTATCAAAGATGTCCCTTAGCCCCTTTTGCCCCTTTTATATATCTTCTATTATTGTCATTTTAATTGCTTCCATGACTAAGAATGTGTAATAATATGCAAATAGGTTTTTTAGGGTTCCTTCAAGTTCCTCATTCACCAATCATGACTAAGCCCTAGGTCTGGGTTATGAAAAAGATGGTATTAGAGCACTAGGTTGTTAGATCCTCTGATTCTTAACACACTGCATTGACTAGAGTCTTAGTCATGGTTGTGTAGTGCACTAACTATTTGTAAAAGGCTATGAGATGTTTTAGGAAATATTTTCCTTCTTTTTGGTCTATGTCATGCTTTAGATGTAAGATAGAGCTTTCTTCTTTGATGAATGTTCTTTGCTCTTTAGTTGATCATGCTGCTTCGAACAGGAAAGTAAAGGAAGATAAGTTGAAGGTTTTAATGCTAATAGATCCGAGTTTCTCTATTTCATCCATTATTTCTTTTGGTTGCTAGTAGACTTCTTGCGTGTCCCGAGTTATGATGTGAACCTTTTATGTTTACCTCTTAGTTGGGTATATTGTTGCTAGAAAGTTCATAGGTGTTGATCCGAGTTTGTATTTTATTAGGTCTTGCCTTGAGGCTTATTGGAGTTGGCATTGGTGGATTTTGATGTCATACAAGGAATGGAACGGTTGCTTGCATGTTTTGTCTTCATGGATGATAGGACCTATAGAAATAGATCCCTATTCCCTAATGAACACTTCCTTCAGTGGAAGAGTCTTGATGTGGTGGTCAAGTGATAGCAAGGGGGGTTGGTCTATTTCATGTCTTCAGGTACAATTGATCTATAAGGGATTGCATTTATCATCTTATGAGGATTAGAGGTGTTGAACCTAAGTTATTTTGTTTATAGAATTGTTGTTGTTGGTAGATAAGTCCTTGAATGTCCCTTTCTGATATTTTGAAATTGGGGTAGTGTCTTTTGGTTTGACTAGTATACCAGTTATGCCTATTAGTCTCATGATTAAGATCTTTAGTCCCTACTCTGATAGGCTTATGGTGATTTTGATGATGATATGACGGTTCATTTCCCTAATGAGGTAGTGTATGTGAGTTATTTGAGGGTAGTACTACAAGGTTTAAGGAAGAAGGTTTGATGCTTGATCAGAGAAATGGGAATTGTTGTTGTACGAGGTTGCCTTCCTAGGTCATTTGGTGCCAAGTGATGGCATTAAGGTGGACCCTAGTAAGACGAAGGTGATGAGTTATTATACTAGACCATGACCCCCTTGGGTTTTAGGAGCTTCTTGGGCTTAGCAGGCTATTACTGGAGATTGTGGATAGGTTATCTTGTATTTATTTTCTTGTGACTTAGTTGACATTAAGTAAGGCCAATGTTATAACCAACGTTTTGAGTAGAGTGATTTGATAGGTCAGGGAGTTGATATCCCTTGTGTGATTCCTTTGTGCTAATAGGATTCACGCGTGTGTCCCGGATGGTTGCATGAGTCTATTGTGGCCGATAAGGTATATAAGGGTTAACCTATGTTATCATTGCATAGAGTCTTGTCTTATGATCTTGGTTGGACTTAGCTTGATGGGTTGGAGGTCTTGGGGTAGTTTGGGTTACTTGCATAATATGCTTCAATGAGTGTAGAACCCATAAGGTTGTAATATGATGGTTAAGGATGGTCAATCAACTTGGTCAACTATAATGGGTTAGTCACTTCATTAAGGTTGATCTTTGGTTCGAGTTTTGTCCCCAAGTGAGCGTTAGTAATATTGGTGTTGTTGTTGGTTGACTTATGCATTGGTTGTGTTTATGGGTCTCTAGAATAAGGTTTTAAAACCCTACCTTGATGTGTTTGCGGTGGTCTCTGGTGATGAGGTATTGAATTGCTTAGAGCTTGTGAATTATTTGTGGTAGTATTGCAATTCTCGGAGGTTTAGATGTTGTTTACTAAATATGATAAGTATGCATTGTGGATAGCAACAAGGTGGGTAGGATTCTTTAAGGATTATGAAATGAGTGTGCATTATTTTTCTCGGTAAGGCTAGTGTTGTGGTTAGTGCTCTAAGTAGGGTGCCTATGAGTAGCTTAGCATATGGGATAATGGTGGCAAAGAAAAGACTAGTAGGGTCCATTGATTGATTAGATTGGCAGTTAGGTTGAGCGAAGTTGAGAATGGTAGTATAGTGTTCTTGGTCGTTCCAATCTTATTTGGTGGAGAAGGTCTAGTTTAAGTAAGACCTTGATTTCACCTTATTAGAGTTTGAAGTTTTGGGGTGGAAAGCCAGTAGAGTGGAGGTTATCCAAGAGGAAGATGGTGGTTATGGTACCAAGTGGGTTAGGTGTATTTAAGGTTGACAATTAAGTTAAGGACTATGAGTTCTTATAAAGTGTAGAGGGAGGTTGGTAAGGTTGCATAAGTTTTGGGATTGCCTATGGATGTAGATATGGTTCGTCCGTTTGTCATGCTTCTAGGTTAAAGGGATGTGTTGGTGACTCTAGTGCTATAGAAGTCTTTGAATTTGTGGGTGAGGTGGAGGATAAGTTGGCTTAGAAGAAGGTCCCAGTAGAGGTATTGGACGTATGAGTGGAGAAATTGATTGATAATGATGAAGTATTCATCAAGGCCCTTTGGGAGAGTTGTCTATTCGTATGTGTTCCTCAGAGAGCCGATGCAGACATAGGGAAGTGATATTAATATTTCTATCATTATATTCAAGCTTATGATAACACTTTATGTCCTTTTCTATGATTCCAAGTATCATTCCTTAAGTCCCATAGGTTTGATCCCTTGCATTTTAGCCCTTATGCCATTGTATGCACTCATGTTTATGTTGACAAGTTCGTGATGATTTTAACAGTTATGTTGAAGTTTTAAAAATGGTGTTTTGAAGTGTATTGTTGCATTCTTATTGGGGCTGATCCCTTTATGATTACTCTTCCCTTGTACATTTCTTTGACATTAGGGGACAAATGTTTTCAAGGGGGAGATATTGAAACGACCCCCAAAAGTGCACGAAAATATGCCTCGAAAAAGCCTAGAATCTTATTTTTCTTATATCTAGAAAATCCATTCGTTATTTCGAAAATCACATTTCTTATTCTTGTTCAAGGGGCAAAATAGAGTGGGTAATGAGTCTAACCTGAATTTTAGAGTAACCGTATCAAATTTCAAAAATAAAAAAAATGCGATTTAGGAGAGTCAACTTTAAAGGGGCATGTCTCTAAGCACACAAAACGACCTACCAAATTAAATCTCTTTGAATTAGCTTTTCATTAGTTTTACCTTATTTCGAGTTCGAATGAAGAATTTATGCCCGTTTCCATAGAACTTGTATGTGCAGAAATGCAAATTCCAGTGAGTAATCCACGTCGTGGAGTTAATTTTGTCCTATTTTTTTATTTTTATTTGGTCCAAGACTTTCAACTCTTGGTCCTAAGGATTTCCATAGTTGAAAATACCTATACTTAACCTTATTTCACCCTCATATAATTCTAAACATTCCCCAATACTCACTCCAAGACTTAGACTAATTTTCCTCTCAAGATTCAAGTCCCAAAACCCTCACACGGATCTAAGGATTTCCTTCAAGCTTCAAGTCTCAATTAAAGTCCTCCTTAAGTAATTCTTCAAAGTCAAGATATGTGGTATTGAACCATTGGGTCCTTCCACCCATGGTGCCTAAACCTCCCTTTTATTTAAATTACATGATGTAAATATTGATTTACTTATGAGTCTTGATTATTATAAGTTTCACTGCATAGCGATTTGGGGTTTATAGAAGTATGATTGTTTTAGCATGTTTTGAGCTATAAATCTTGGATCTAATATAATATTTGATGAGGGGTTTTGATGTATATTGCCTGAGGGTGTTGCAAGGTGTTGATTGATGGTTTAACAATGCATTTTCTTGCATGATTTCACTCTTGAACTACATGATTTTACACTAGCATTATACACCATCCAAGTGTTTGATAAAATGCCTTTTTAAGGATTCTTTAAGTTTTGATGATCTATTGGTTGAGTTAAGACTCAAGTGAACCTATAATGATTATGAGCTTTTTAAAGATGTGTTTAAGTCATGAAAATATTGATGATATTGTAGGGCCTGATTAAGCCTCTTGTCTAAGATTATACGTCTTATGACCCTTTGATGTTTGATGATAATGGAAGGACAACGTTGATGATAATCTATTCTTATGATTGAAGTTAAGCTCACCACATGAGGTTAATGATGTTAAGAATTACTCATGCCATGTCTCTATGTTTATTGCAGGTTGTTGAAGTATGATTATATTATATATATTCCATGGGATTAGACTTAGCATCGAGAGGACTAAAGATGAGTCACCAAGTCTTAGAATTACGTGCCACTGTAAGTAAAGGGATTAGAGGCGAGTCTCTAAATCTCTAAGAGGCGAGTACCCTAAATATGAGGGCTTGAGGCGAGTACCCAAGTCTGGGCTTGTGGCGAGTACCCAAGTCCAAGAACTAGCAGTGAGTACACGATTCACAAAAGGCTTACTGGATCCACTTAGGCATTAGGAGGTTTACCTTGGCAAGTAACTTCCCCCTTTCTTTTGGTGTAGGGTTGACATCGGGATTCTGAGTTGTATCTCACTTAGTCTTATGTTATGTCAATTGAGGTCTCTTACCATACCTATATATTATAATCTATATAAGTTGAATGAATTGTAAGCGCATTTTACTTATGCATTGATCATACATGCCATGTTGTTATTATGCCTATTGCCTATTATTATTCATTTTGACTATGATGCATATCTCTTGTTGCATTGCATCCTACATAGTACATTCAAATGTACTAATGCATACTCTATGCCTACATGATATTACCATGTAGTAACCAGAGCTCCTACTGATTCTTCTTGTGCCTAGACGGAATGTTCAAGTTAGCTTTTGGTGAGTCCTCCATTCCAGGGACAGTGACTATTCTCTTATACTATTAAGATTCCCTTTACTTTATCATATACTTAAGACTATGAGGGTGAGCTCAGTTATTTGTCTTGGCCCTCACTCTTATATATGCAGTAGAGGTATTGTTGGACATGTGGT
>JAOTQJ010000049.1:3477191-3549600 GCA_025642045.1 Solanum sejunctum
CTACAAGAGAGGGAGTTTTATACTTAGAAAAATTGGGGAAAAACTTGTGAGACCAAGCTGAAGGTCTCGGCCAGCAGCTGTGAGAAAAAAAAAATTTTTTTTTGAGTTTTAGATTATTTGACACTTCAAGATTGTTATATTGGATCCTCTAAGTGGCGTAGATACGTTAGTAGGTCAAGGAAACGCTTGGTTCGATGGCTAGGAGGATGTGGGTCTTGTAAGGAGCTTGAAAGGTATGCTAATTTCTAGGTTAATCTTGTTAATTAAAGCTTGTGGGTGTGTTAGTAGTGCGTTATAATGAAGGTAAAACATGAGAAAAAGGTTGGTTATTAGTTGAATTTTGAATTTCAAATTTAGGGTTGGAATTAAGGACAAGTTGCATATGATGATATATGGATTTATAGTTATGCGTTTATGTTTATTTGTCATGGAAATAGTCTTTGTGGGGTGAAAGAAGTGTTGGAAAAACTATATTAATGATAACATGAAGGTTAGCTTGAATTGGAACCCCATTGAAGGTATAACATTATGTGTTAGAGTTGGGGGTTTGCGTTGGGCATTGGAGTGATGTATTATAGTTCTTGGAGTATATAGGAAGGCTTGAATATGGTAGATATATGTTTGAATTAATGCTGCCCTATTTTACCATTTATGTCGCAATAGCATTTTGTCGTGTTTTGATGTTGTGATGGTATTGGAAAAGGTTTATTGATGTTGTAGATTGTTGTTGTTGTTGTTGATTAATTATTTGAGCCAAGTTGAATTCTCGGGGCAGCGTATTTTAAGGAGACATACGCTGAGTCTAACCACCCTTGTCCTATGGGGTAGTCATTCTCCTTGGTGGTAGCACTCTATCTGAAGGGGCCAGCACCCCTCAAATTCTAACGCTCTCGAGCCTGTCATCTCTCTTTCTCATATCTCAACTCCCTTAAGACAAGCTCAAGTTCCTCTTGCTTAGTCAACCCCGCATGAAATAGTGTAGCATCAGGATCATCATTCAGGAGGGGCCTCTTCCCGTGGGAAGGCCAGATAGGCTCATTAGGATCAAAACAACATACCACTAACAACTTGGGCATGGTCTCTGAAAATGTCACCAGTGTTGCTAGTGCTACTGTCACATTGGCTCGGATCTCTATATGAATGGTCATCAAATCAGATGGTCGTCCATGCTTGGGCTTTGTCGTACCCTCGCCTCGAAGGAATCAATGGCGACATCTATGCCAAAGAGATCATCCTGAATTATAGTGACCATGAATACCTGTATGTGACCCTCCAAGTCTAAAAAGACCTGGTAGACCTAGGACGTTATTAGATGAACAAGATAGGTCAACTATGACTCAACATAAGATAACCTATGTTCCACGACATGTATAAAGATGGTGGACATGTAAACCATGCTCGTGGGAGTAGCCTATGATGATGTGGCATATAGTGCAAGAATAGAAGTAGTGGTCCCCAACTTCTGATCTGCCTCGGGCTACGAGGGCCTATCCTCAGTAGAAGCAGTAGTGCTGGTGATTTGTGAACCCTCAAGAGGTGGTAATGGGGCGAACATCTTTGGCACAGGAGTAGGCTAGTGTTGTGCTTATTGAAGTGCCACCTGGTTCTCTTTAGATTTGATCAGGCTAGGATCTAAGGTATGCTAGCCCTCGATCAGTGAGTCCAGCTAGTGCAAACTCTTCATCTTTCACTCTATATAGGGCTGGTATCTCAAACATAGGAATGGGATGGAGGTGGACCTCGTCAGAGCTGCCACGTGAATCTGCTCGATGATGAAGCAACCAACCAAGATACTGCCCACTAAAATATGGCAGGGAAATTGAGTGAAGCCTTTACAATAGGCTCCGAGTGTGTGGAGACCCAAGCAGGTTCCAGACCCTACTCATCAATTTAACCATCCACCCATCTCATCAAGCTGGGTATGCGCTCAGGATCACTTATCAATAGTGGGTCTCTTATCTACCCTAAACTGTAGTCAAACTCGACGGTGGATCTGGGGGTAGGGAACTTTGGCTGAATAACAGGCGAAGGATAGTGGTCTCTAAAATATCCACCCCCTAGTCCCTCACTCTGATCTTGGTATGTCTGGGCTGAGCGAGAGGCTTCTTCCCCTTGGGAAGAGTGTTATGAATCGTGGCTACGTATGAGGCATAAAATGCCCTTACTGTGGTCGAGTAGTACCGCCTGACTATGTGTGTCAACCACTGGAGCCCTATCTGATCATCATGTCCTGGAGACTGAGGACACTATCGAGCCTATTTGGATGACTCAAGGCTCTTCAAAATGGAGTAGGAGAGCTTGCCCTGCTTTGTCTACTACTGTCCCTCCACATATATGTCCTGCATGCCCTCAATGCATTACTGGCTAGTGAGAGCATCTGGTGAGGATGATGATGATCGAGCTACTATTGAGTACTTTCTCTCCAATCTGTCTTTGGAGCCTGACTCAGACCTAAACTCCTCTCCCAATGGATTTATCTGAATAGAATCACTTTTGTCACTTCCTCCCTCATCAAAATGGGGAGTGTGGATAAGAAGAGCCTGAGTCTATCCAGATTTGACAGATGCTCTAGTCTAGGGTCTAGCAGCCTCTGGGTGTGGGTCAACATTAAACTCCTCTAATGATCCATTCAGGGTCGGAGTCTGCTCATCCCCCAAGGACTCATCTCTGAGCCTCCTCTTTAGTGCCCTGATCTCGTTACATCTGGCTTTTGGGGACATAGGACCTGAAGCTGAGCATTGATGTACCTTGGTTAGCCCTATAAATTAAAAAAAGGAAATGCAAAAATAATTCAGATTGAGTTGCAGTAGGGTCTATGAAAGCATCTTTACGAGCTATAGTGAGTAGAACGAATCGTAGAGAGCTATTGTGAAATAGTGGTCACAATAATTTTTGGTCACTCGAAAATTCTATGAGACTAAGTAAGACTAGTGAAATAAGTTTACAAGTTATAGACCAAGTCATAGAAAGTTTCAGTGTTTGAACTTATCCCAATCAGGGATTTACGAGCCGTAAAGCATTCTACGACTCATAGAAGGTCCCATGTGATGGATACTTAGAAACTCTGAGTTTATATAATCTTGTATGAGGGGAAATTACAACTCATGGAATGTTCCACAGGTCGTAAAAGTCACTCGTAGACAAGAAACTCAATTACATAAGATTCTAAGTCCATCACAATGGGCCTCATATGACTTTTTTCAACTTTATTCTTATAGCACCGAAGTAAAGCACACACTCTCACATGATTTTCATACCACAACCAATATCCCAACATGTTTATTTGACATGTATACCCTATTGAAAATGATTAAGCATGTTTTGCAAACCCTTCCTGACCACTTATTAACAATTGCACAACAACATTACGCACCTCTGTCATCACCCACCAATTTACACACAAAATGAATTTATCACATATGGAAGATTATTCAATAGGCGTCAAACACACTATTCACATCGTACTATCAAGGCAATGATACCTAATGCTAGACTTAGATAAATATCCAAGCATGAGCAACCCTAATTAAAATTTCTCACATGGGTTTTGTATCAAAACTACCATGCCCGACATAATTTCCTATTTAGTCATACAAAAATAGGAAAATTAAAGGTTTTTAATTAACTAAAAACTTACCAAGTTATGTTATTAATAATAGAAGATGAAGGAGGTGAAGGGCACTATAAACCCTACTTACCGAAAAATGTTTCCAAAAAAGGGGTACGGTCGCCATTGTTGGTCGAAATTCCTTGGGGGTGGTTTGGTTGGGTAGTTTTGCAAATTAGGTTTGAAATGGGATCAAAATAATTTTATCCCATTATTTATACCTTGACCATCTCAACTGAAATCTAATGGACTTGTACTCTATAGAACTTCGATTACGGCCCGTAGAGTATTTTACAGCTCATGAACTTTGGTTTTTTAGAACATCAAAACTCTAGATTTTAGGGCAAGGTTTCATAGTCATAAAACTAGTCGCAAAGACTCTTCCTGATGCTCTTCTCAGCCAAAATTTGTTGACTTAGCCATGTACATGAATATTCTTCATGAAACATATTGTTACCCTATATGCAGCCAGCCAAGTGTCAAAATTACAATAAAAATACAAGAAAATAAACTACCTATGAGTCCAAAAACTGAAAATAAAACTACAATTACACTATTACATCAAAGACCTTAGGTTACCTCTCAAGTAGCGCTTGATTTGTTGTCATGACACAAATTGGATAAATTGGTAGCTCATACTTCACCAATTGATCAAACATAATTTTTTAAATAATATGGTAGTTTCATAGACTAGCAGATATTGAAGACAACCTATCTGTCCTTCAATTTGAACCTGAGTTGACCAACTTCCATATCCACTATTTCTCACCTAGTGGCTAGAAACGATCTTTCCAAGATAATTCAAATGTCGAAAATGACTTCATAATCTAGGATCATAAAGTTTCTGGGGAATATGAACATCTTAACTTTGACCAACACATCATATAGTATCCCTACAACTTCTTCGTTATGCAATCCACCATCAATAGTTGCATGCTCTTTTGAGTAGGGGCTCCCAATCCTAACTTCTTGAAGACCACAAGAGGCATCAGATTAATGGTGGCACCTAAATCACATAGTCCCCTTGCGAACTCCACATCTTCAGTGGCTTATGGTATGGTGAAAGCATCAGGATCTTCTCTTTTCTAAACCAAGGACCTTGTAGCAATAGCACTGCAATGCTTATGCTCTTAGGAGAGCTTCTGACTCACAGTGCACTTTTTAGTAACCAGGTCTTTTATGTACTTTGCATACTGTGGCATCTTCTCTAATGCCTCAGTGAGAGAGATGCTGAAGGAGAGTTGTTTCAGCATAGAGCGAAAGTGCTTGAACTTGCCTTCTTCCTCCCTTTTTTGATTCTTTGAGGAAAGGGGGAGGAGGCCTAGAAATGGGCTTCAACTTATGTGGTGCATCAGTACCTTTTCTTACTCCTTTCTTTCCATGATCATCTCCTACATTTGTATTCTTGGCCGCAACTATCTCCTCGTGAACATCATTCTCATCAACTCGCATGGGAAGATCAATGGTGCCTTGCCATCTCGAGTAGTAACTACCATATACTGCCCTTCATTCTTATGATTCTAATCTATGATGCTAGGTAGTGTACCCCTTTGACGTTGATTTAGTTGAGTAGACACTTGACCAAACTATTGTTCAAGTTATTTGATAGCCATAGAATGAGACTTAATTTTCTGATTAATGTTGGAAATCTCATATTTCATTCCCCTCAGATTCTCATCTTGTGTCTCAGATTTCTTCAATAAGAGATCAAATATCTCCTCAATTCTTGAGCTACTTGCACCTGCATTGTGGTTATGTGGTGGCATATAGGTACCATTTCTAAAGATATCTTTGTGACTCTAATCTACATCTCTCTATGTACCCCTATTCTAGTCATAATATCCTCTGCAGTTATCCCTGAAATCTCCATTTGTATTGAAGCTCTGACCTTGGTTTTCTTGACCTTAGCGCCAATAGTCTTGATTGCGCCTTTGGCCGTTGGTCCAGAAACCCCTCGTCTAAACAACAACAAAATATATATCCTCCTCATAATAAGAATCATTATATAGGGGTGCACACGAAGGTTGATGAACCACTACATTGACTTACTACTGGTTCGGCTTCATTACCAGCTCCATACTAATGCAAATTTGGGCAAGCTCTTACATGATTTCCTTTTTGATCTTTGCTTTCTCCCAAACTAATACTGATAATGCATAAACTTTTGGTCGATGCTTGGTATCGCTGTCCCTATACATGATTAGTATTGGCCACTCTCTTCATCCATTCTACTATTATTATGATTAGTTGACCTAAGATCATGCCCCCTATGATAGTATCAGCACAAGCTTGACTGTTCTCATCAAGGGTATAGTAGAAGATCTCCACCAATGCATCATTAACTATTTTGTGGTCTAGGACACTCCTCAGTAAACTACTCCCAAGTAGTACTGATCGAATCACTAGGAAGTTGCTCAAAATTATTGATCGGATCTTTCAACTTGAGCTTCTTTGATCTAAGGAAGTACCTCTCTAAAAAGACCATCAACAAATATGCTTAGCTGGTGATCAAAGTCTATGGGAGCTCAGATAGCCATAATGATGCATTTCCAGTAAGAGATAATAAGAAAACATAAAGTCTCACAGCATACACAGAGAGATTTGATGTTCCCATCATACTCTTGCAAATGAATGCAACATTGTTGTCTAGGCGACTATGAGGATCCTCTGATGGTAAGCCTACAAATAGCCCATGGTTCTACAATATTTGAAGCAACTCACTAGAGACTATGAACTTTGTGTCTACTAGTAGCAGTGGTAACACAATAGCTCCACTCACCTCTATAGACATTAGATTTAGCTTATTTTTTATTTACACAGATAAGCATTGGTATTAAAATACTATGGTTGTGGAGTAATGTCCTCAAGTGGAGGTGAGTTCTCATGATCAACATTTTAATTTCTTGTTCCTGTTAAAATATGCATTAGCTATGTTGTTGGCATTATCTTGGGCCATTCTTCTCAATTATCTATGCATCTCTTGGTCAAATGCAAATGAAGGGTTTGCCTTAACTTTGTGTATTGGGCATACAGTACACTTCCACATAGTAAAGAGAAAAAAAGAACATAAAACATAAAATAAGGATTAATACCTAAATCACTATGAATTAACTAAGTCTAGCCATATTCTGTGGCAATGGCACAAAAATCTTGATGTCGCTAAAGTTACACCTCTTTTTTTTAGGGTAAAGCTATCGTTATCAAAAAATAGAACCTAACCAAGGTTAAGGTTGAACCCCTGGGAATACGTAGACTCAAGAGAATTCAATTATCGCAATTTGAGTAGTTAACTGACTTAATTCCCCAAAGGTGGGGGGTTTGCAATAATCAATGGAAATAAACCTAACTAATACAAGAGTGAAATCAATATGGTGAGAGACTAGGGTATTGTGTTCCCCATGATTCCCTAACTTAGTATTACTGAATAACCTAATTCTCTTTTAGTGTGTGGCATGCAAGACGGTAAGTTAAGCTCACCAAGCCCTTTGGTCAAAGGTGAGAGATGAATTTCACTATGTGACTTGGCCTATCTCCATAACATGCATTAGTAACCCTTACCTGTTAGTCTCAGTACAACTCCCCTTTGCCTAATTTGGTTGATTAGACAAGAACACATCAATCAAATCCTATTAATTAATTTCTTTTCCTATTCATGAGTACTTTGGTTTAGTTAGAAACACTAGGTGGGTTCTAATGCTAGACAACACTAGAAAACATGCAAAATGAAGAGAGTTAATTAATACAGGCATGCACACTTTCCAAAAATTATGAATTATCTGGTTTTACTTTTTAGTTCTTCATGGTTCCCACAACTCTAGTTGTAGATTTAGCTACTCATACTTTGTGTAGATGCAATAATCATGAATTGGAATAATATAATAGAGCAGTTACACAATTGAATTAAGAACAAGCAAATCCAACTTCAAAGAGAATCACAAGATTAAAGTTGAAATTAAAGTACAAGTATTTTCAATGCTCTCTAATGTAATGTTGCTATTTTCTCTCTCTACCTACTGAGTTTTCTGAGAAGTGTACGAAAACTTTTGAAAAATAACCTAAAAAACCTATTTACAGTATTTAAAATACATGTCCTACAAAAATAGGTTAGCTGGTTCGGCACGCCTTACGAATCGATTTATGGGTCGTATTGCATTTCATGGCCTATAGTCAGGATCTCATACAGAGCTACTGGAGAATTGGACTTCAAGTCTATGATACCCCTTCTATGACCCATAAAGTTGTTTACAACTCGTAAGGTGGTTTCGCATGATAAATCTTCAGAAAGTCCCAACCCTTGATCCTCAGGGAATGAACCATGGTCTATGACTCATAAATCATTCCACGACCTATCTGCTTGTTTGTACAACCAAGTTCAGAAAATCATTCCCCCACTGGATTTGTCCTCGAAAACACCTTCACAACCTGTAGAATGATCTAAGGCTCGTAAAGGGTCTTGTACTGCATAAAAAATAAGTATCTTTTATATTTCTTCCCATAATTAAGGCCAAACCTGAAATCCTGCAAATATAACAAAAACACATATAAAACCAACTAAGATTGCATTGAGAACAAGCAAAATTTTAAGTTTTTAACTATCAAAAGCATTGTATTTTGATAGTACGTCAATACAAATATGGGAAAGGACCATAACCGACATGTAAGACCAAGTGAGCTATTATTTAGAATCTCGATGTTCACTCCACATCAGAATAGAAGTGGTCTACTTTGCCAGAGTAAACTGGGCAGTCACCTTATGGGAACTCCCTTATTTCGAAAAGTGCCTCACATTCACCTTATGGGAACACCACCCATTTTGATATACATATCATATCAACCTTAGGAGAACACCACCCTTTTGGGTGTTTTGATTCACATGTGTTGTATGGGAACACCACCCTTTTTGGTAAATCATAGAACTTAAGTTGTATGGATCCATTACCTAATTCACAATATATGGTGGGAACATTGTTGTGGGATGATGGATATCTACCAAGGTCCACTCGGCGATAGGTTACAATCCCAAAGAATACTCAAATCATACATAGCCGTAATATGGAAAGCATCACAATATAGTAATAACATCATAGAGTAGCTCATCAAAATGAAAGCTTCTTAACATCAATAAAGGTTTCATACCTTCATAACCTTCATAATACTTCCACATTTCATAACATACATAATAGCCCTTTAATTCATATCATTCATGATTTCTCATAACTTGCCATAAGGCCTTCACATTCGTAGAAGATTGATATACATCTTTATCAAAGTCATGGTGGATTCATGTATATAATCTTTAAAATATGCAAAATATGAGTATATGTCATGCAAGAAGTAAAGCGATTCACTTGAACATCATTCAAAATAACCCACCAAAAGCATAGTGATGCTTAACTTGGGCATAATCAAACCCTCATAATACCCATAAAGTTCACATGACTTTTCGATACTTTATCATATATAAAGGCATATCAACATAAAATACTTCATATTGTTATCATACAAAAGGTTTCATAAAATCACCATGTAATACCATAACTTGAGAAATCATAAAAGAGAAGAAGAATGGTTGATCTTATGGAGCAAAGCTCTTGACAATCAAAATCCATGTACCTTAGTGATAAGATATGGGAAAACTTTGGAAAAATGATGAGAAATTCGGAAACCTAGCTTGCACCTTCATGCTTGAAACCTTGGGAAAATTTGAGTGTTTTAGGACTTAGAGGATTTTGGAATGGGGTGGAATGGAGTAAATTATGGATTGAAGGCTAATAAGGGGTCCTTTGAAGGTCAAAACAACATAGTATGGGCATTAGACAACAGGAGAGGTTGAATTTTCCCCCTTTTAAAATTCCATCTGAAAGGACATCGAGACCCTATTTACCAGTCCTGGTCTATTCTATGTTGTCATAGGTATGAGTCTCATCTGATGACATTTCAAACTTTCATAAACTTTTCTTTAATTCACATTCCACAACATGATTTACTCGTAAGTCACTTTATGGGTCATCTGATATGTCATACATCCCATTTCAGAAATTATGTTTTTCACCAAGCCTAACTTTCAATCCACCAGCACTACTTATGGCTCGCGGAACCAATTACTGCTCGTAGGACCCCTCGTAACAACGGATGCTCAGAAAATTTCTAGAACCTATTTCTTGCACTTTTCATACCTCTCATAGATGGGGCCTTAAAATATCTCCCCTTTAGGAACATTCATCCCCCAATGTTGCTAAAGTAAGCTCTAGAGAACGTAATACATGTATCATATAAAAAATTCTATAGATACACCATGAAAGTCTTAAATCATGTTTCAAATAACATTTACAATGCAACTTCAAAATCAATAACCATGCATAGATGACATGAAAATGGCATTCAAGGAAATGAGGTTCATAATTTGAATTAGTCACGGTACCTCAAACTTTAGTAGAATGGAGGAGATACGAGTATCACTTTTGATATCGGCTTCGGCTTCCTAACTGGAATTTTTGACTTGTTAGTTTCGCCAAAGGACTTTGACAGTTGCAATATCTTTGTTTCTCAACCATTTCACTTGCTTATCAAAGATTTCTACCGGAACTTCCTCAAAAGTCAAATTCTCTTCAAAATTCACCACCTCTAAGGTCACAATGGAACTAGGGTTCCAAACATGCTTCCTCAAGATAGATACATAGAAGATTGGATGAATCATGTTCATTACCATAGGCAACTCTAATTTTTAGTCAACTTTACCAACATATTTTAAGATCCGGTAAGGCCCTACATACCTAGGGCTTAACTTTTCTTTCTTGCCAAAGTGAAATACACCTTTCATTGGCGAAACCTTCAAATACATCAAGTCAAAAACTTCAAATTCAAGGATTCTTCTCTTAGTGTCAGTATATGAAACAACCCCTAAAGGTGCCCGAAATCATAATTTTCATATATCTAAAAATTCGTTTGTTATTTCAAAAATCCAACATCATATTCTTGTTCAGGGGGTCAAATTAAGTGGCAAATGGCCCTAAAGTTGTTTTTTAACCAACTGATATGAAATTTCAAAGAGGGATGAAAATAGTGAGTTTTCAAGTCGCTTCCGCGATGCGCCTCTACCTTATTTTTTGACTATTTTTTGGTTCGATCATCGATTTGTAAGCCTTGGACCTAAGTGTTACCAAGCGTTCTTTTACCTATAGTTAGCCATATTTCACCCAAATAGCATCCTACATATTTTCTAATACTCACTCAAATACTTAGCCATATTTTTCACTCATAAATTCAAGTCTAAAACCCTCATCCGGTTCTTCTTCAAACTTCAAATCTCTATCTCCAATCTTCCCCAAGTTCATCTCCAAGCCAAGGTATATGGGTTTCTTCTATGGGTTCCTTTCACCCATGAAGTCTAAGATTCCTTTTCTCAAAAATTGCATGATTTAAAGGTGATTTATTCATGGGTCTTGATTATTATGAAAATCACTACACACTATATTTGAGCATATGAAATTGTGTCTGTTTTACCATATTTTGAGTTATGAATCTAAGATTAATTGAAAGGATTGGTGAAGGGTTTTGATGGTTATTGCTTGAGAGTGTTACCAAGTATCTATTGAAGTGTTTACATTGAATTTACAAAATGATTTTACTTTTGAATTGCATGGTTTTACACTAGCATTGAACACCCTCTAAGTATTTGATAAAATATCCGGATATAGTTTCTTGAGGAATTAAAGGTCCAAAGAATGAGATATGATATGACTGATATTATGATGATGAAATGAACTTATATATATGTTATATTCAATATAACATGTTGTATTAGACTATGCCCGATCTGGGAGGACTAAGAGGCCAGATAACCTTTTTGGGGAGGGGGGTTAGTACCTTGATAGCTAATCAAGTGGCTAGTGCCTTGATAACCTAGATGAGGATTTGTACTCATCAATGTAGTGAGGGGTATATACCTCACCACCAGGGTGATAGGGTGGTATCATCAACAACCTTGATGGGGGTTTGTACTCATCAACCTAGTGAGGGGTTTGTACCTCATCACCAGGGTGATGGGGTGGCATCATCATCAACCAACCAAGGGATTTGTACTTTGAAAATCTTGCTTGATCTCTTCTACACATATGAATCCGATATAATCACGAGTTACTTAAGGATGTTTTACATAAGCATTGATGCCGTGTTGTTATATTATGCCTATTGCCTACTGTTATGCATTTTGAATAGATGCCTATGTCTTGCTGCATTGCATCCTACATACTTAGTATATTCAAACATACTAATGCATACTATTGCCTACATGATATCACCATGTAGGAACAGAAGCCCAAGTTGGTCATCCTCTTCCTCCATGTGGCTAGTTCAGCACTACTCAAGCTGGTTGGTCAGTCCTCCATTACGAAGATGTGTATAAATATTTCTCTTATCATATATTGAGACACTCTTCTTTATGTTCTATTTTGACTATGAGGGTAAACTCGATTGCTTTGTCTTGGGCCATGCTCTTATTTATATAGTAGAGGTGTTTGTTGGACATGCTATGTATCTATAATATGAGCTTTGGCCCTTTGTCTCCTGATTATGATGTTATGCAAGCTTTCCCCTTAGTCCCTTTTTGCCCCTATTCTCACACTTTATGGCTTTTATGTGCTTTCATGACCAATGATGTGTAATGATAAGCTAAAAGGCTTATTTGGTGTTCCTTTGGGTTCCTCATTTGCTGTGTCATGTCTAAGACCTAGGCTTGGGTCATGACAAACTTGGCATCAAATCCCTAGGTTGTTAGATACTCGGAGTCCAACATACCACATTGATTAGAGTCCTATTCATGGTTGTGAAGAGCATCATGACTATGAATAGGAGGCTATGAGACATTTTAAGAAATATTTCCCTTCTTCATATTCTAAGTCATGCTATAGAGTTATAGTGAGTTTTTCCCCCTAATGATTGTTCTTTGTTATACTAGATCATGCCTAATACCCGATAAACAAGGTCCCAAACTCCCAAGGATCCACCTACGAATGGTGAGCTCCGGGATGGTCTCACTATACTTGCCTAAGTTGTGTCCAACTAAGTCAATCAAGGGGCCAAAGCCCCTCATGCTACTACCCCAGGAACTAGGGTAAGGGTCTTCATGAGCATGAATTCTCTAGTGTTTTATAGGTCAAAGGTTGATGAAAATGCATGAGAGTTTATTGATGAGGTCTACAAGATCTTGAATATCATGGGTGTCGAGCTGAATGAAAAGGCAGAGTTGGCGGTGTACCAAATCAAAGGTGTAGCCCAAAATTTATATGATCAATGGAATAGGGAGAAAGGAAATGGTTATGTGGTATTGCCGGAGGAGTTCAAATTGACTTTCCTTAATCGGCTTTTCCCTCTTGACTTAGGAAAGTTAAGTTGGTAGAGTTCATGAACTTGAAACAAAGTTCTATCAGTGTGATGGAATATGCCCTTAAGTATAATAAACTTTCTAAGTATGCTCCTCATTTGGTGGCCGATCCAAGATCTAGGATGAATAAGTTTCTGATGGGGTCTCTGACTTGGTGAGTGAAGAATACTGGTCCGCCTTGCTAATTAGTAACATAGACTTGTCTCAGTTGATGACATATGCCAAGACAATGGAGAAGGAAAAGTTGAGGAAGAGAAGGAGCCATGAGGCCAAGAGGGACCATTTTGAGGGTAAGTTCCAAAGGGATAGCCGGTTCCATCAAGGCCAAGGGTCTTCTAATGGTACTAATATGAGGTTTGCTAATGACTTCTTTAGGCCTCAAGGTGTTGATGGTGTGGCTACCATTAATATGTGTCCTAAATATGAAAAGTGTCATAGGGGCCTATGTCTGAAGGGTTCTAATATATGCTGTAATTGTGGGGAGCTTGGTCACAAAAGGGTGGATTATCCTAGAAATTGTGGAAAAGTCTAGGGTGCAAATGTGGTTCCATTGGTTAGAGGTGATCCTCAAGGTGGTGCCCTAAGGCACAATCGGTTCTATGCTCTACATGGAAGGCAAGGGGTTGGTGAGGTTCCCGATGTTGTTATCAGTATATTGAAAATGATTTGAGGGAGAAAATCCTTGATGAGGCCCATAATTCTTCCTATTCTATCCACCCCGGTTCCACCAAATTGTATAAAGAATTGAGGGATGTGTATTAGTGGGGAAGCATAAAGAGGGACATTGCCAAATTCATTTTCGGTTGTAGTAGTTTTCAATAAGTCAAAGTCGAACATCAAAGGCCCAGTGGTCTAACCCAAGACATTGAGGTTCCAACTTAGAAGTAGGAGGAGATAAATATGGATTTTGTGGTTGGGCTTCCTAAGACTAGAAAAGGTTTTGATTACCTTGGGGTTATGGTTGATAGGATGACGAAATTGGCTCATTTTCTACCGATTAAGACCACATATGAGGCTTAAGGTTATGCAAGGTTATACATTAATAACTTGGTAAGGTTCCATGGGGATCCTTTGTCCATCATATCGGATTGTGGGGCATAATTTACTGCATGTTTTTGGAGATCTTTCAATAGGGGTCTTGGTATTATAATTAAGATTTCCATGGCCTTTCATCCTTAAATAGATGGCCACGTAGAGAGGACCATCCAAGCCTTTGAGGATATGCTTAGAGCATGTGTGTTGGAACTTAAAGGTAATTGGGATAACAATCTTCCATTGATTGAGTTTTCCTACAACAATAGCTATCATGCTAGCATTGGTATGGCTCCATTTGAGACACTTTATGGTAGACATTGTAGATCACTGTTGGGTGGTTTGAGGTTGGTGAGATAGCTTTTTTAGGACTAGATCAGGTAATGGAGGCTCTTTAGAAGGTTAGGATGATTAGAGAAAGGTGGAAGACAGCCCAAAGTCGACAAAAATCCTATGCCGATGTGAGAAGAAGGGAACTTGAATTCAAAGTGGGTGATTTGGTCTACTTGAAAGTCTCTCGAATGAAAGGTGTGGTCTATTTTGGTAAAAAAAGAAAAGTTGAGTACAAGATATGTTGGTCTTTATGAGGTAATAGAGAGGGTTGAAAAGGTAGCTTATGAGTTGAAGTTGCCTAGTAAAATGAATTTGGTTCATCCAGTATTGCATGTCTCCATGTTGAGAAAATGTGTTGGTGATCCCAATGCTATTGTGCCTCTTGATGTTGTCGGTGTTGTTGAGGAT
Source organism: Solanum sejunctum (assembly GCA_025642045.1). Taxonomy (NCBI): domain Eukaryota; kingdom Viridiplantae; phylum Streptophyta; class Magnoliopsida; order Solanales; family Solanaceae; genus Solanum; species Solanum sejunctum. The sequence goes on from JAOTQJ010000049.1 coordinate 3,491,954, forward strand.
AACTTGACTTATGAGAAGGTTCCGATTCTGATTTTGGATAGGCAAGTGAAGAGATTGAGAAACAAGGAGGTGGCATCTGTTAAGGTCTTTTAGAGGAACTAACAAGTCAAAAGTGCTGCATGGGAGGCCGAAACAGCCATGCAAAAGTGGTATCCTTATCTTTTCCATTCACTCAAGCCTAAGGTACTAATTTTAAGTCCCCTATATGATTTCAAGTCTTATATTTCAGCCCCTCTGCCACTCATATGCATTTATGTTTAAGTTGGTGATGCATTCTTGTATGTCTTTTTTACATTCGGGTAAGAATATTCAAAGGGGGAGATATTGAAACAACCCTTAAAGTGCCAAAAAAAATGTGTCTCGAAAGTGCCCAGAATCATAATTTCCATATATCTAAAAATCGATTTATTATTTCAAAAATTCTACTTCATATTATTGTTTAGCGGGTCAAATTGAGTGGAAAATGGGTCTAACCCCTATTTTTAATCAACCAAATCAATTTATGAAATTTCAAGGAGGGCTGAAAGTAGTGATATTTTTTGCATCGCCTCCGCGATGCGCCACTGCCTTATTTTGTGACTGTTTTTCTTTGTTCGGTCCAAGACTTTTATGTCTTGGGCCTAAGTGCTCCCAAGCATGTTTTTACCTATATTTAGCCATATTTCACCCTCATATCATCCTAAACATTTCCCTATACTCATTCAAACACTTAGCCATATTTTTCACTCCTAAATTCAAGTCTCAAACTCTCATTCGAAACTAAGGATTTCCTTCAAGGTTCTTCTTCACGCTTCAAGTCTCCATCTCCAATCTTTACCAAGTTCATGTATAAGCCAAGTTATGTGGGTTTATTTCGTAGGTTCCTTTCACCCATGATGCCCAAGCTTCCTTTTCTCACAAATTGCATGATTTAAAGGTGATTCATTCATGGGTGTTGATTATTACAAAAATCACTGCACATATATTTGAGCATATGAAATTATGATTGTTTTATCATGTTTTGAGCTATGAATCTAAGATCTATTGAAAATATTGGTGAAGGATTTTGATGGTTATTTCTTAAGGGTGTTACCAAGTATCTATTGAAGCTTTTATATTGAATTTGCTAGCATGATTTCACTTTTGAATTGTATGGCTTTATATTAGCACAACCCACCCTCTAAGTGTTTGATAAAATGTCCAGATGTCGTTTCTTAATGAATTGAAGGTCTAAAGCATGAGATATTGTATGATTGATGTTATGATAATAGAATGAATTTATGTATATGATATATTCTATATACCGTATTGCATTAGACCATGCCCGATCTGGTGGGACTAAGAGCTCAGATAACCTTGTCGGGAAGTTAGTACCTTCATAACCAATCAAGTGGCTAGTGCCTTGATAACCTAGATAAGGGTTTGTACTCATCAACCTAGTGAGGGGTTTGTACCTCACCATCAAGGTGATGGGGTGGCACCGTGATCAACCAACCAAGGGGTTTGTACTTTGGAATCTTGCTTGGTCTATTCAACACATATGATATCCTATGTAATTATGAGTTACTTAAGCATGTTTTACGTAAGCATCGATCATATATGCGATATTGTTATATTATACCTATTGCCTATTATGCATTTTGATTATGATGCCTATGTATTCTTGTATTATATCCCAGATACTTAGTACATTCAAATATACTAATGCATACTCTTGCCTATATGATATCACCATATATGAACCAAAGCCCAAGTTGATCCTCCTCCTCCTCCACGTGGCTAGTTTTGTACTACTCAAGCTGGTCGGTCAATCCTTCATTATGGAGATGTTTATAAATGCTTCTCTTATCATGTATTGAGACACTCTTCTTTATGTTCTATTTTGGCAATAAGGGTGAGCCCGATTTCTTTGTGTTGTCTACCGCTCTTATCTATGTAGTAGAGGTGTTTGTTGGACATGCTATGTATCTATGATATGAGTTTTTACCCTTTGTCTCTTAATTATAATGTTATACAAGCTTTCTTCTTAGTCCTATTTTTCCCCTATATTCACTCTTTATGGCTTTTATATGATTCCACGACCAATGATGTGTAATGATAAGCTAAGAGGCTTGTTTGGGGTTCCTTCGGCTTCCCCATTTGTCGTGTCACGTCTAGGCCCTATGCTTGGGTTGTGATAGCATAAGACTTTTGCCAACTTAGGGACATCTTCAATCTTTCCCTTTTCATCCTCAACTTTCTCTAAAGCTTCCATAACAAAATCTGGACCTAACAGATCCATCTTTCCCACTTTGAACCACCCAATTGGAGATCTACAATGCCTTCTATGTAGATCTTCGAAGGGAACCATTCCAATGCTAGACTGGTAGCTATTATTATAAGCAAACTTTATAAGTCGAAGATACTCATCCAAACTTCCCTTAAACGCCAAGACACAAGCCCTTAGCATATCCTTAAGAGTTTGAACAGTCCTCTCAGCTTGGTCATCCATTTGTGGGTTAAAAGTCATGCTAAGCTTAACTTTGGTACCAAGGCCCTTCTTCAAATAACTCTAAAAGTGCAATTTGAATTAAGCACCATGATTCAAAATAGTAGCCAATGGGACCCTATATAGTCTTATGAACTCATAAATATATAATTTGGTATAGTCCTTAGCACCATAAGTCATCTTAAGAGGTAGAAAGTGAGCCGATTTTGTCATTCAATCAACAATGACCAAAATGGAAGCCAAATGCTTCCTAGTCTTAGGCAAGTTGATCACAAAGTCCATGTTGATCTACTCCTTCTTACAAGTAGGAATCTCACTGCCTTGTGCCAGGCCACCCAACCTTTGTTTGGCGTTGACTTGTTGGCAATAATGGAAACTGGCTACAAACTTGGCATATCCCTCTTCATACCACCCCACCAATATACTTCCTTCAAATTATTATACATTTTGGTGGAACCGAGGTGAATAGAATAAGAGAAATTATATGTTTCTTTTAAGATTAAGTCTCTCAGTTCATCAACATTAGGAACACATATCCTACCTTGGTACCTAAGAAAACCATTTCCCCCTTGGGAGAAAATCTCCACCTGGCCATCCCTTACCACTGATTTTAATTCTAACAAAGTGGGTCAAGATCTTGTTTCAATTTGACTTCTTCCATCAAGAAAGACTTGAACCATCTATCACCACCACACTACCATTTTTGGCTTCATTCAATCTAACCCCCAACCTAGACAACTAATGGACCTCTCTTGCGAATTCTTTCTTGCTATCCCCCATATGAGCCACACTCTCCATAAGTACCCTACTTAGTTGATCGGCCACAACATTAGATTTGCCTGGATGATAATGCACACTCATGTCGTAATACTTGAGGAACTATAGCCATCTCCTTTGCCTCAAATTTAGACTTCTTTGAGCGAATACATATTGGAGACTCTTGTAGTCGATAAATATATTTACATGAACCCTACACAAATGCAATGTCATATCTTCAAGGTAAACACCACGGCCGCTAACTTAATATCATGGGTGGGATGACTATGCTCATGCACATTTAGTTGCCTAGAAGTATAGGCGATGACCTTGCCATTTTGCATCAAGACACACCCTAAGACGACTCTTGAAGCACCGCAATACGCCATAAACCCTTCTAACCCTTCTGGTGGAGTCAAAATAGGAGCGGATGTAAGCTTATCTCTCAAGGTTTGTAAACTTCTTTCACATTCATCAGTCCATAAAAATTTATCCTTCTTCTGGGTCAACTTTGTCAAAGGAGAAGCAATTGAAGAGAAACCATTCACAAATCTCTAATAGTAAATCGCCAAGCCCAAGAAACTCCTAATATCCATTGGAATCAAGGTTCTAGGCTAATTTTTTTATCACCTCTATCTTTTTTGGATCCACTTTAATGCCTTTGCTCAACACCATATGCCCTAGGAATGCCACCTCCTTCAACCAAAATTCGCATTTGTTAAACTTGATAAATTGCCTTTCTTCCCCTAATTTTTGCAACACTATCCTTAGATGCTTGGCATGTTCCACTTTATTCTGGTAATAAATCAAAATATCATCGATAAACACCACCACAAACATGTAAGTTAAGGTTTAAAGATCCTATTCATGAGATCCATAAACATTATCAAAGCATTCATTAGGCTTAAGGACATCACCACAAATTCAAAATGCCCATATCTTGCCAAAATGTTGTTTTGGGAATATCACACTCCGTTACTCTCAATTGATGATACCCAAACCGAAGGTCAATTTTTGAGAAGTTACTAGCCCCTGGTAGTTGATCAAATAGGTTATCTATTCCTGGCAAAGGATACTTGTTCTTTACGATGACTCTATTGAGCTGCCGATAGTTGATACACATTCTAAGTGAACTATCCTTGTTGCTCACAAACAACATTGGTGAACCCAAAGGCGACTTACTAGGCTATATAAATCCCTTCTCCAAAAAGTCTTTTAATTAGTCCTTTAACTCTTTCAACTCCACCGGGGTCATTCGGTAGGGAGGAATGGAAAGGGGTTGAGTGTCAGGGAGGAGGTCTATACTGAAGTATATTTTTTTCATGAGGAATACCAGGAAGTTCATCAGGAGAGACATTGAGTAACTCATTGATCACCAGAATTGACTAACCTTTGAGCCTTAAGGTAAGAGATGAACCTACACTTGACCACTAAATCATGAACCTACCACTCATGCAAGAATTCATTAGGTAATTGGAACCTAACCTTATGAGTCCTACAATCACTAGAGGCATGATATTCATGTCACCAATCCATCCCAAGAATGATGTCTAAATCTACCATGTCTAGTTTAACAAAATAAAAAGGCAAAACTTTATGCGATATAGATAGAGAACCACCCCTATAGACTCTTTTAGCAAGACTAGACTCATAGATGGGGGTAGAAAATTTGAAGGGTTCACATAACAATTTGGGACACACATAAAGCTGATTAACAATAAATAGAGTAATGAAAGAAAGAGTAGGACTCAGATCCAATAAAGAATATACATCAAGATTCTAAATCTTTAACATACCGGTGATAACATTAGGCATCTCATTAACCCTTTGTCTCTCTTTAAGAGCATAAGTCTAGTTGTGATGTGGAGCAACTCTTTGTTGACTACCTTTTGCCCATTGGTCACCATGAGCACCTTGTCCTTATGAACGACCATCTTTACCTTTGTTTGGACACTCACCTTATCCTTGAGGACGACAAACTTTACCCATGTTTGGACACTCCCTAATCTTGTGGACCATCTTGCCACATCTGAAGCAAGCACCTATGTATTTGTAGCATCTACAACTATGATTCTTACCACACCTTTCACGCCTAGGAACGATTTGACCACCATTTCCACCTTGAGCTCTAGGGTTGGGCACCTTATTATTAGCAAATCTTTGTCCTTGGAATTTGTGGCCTTATTAGAAATGACCACCTTTAGTACCTTGGAGTCCACCATCAAGACGAGCCCACTTGGACTCCCCCATTCTTCTCTTCCTAAGCTTCTCTCCGTCAAGTTATTCATCCTATGTCATGAGCCAGGAAATGTCATTATCTCCAATGATCATGGCAGTATGACACTCTTTAATTATGAAGTTGAACACACATAAAACAAACTTATGCATCCTTACCCTAGCATCAGCAACTAAATGAGGAACATATTTTAAAAGATCATTGAATTTAAGGAAATATTCATGAACACTTATTGAACCTTGTTTGAGGTTCATGAACTCCATCATATTTACTTCCCTTAACTTAATTGGAAAAAGATGGTTAAGGAAAGCAACTTTGAATTCCTCCCAAGAAATGGGCTCATCATACGCCTTCTCTATCTTCCATTGATGGTACCACGTTTGAGCAAGGCCCTTGAGTTGTTGGGCCACTAATTCCTCTTTCTCTTCTGAACATACCCGTGTGATGGCTAAGACTTTGTACACTTCATTGATGAACTCTTGGGGTTATTTTTCTACCTTTGAGCCATAAAACTCCGGGGGATTCATCCTTGTGAAATCCCTCACCCTTGAGGCCGTGGTAGGATCATGAGGAGCTTGAACTTCTTGATGGCCATGGACCTTACCAAAAGGGTGATTACATTCTAGTACTCTATGTGGGTGACCACTTCTTCTTTTGCTTGGGAGCTTGCGGGACCAGAAGGGATGCTTCACCCTTGAGGATGGGAGTCATTTGTGCAACTTGTATCGATGGCATAATCTAATAAAGCAAAAGACCATCCACTAGAGATAGGAAGACTTAATTTAAATCTATAGCACAGCATAGAGTATGAAGAAGTGATTCATTCCTAAAATACCTCACAGCCTCCCATTCATATTTATGGCGCAGTTTATAGCCATGAATAAGACTCTACTTCACGAGATGTGTTGGATTTCTGAGGACAACTTACAAACCTAGTTCTATGATACCAAGTCAGTCATACCGCAAGTTGAGGGCCTAGACGTGACATGGAAAATGGGAACCCAAAGTATCCCAAACAAGCGTATCAAGCATACATAGCACATCCTTGGTTTCACAGAAGCATAGAAAGGCAATAAACATATAGCATATAATTTATAATGGGAAATACAGCTTTGGACTCATGCTATGGGGATGTTGTAGAAAAGAGAATAAGCATGAATCACACAACAAATTAAGCAAAAGATAGGTGAGAATAACTTACACTATGAGGGCAATTAGGGACTTGGGACTTTCATCCTATCCATACAACAAGAATTTAACAAAACAGGGGAATAAGGGACTAAGGGAAACCTTTCACATTACAAAAGCATAATGAGTCAAGCTCACATGTACATAGCATAACTATATCCAATGACACATCTAATTATGAATAGAATGAGGGCCAAGACATCTTTCGGGTTCACCCTCAAAAGATGTAACAAGTTCTAAACAATGCATGAAAGTAATGGATGTTACCCCTGGAAGTGGAGGACTCACCAATAACAAATCTTCACTCGAGTTGGCTAGCCACGTGGAGGAGAAGGATGGAAAGAACCTTTGGTCTCTATATGGTTAGATCATGTAGGCAAAAAAAGTATATGTTAGTATTTGGAATGTACTAAGTATGCGGGGTGCAAATATAACAAAAAACATAAGCCATAATTAAACAATATGTATAATCATAATCAATGAATATTTGCTCAATATATCATGCATGCTCAATGCCAATGTCAAATATGCATGAGGAATAATCAAGTCATATAATATAACGTACATATATGGGAAAGGACCATAACCAACATGTAAACCAAGGGAGCAACTACTTGGTTTCCTAATGTTCACTTTACACAAGACTAGGAGTACTCTACTTTGTTAGGGTAAACCAAACACTTACCTTATGGGATCTCCCCCACTTCAAAGAGTGCCTCACCTTCACCTTATGGGAACACCACCCATTGTGGTATACATATTATATAAACCTTAAGGGAACACCAGCCTTTTTGATATTTGATTCACATGTGTTGTACAGGAACACCACCCTTTTTGGTTAATCATGCAACTTAAGCTATATGGATCCATTAGCTAATTCACAACCTATGGTGGCAAAATATTTATAGGACAATAGTTATCTACCAAGGTCCGCTTAGTGCTAGGTCACAATCCTAAGGAATACTCAAATCATACTTATAGCCATGATATGCAAAGTATCATACTATCATAATATCATCATAGAGTAGCTCATCAAAACCAAAGCTTCTTAACATCAATATAGGGCTTCATACATTCATAACTTTGACACCTCCATATTTCATGATATCCATATAGCCCTTAATTCATTTCATTCATGATTTCAAATAACTTGCCATAAGGCCTTCACATTCATAGAAGTTTGGTATATATTGTTATTCAAAACATGGCTGGTTCATGTATATAATATTTAAACCATGAAAAACATAAGTATATGTCATGAGAGGAGTATGACGATTCACTTGACCATCATTCAAAATAACCCACCAAAATCATAGTAAAGCATAACTAGTTCATCATCAAACCCTCATAAAAATACATAAAGTTCACATGACTTTTCAATATTTAATCATATATGAAGGCATATTAGTATAAAATACTTTACATTATCATCATATGAAAGGATTCATAAAATCACCATGTAATACCATTACTTGAGAAACCACAAAGGAGAAGGGGAATAGTTGAGCTTATGGTGGAAAGGTCTTCACACTCAGAACCCACATACCTTAGCGATAGGAGACAAAAAAACTTTCAAAAGATGAAGAGAAATTCGGAACCCTAGATTTCACCTTTTGCTTGAAACCTTGGGGAAATTTGAGGGTGTTTTGGGACTTAGAGGATTTTAAAATGGGATGAAATAGAGCGAATTAGGGTTATGAATGCTGATAAGAGGTCTTTTGAAGGTCAAAATGACATAGTATAGGCATTAGACAATAGGAAATGTTGAATTTGCCCCCTTTTAACATTCCATAGAATAGGACCACGAGACCCTATTTTTGGGTCGTGGTCCATTCTACGATCCATAGCTAATGGTCTCATGTGATAACATTTTAGACTTTCAAAAATTTTTCTCTGGTTAACATTCCATGTATGGCTCGTAATTTACTTTATGGGCCATCTGATAAGTCGTACATAACATTTAAGAAATTGTCATTTTCACCAAGCCTGACCTACAATGCACAAGCGTCAATTATCACTCGCGAAACCAATTATAGCCTGTACGATCCCTCGTAACAACTTATGCTCAAGACATTTCTACAACCCATTTATTGCACTTTTCGTACCTCTCATAGATAGGGCCTTACATCTTTCCTATCATCATCCTCGTTGCTAGACTAGTCATAAAGATATTAAGCTTTTGGTGGGTTCCTATTCACTGGGAATGAAGCCCTTATCTTCAAGCTATACTTTTAATATATCAAACTCGTTATGCATTTTTGTATTGAGGGGTCTAGACTTGTATTTTTGGCTTTGTTTATTGTCATTTATTTATAGGTGTGTTTGGACTACTCCTTCACTTTGATTATGTCTTGAACTATTAAGTTGATCTTTCGCTTTTGGATATGACTTTATCTTAGTCCTATTCCTTATTTCATATTGTTACTCATATAATATTTATTATATGAACCTATGAAGTGCATGTATGATCTAAGAGGCTTGTTTAGGGACCTTTCCGTTCTCATTCGTTGTATCACACCTAGTCCCTAGGTTTGAGTTGTGACACTTAGTCCCAAATCCCACTTTCAAAATTTGTACTTCTATATTTTCAAATGCCTACGAATTCTTGATGAATACTAAGAATCTTGGATGAGGTGCGTCTGGGTTCGTTATTTGGTGTGTTTTAACTATAGGGCCCAAGATCAGGTCATGATAGTAATACAAAAGCTTTGATTGAGGTAATTTACTAGTAGCATGCAGGATGACATATAGTTCTATATAAAAACCACTCTTATGTGCAACAAGACATGCTGGAGCAGCGACAATCTGATGACTTTCGGAATCATTGCTAGTAATAGAGCATTCATGGGCGAGTGTTACTATGGACTTTATAACGTGTTTGCAAAAGTCCATGGATACAGAATGATAATTTTTGTGGTGGACAAGTTCTCAAAATATGTCATCTTTGTGTCTGCCACAAGAAGATGTGCTGCCAAAGAGGCTTCCCAACTCTTCTTTAAGAATGTCCTGAAGTATTAGGAGCATCCAACGTGCTTCACAGGAAACTTCTGGAGGAGTTGTTCGAGATCCTTAGCACAAAGTTACATTTTCTCCACTAGTTTCCATGCATAAACAGATACCCAGACAAAAAGGTTCAATGCTTTGTTGGAGTGCTATATTAGGCACTTTGTGATCTAACTGAAAGAATTAGCTAAATTTATAGGATGTAGCCCAATTTTCATATAATTTTTAGTGATGCGAGGCCACAGGGTGGACACTATTTGAATTAGCTACAGGCCAACAGCCATAAACTCCACATTCGTTATTAGCAGAATTAGATGGTAAGAGTTTTGGGGCTTATCACATTCGAAAAGCTTCGAACAGTAGCTTGACATCACCAAGGCCTACTTGGACAAGGCAACCAAGAAGTTGAAGAAATTTGTTGACTGAAAATGACATCCCATGGATTATAAGGTTGGTGACTTAATCTTGGTTAAGTTCAATCCAAGACAGTTCAAGGCATTGCGAGGTATGTATCAAAACTTAGTAAGAAAGTATGAGGATCTATTCAGGATTGTTGCCAAGGTAGGCAAAATCTCCTATAAGCTAGAGCTACTATGGCATCTTAAGGTTCATCCGACCTTCTATGCAACATCAGGTGATGGAGAATGTCATGACCCACCACTTTATTGTCTTTAAGGGAGAAAAATGTAAAGTCAAGGAGAGGTTCAGGGAAGACCATATCATATTGTAGATAACTGTTGAAGATCCATCAGAATACTCTAGATATTTAGAGAATTCATGAATAGAGACTAACTTAAGAGAATTGAGTGTGAAGTGAAAAATAATTTGTGAAATTTAAATTGGTGATAAGTTTGACCACTTCAAGACAATTTTTTTGAGTTAGAGATTAAGGTAATTAGGGTAAAAGATGTAATTTTTAAACCTTTTAAATTTTTAACAAATATTTAAATTTTTAATAAATATCTAATAAACCCTATTCTCTCCACTTTACCCACCTAATTTCTCCATTCATTTCTCTTCCATCGGATCTCCCCAACTTTATCAACATCCCCAATTTTATCATCAACGCGTCAACATCATCAATGTCGTCAAAGTCATCAAAGTCATCAAACTCGTTAACATCGACAGTCGTCAACATCGTCAACATCAATAATATCATCAATTACTCTCAATTGTCTCCAGGTCATTCACATTTTCTATCTCCGTTATCAGTACCATCATTTTCGTTGTCTCATCTCCTTCCGAAAATTCAATTTGAGTTTTAAAGGTATCACTTCTTTCTTTTATCTTATAGTTAGGGTTTTGAGGTTGTAAAGGAATTGTGAAATTGAGTTCATGTAAAATTATCTATTAAGGAGTTATCAAAGTTCATATAATTTATATCTATAAAAGCCAAAAAAATCATATGAAAACAAACTTTTTTTATGTAATTTCTAAGCATATTAATATATATATAATTTCTAATAAAAACTAAATTGATACTTATTGAATCTACACAAAAAATAGACTAATTTCATACTTCATACTTCCTCATTATCTTGGAAACGAAGGGAAAATTATGCATATTTCAAATAATATTTTTGTATTGTCAGATTAAAAATAATCATATAGAGCTGAGAATTATTTTACTTGAAATATTATTTGTTCCTATCTATAATAAAAGCACCCTTACTTCTATAATGACGTTGATGATAAAACCCTCCTTCCTAGCCTGTCCATGCTGATTAGAATTAACTATAGTCAACTAAGAGAAAGGGATGAGAGCAAACAAAATGGAGGTTTGTAGGCTTATCAATTTATTTCCTAACAAAAATTAACAAAAGGATGAATCTTGCGTGTTTTGGAATAATTGAGGGATATCTTTTGCTCATTATAATAACACAAGGATGTAGTTTATGTATGGGGTATAATTGATAGATGTTTTTAGTCTCAAACTCTTGTTCTAGCTCTCTGCATTGGTAGTCAAGATCGAAAAGTGTGATTTGTTGTACAAATATTTTTCTTCCACTTTAATGGGGATATTTATATGTAATGCTCAAGTCAAACTGAAATCTTCGTGACTAATGAAAATATGACACATTAGGCAGGGTGAATTATCTTATTTTGAAGTAGTAGTTCTTGCTTTCTACATTGGAATAGTCAAGACCAAAAAGTATGACTTTTCATACAAATCTTTTTCTTTTTATGCACTTTAATAGGGATATTTATATGTAATTCTCAAGTAAAACTGAAATCTTCATGCCTAGTGAAAATATGACACATTAGCAGGATGGATTGGTTGCTAAGATGTTTCAGCAGTTGTTGAGTCTTTTACAATAGTTACTGAGATTAATTAGCAGTTGCTGAGAATTTTTCAATAGTTGTTGAGAATTGTTTAGCAGCTAATACAATCACCTTTTTATTTGTTATATAATTTCTTTGAGCTTTATATATATTTTGTTGTACATTTTTTCATCTATTTGTTAGTTAAATTAGTTAATAATTTTTGTTTTATTTTATTTATACTATATAAATAACTCCAAGAAAAAAAATAAAGAAATGATAGTACTGTTCTATACAGTATAGAAGTTTTGTTTTTGTTCTTTTTTTAATGAGTAGGGGATTTTTTATTTAGATTAGGAACTTACATCACTGAACTAGTCCCTAGCCCAATTCTTATTTAGAAACAAAACAAAGCAAAAGGAAAACAAAACCAAGCCTGGCGCAAAACTGACTTAACCCAACACGTAGTCTTTATAAGGATACTTAGTAGCTTGTAGGATTTCCAAAATATGCCTCTTCTATTTCTGGCTAACCCTTATTTTGTGTCGATGTTTCCTCTTTAGTCCAACCAAACACTCATCAAGAAGCTTATGTGGGTATGTAATAAGAAATCTCCTTGTGTTCTTGCAAGTTTTCATGTTCTCAGTTGTCAAAAGTATGCTCACCAAACTCCTGCTATTTCCTTTTTATATTTTGGATCCTAGCTTGCATTTTACTCCACTTTTTCTCTTCTTTTTAGGTGTGTTCTCAAGTTCATGGGTTGTTTGCTATTGCTCCCTGTTGTTTTGCTGGAAATACATTTGACGGGGTTCCTTTATCTGGTAAAATTCTTGCAGTTCTTTCTCATCTCTGATCTTTTGAACTTCCATCAGTAACTTGCCTTTTTTCCTCCAGGTGGTGCAGTGATGAACTCCATGGGTAGCTTCATACTACCCTTTTCACTAGTGATTGGCGTCTAGGTGCACCAGCTCATTATGCTGAGTCCTTTTTGCTGGCTGAATATGAATAGGGTTTGATAGTAAACTTTCATTTTGTGATCTAAATGGCCTTGTAGATATTGCTACTGTAACTAGCTCTTTACCTGATCCCTATCCCTTATAAGGAGATACTCTTAAGTATGAACTCTGTAGCTTGTTATTGTTGATGATCCTCTTAGCTTCAATATCTATGTGTATGGACTTTGTAAAAATAGTTGCATCTCTACGCCCATGCATTCTCTAATTTCCTGCACTATGTCTTTAATGTTCCATGGAATCTTCCAATTATCAGTTAAAATTTTTCATAGAGGCATTGAATCTGTTTGAATAATCACATAATTGTAATTATTTGCCTGAATATGCCTGCATGCCTATAAGATTTCCTTTATCTTTGCTACTGTGTTAGATGTACTATCTATTATGTTACAAGCAACATAGATAAGGCTCCCTCATGATCTCTTAGAAAAATTCCATAGGAGCTAATTCTTGAGTAGCCACTTGATGCACCATTTATATTACACTTGACCCAATTTTCTGGTAGAAAATTCCAATAAATCCCTCATGATCTCTTAGACTGTAGTCTTCCATCTTTTGTAGTATATCCTGCCAGCTATTTGCCAATTGAAAAGAAGGTCTTCTTATCTCTATCATAAGCATCAGATTTCTTGTAACTTTGTAGATAACCTTTTTAAGTGAGGTCTTTTTCCCATCATGCTTTTGCTTATTCCTCTTCTGCCATAACTCCCATATAATAAAGCTTGGAATAGCTTTAAAATATGACCTTATGTCCTTTCGCACTTTCTTGTTCAGACATAACATTATCACCTCTCTCAAGGATAACCCTTGCATGTTTAAACCTGTAAAAGAACAGAAATAGGACTAGGTCCTGCTACCAACAAACGATTTTAGAAACACATATTATATTGTTTCCTGATTAGGATTATCATAGTACCAGCACTTGGGTGGACCCTCCATTCCCCATCTTCTCACTGTGGCATCCACAGGAACCTTACATTCCCACAGTCTCCACGTAAGAAAAGCCATTTTAAAAGGTGTTGTTATGATCCAATCCTAGGGCCTATACATGACACAATGCAACGGGAACTCGAATGGACCCCAAGCAAGGATCTTATAACATCATTACATATCCTGGTCGTAGAAGCAATAAGTCAAGCATCAAAAGGTAAAAATAGGGAAACCAGGGCTAAGAGAAACACTTCTATATCATCATAATCAAGAGACAAGAGCCAAATGCATATCATAGATACATAACATCTCCAATAAACACCTCTAATACATAGATAAAAGTGGGGGCAAAGACAGTAATCGAGCTCACTCTCATAGTCAAAGTAGACAATAAAGAACAATATCTCAATACATAATAGGAGCTGCATATCCTAAGGTCCCCAAACTGGAGAAATCACCAAGTAGCTTGAGTAATATTGAACTAGCCACGTGGAGGAGGAAGACCAACTTGGGCACCGGTTCCTACATGGTGACATCATGTAGGCATAAAGTCTACATTAGTATGTTTTAATGTACTAAGTATATAAGGTGCAATGCAAACAAGAATTAAGAATCATAATCAAAATGCATAGCAATAGGCAATGGGAATCATATAAACATATGATATGTACGATCAATGCTAAGGTAAAATATTCTTAAGTAACTCATGCTCATATAGGTATAACAACCCTTTAGTAGGTTAGTAATGATGTTGCCCCATCACTTAGGTAAGTAAGTACTAACCCCTCACTAGGTTAGTGATAATGCCGCCCAATCACCAAGGTGGAGAAGTACAAACCCTTCCCTAAGTTGATAAGTACAAACCCCCATCTAGGTTAGTAATGATGTCGCCCCATCACTAGGTGGAGAAGTACAAACCCTTCCCTAGGTTGATGAGTACAAAAGCCTATCTAGGTTATTCGGATTCTTAGTCCCCCCGGATTGGGTATGGTCTAATGCAGCACTTTATATAGAATTTATCATATACATAAGCTCAGTTCATCATCATATAATCAATCATATGATATCTCATGCTTTAGACCTTCAACTCCTCAAGAAATCACATCTGTATATTTTATCAAACACTTATAGGGTGTGTAATACTAGTATAAAAATCATAAAATATGGAGATGAAATCATACAAAAAAATCCATTGTAAAACTATCAACCAACACCTTGCAACACCATCAAGCAATATATATCAAAACCCATTCTCAAATCTTACAATAGATCAAAGATTTATAGCTCATAACATGGTAAAACAATCACAACGTTACATAGCTTTAATAGAGTGTGCAGTGAATTTCATAATAATCAAGACCCATTTGTAAATCAACCTTAAATCATGCAATTTGAGTAAAAGGAGGCTTGAGTATCATGGGTGAAAGGAGCCTATGAAAGAAACACATATACCTTAGCTTAGAGATGAACTTGGTAAAGATTAGAGATGGAGACTTGAAGCTTGAAGAAGAACCTTGAAGGAAAACCTAACTTAGGATGAGGATTTGGGAATTAACTTTGGGGAGTGAAAATATGACTAAGTGGTTAAGTGAGTGTTGGGGAATATTTACAATGATATGAGGGTGAATATTCACTAAGTATAGGCAAAAACATGTTTGAGAATACTTATACCCAAGACATAGAAGTTTTGGACCGAACTTAAAATAAAACAGGCCACTTTTTACACCGCGATGCAGATTTGCCACTGGAAGTTGCATTCTTGGAATTTTGTAATTGCTAAACTTTTGCTCTTAAATTGGGGTTAGACCGGACATATATCAAATAATATGGGAGATCACATTGCACTCCGTGTGCTGAATATCTCACATAATGAATTGCATGGTCCTATACGGCCATCACTTGAAAGTTTATCTTTGGTTGAATCATTAGACCTGTCAAGTAACCATCTTGCAGGAGAGATACTAGCAGAATTTGCTTCTCTTACATCTCTTGAAGTCTTAAATCTCTCCTATAATCAACTCGAAGGATAGATTCCTTAAGGAAATCAACTTCGGACCTTTGAGAGCAATTCATATGAAGGCAATGACGGGTTACATGGATTCCCTGTTTCAAAAGGTTGTGGCTTTTCTCCCTTAAAAAGAATATAAAGTTGAATTTTGAAATAGGAAACAAAATTTTTAGATATGTGGAATTTAAAATTCTAGGCATTCCAAGGCACATTTTCAGGCACTTTTAAGGGTCGTTTCAATATCTCCCCCTTGGGAACATTCTTCTCCGAATATAAAAGAGATGCACAAGGCAAGACTAATCATAAACAAACCAGTCCCAAGTAAAATGCAACATTACATTTAAACACCAGTTTCAAAATCTCAACATACGTGTAAAATCACCATAACTTGACAACTTAAACATGAATGCATATGAATGACATAGGGGCTGAAACATAAGATTTGAAATCACACAGGGGAATTAGAATTAGTACATTAGGCTTGAGTAGAGTGGAAAAGGTAAGGGTACAGCTTTTGCATGTCTGCTTCGGCCTCCCAAGCAGCACTTTCATTTTGTTAGTTCTTCCAAAGGACCTTAAAGGATAACACCTCCTTGTTCCTCAATATTCACTTGCCTATCCAAAATCTGAATTAGAACCTCCTCATAGGTCAAGTTATCCTCAACAACTTCCATAACATCAAGAGGCATAATAGCATTAGGATCACTAACACATTTCCTCAACATAGAGGTATGAAACACCGGATGAAGAAAATTCATTTCACTAGGCAACTTCAACTCATAAGATACAATGCCAATCCTCTTCAAGATCTCATAAGGACCAACATACCTTGGAATCAACTTCCCTTTTTTACCAAATGGACCACACTTTTCATTGGAGAAACTTTTAAATAAACTCAATCACCTACTTTGAATTCAAGGTCTCTCCTTCTCACATCGAAATACGATTCTTGATGACTTTGGGTTGTTCTTAACCTTTTCTTAATCATCCTAACCTTCTCAAGACAATCCATAACTAGATCCAATCCCAATAAAGCCATCTCTCCAACCTCAAACCAACCAACTAGTGATGTACAACGCCTCCCATAAAGACACTCAAAAGGAGCTATATCGATACTAGAGTGATAGGTATTATTATAGGCAAACTCAATCAAAGGCATATGGTCATCCCAACTACCCCTCAACTCCAATACACATGCCCCAATCATATCTTCAAGGGTTTGAATTATCCTTTTGGCTTGTCCATCCGTTTGAGGGTGGAAGGTTGTACTAAGGTGAACTTTTGTACCAAGACCCCTTTGGAAAAACCTCCAAAAATGTGAAGTGAATTATGTACCATGATTCGATATATGGACAACGGAACCCCATGCAACCTCACTATCTCATGGATGTACAACCTTGTATACTTTTTAGCCCAATATGTGGTCTTAAGGGGTAGAAAGTGAGTCGATTTCGTTATCCTATCAACCAGCACCCAAATAGAATCAAAACCTTTTCTAGTCTTGGGCAACCCAACCACAAAATCCATAGTAATCATCTTTCATTTCCAACTGGGAATTTCTATGACTTGGGTTAGGACACCCAACCTTTGATGTTCAGCTTTGACTTGTTGACAACTATGGCAACCATAACAAATTTGGCAATGTCCCTCTTCATGCCTCCCCATATCATGTCCCAAGCCTATAGCCTAGTTGTGACTGGTCAATGAAAAACCCGAAGGGACCCCAAATAAGTCTCATAGCATATCATTATATATCCTTAGTTGAGGAAGCAATATAAAACATCATAAGAACCATGAACAAGGGGAAATGGTACTAAATGAGAAAGAGAGAGGGTAATACTTAAATAATATAGAGGAGTCAAATCTCATACATAAATACTCAACATGTCCAACAAAGGCCTCTAATTACATAGATAGAGCGAGGGCCAAGACAAGATAACTGGGCTCACTCTCATAGTCAAATAGAACATAAGATAGTGTCTCAATACATAGATAAAAACAAACATAAACCAAATTCCCCAGAATGGAGGACTCATTAACAAGCTTGGAATAGCACCGTCTAGCCACTCGGAAGAGGATGATCAACTTGAGCAGCGGTTCCCACATTGTGATATCATATAGGAAAGAGTATGCATTAGTATGGTTAAATGTACTAAGTATGTGGGATGCAATACAACAAGATACAAGCTTCATAATCAACATGCATAATGATAGGTAATAGGCCTAATACAGCAATATGTCATGTATGGTCAATGCACAAGTAAAGCATGCTTAGGTAAATCATGCTCATAGATAATAACATATGTGAAGATGACACCAAGCTAGATTTCCAAGGTATGGAACCCTTGGCAGGTTAGTGATGTTGCCACCCCATTACCTAGGTAGATATGAGTTTTAACCCTCATTCTAGGTTAGTAATAATGCCATCCCATCACCCAAGAGGAGATGAGTTTTAACCCTCATTCTAGATTAGTGATAATGTCACCCCATCACCCTGGTAAAGATGAGTTTTAACCTTCATTCTAAGTTACCCGAGCTCTTGTCCCCCCGAATCGGTCATGGTCCATGCAACACTTTATATAGGATTCATCACAAGCTCTAATGCCATACCTCATGTAGGAATAATCATGTACAAGATCTTATCTCATCATGATTGAATCATTCATATAATATCAAATGCTTTGGACCTTCAATTCCTCAAGAAAATATAACCGAATATTTTATCAAACACCTAGGGGGGTGTAGTGGAGGTAAAAGAGCATGCAATTCAGAGATAAAATCATGCAGTAAAATCAGTTATAAAACCTTTAATCAACACCTTACAACATACACAAGACATTCATATTGAAACCCTCATCAAATCCAACACTAGATCAAAGATTTAAAGCTCAAAACATGCTAAAACAACCATACTTTCATGAACTAAAATCACTGTGCAACAAATTTCTCAATATACAAGACCCACATGAAAAATCAACTTCAAATCATGCAATATTAAGTAAAAGAGGGTTTAGGCACCATGGGTGAAAGGACCCAATGGGTCAACACCACATACCTTAGCTTTTGTGAATTTCTTAAAGAAGACTTTAACGGAGATTTGAAGCTTTGGTGAGATCCTTGAAGAAATCCTTGAGATTGGCCTTGAGTTTGGGACTTGAATTTAGGTTGGAAATGAGTCTAAGTGTTTGGGGAAATATTGGGGAAAGTTGGGTGATATGAGGGTGAAATAAGGCTAAGTATAGGTGAAAATATGTTTGGAAAAACTTAGGTCCAACACTTAGAAAAATCTAGGCGAACTAGGAAAGGACATTACAGGTAAATACACCTCTCTGCGTCGCGGAGAGGTCGCAAACCCTCACTGGAAATTGCACCAAGCAAAATTTAATAATTCTCCTTTACTTTAAATTCGAGGATATAACCTTATCACAATAGTTTGGACCCCCTAAACAAGAATATAAGTTTGTATTTTCGAAATTCCAAATTGAATTTTAGATATACAGAAAACAAGATTCTGAGCACTTTCGAGGTACATTTTCGAAAACTTTTTGGGGTGGTTTCAATGTCTCCCCCTTGGGAAATTTGTCTCCAAATGTAGAAGAGACTACAAGACAAAACTAATCATGAACAAAGCAGCCCCAACATGAATGCAACATTACATTTTAAACATCCCTTTCAAAATCTCATTATATATGTGAAATCATCATAAAATGCCAACTTAAACATGAATGCACATGAATAACATAGGGGCTGAAATGTAATACTTAAAGTAATATAAGGGACTTATAATTAGTACCTTAGTCTTGAATGGAGTGGAAAATATAAGGGTACTACTTTTACATATCCATTTCGTCCTCCCAAGTAGCACTCTTGACTTATTGGTTCCTCCAAAGGACCTTAACGGATGCCACCTCTTTGTTCCTTAATCTCTTTACTTGTCTATCCAAGATCTAAACAAAAACCTTATAATAAGTCATGTTATCCTTAACAACACCCACAACATTAAGAGGCATAATGGTATTAGGATCACCAACACATTTTCTCAACATAGAAACATGGAATATCGAATGGACAAAATTCATTTTGCTAGGCCACTTCAACTCATAAACTACCTTGCAAATCCTCTTTATTACCTCATAAGTACCAACATACCTTGGACTCAACTTCCCCTTCCTACCAAAATAGACCACACCTTTCATTGAAGAAACTTTCAAATAAATCAAATCCCCCACTTGGAATTCTAGGTCTCTTCTCCTTACATCGGCATAGGATTTTTGACGACCTTGGGTTGCCTTTAACCTTTCCCTAATCATCTTAACTTTATCAAGAGAATAGATAACTACATCCAGCCCCAATAAAGTGACCTTTCCAACCTTAAACCATCCCGCCGATGATCTACAACGCCTCCAATAAAGAGCTTCAAAAGGAGCCATACCGATGCTAGAGTGATAGCTTTTGTTGTAGGTAAACTCAATCAATGGAAGATGGTCATCCCAACTAACTTTGACCTCCAAGACACAATCCCTAAACATATCCTCAAGTGTTTAATTGTGCTCTTGGTTTGGCTATCCATTTGAGGGTGGAAGGCAGTACTAAGGTGAACTTTGGTTCCAAGACCCCTTTGAAAAGATCTCCAAAAGTGTGAAGTAAATTGTACACCGTAACCCGATATAATGGATAAGGGAAAGCCATGCAACCTCACTAACTCATGGATGTACAACCTTGCATACTCTTCAGCCCCATATGAAATCTTGACCAGTAGAAAGTGAGCAGATTTCATCATCCTATCAACCACAACCCATATGGAATCAAAACCTTTTCTAGTCTTGGGCAACCCAACCACAAAATCCATATTAACTACCTCCTACTTCCAAGTAGGAATCTCTATGTCTTGGGTTACACCACCCGGCCTTTTGATGTTTGGCTTTGACATGTTGACAACTATGGCAACCGAAAACAAATTTAGAAATATCCCTCTTCATGCCTCCCCACCAATACACATCCCTCAAGTCTCTATACATTTTGGTGGAACTGAGGTGGATAGAATAGGAAGAATTATGGGATTCTTCAAGAATTCTCTCCCTCAAACCATCAACACATGGCACACACAACCTACCTTGGTATCTAAGGGCCCTATCTCCCCCTTGGGAGAAAACCTCTGTCTTGCCTTCATTCACAAAGGCCTTCAACTCAAGCAAGAAGGAGTCTAGATCTTGTTTTTCTATCACCTCATCAACCAAAGAAGATTTAGAACCATCAACAACAACAACATTACCCACATCTTCCAACCTCAACCCCAATCTAGCCAACCTATGCACCTCATTAGCTATCTCCCTTTCACCACCATCCACATGAGCTAGGCTACCCATGGACACCTGACTCAAAGCATTTGCCATAATATTTGTCTTAACTGGATGGTAATGCACACTCATGTCATAGTCCTTAAGGAGTTCTAGCTACCTTCTTTGTCTCAAATTGAGATCATCTCGAGTGAAGACATATTGAAAGTTCTTATGATCGGTGAAGACATTAACATGCACCCCATAAAAAAAATGACGTCAAATCTTTAATGTAAATGCCATAGCGGCCAATTCAAGATCATGGGTAGGGTAGTTCTTTTCATGCACTTTGCGTTGCCTAGAAGCATAGGCTATGACCTGACCATCTTGTATTAGCACACAATCCAAACCAAATCTAAATGCATCACAATACACAACAAAGCCCTCAAGCCCATCCAGTAATGATAATATAGGAGCAGACACAAGTCTATCCTTCAATTTTTGAAAATCTTTCAAATATTCATTGGTCCACACAAACGTAACCTTCTTTTTAGTCAATTTCATCATTGGAGAAGTAGTGGAGGAGAACACATTCACAAACCTTCTGTAGTAACCCGCAAGGCCCAAGAAACTCCTAATATCCGATGGGATCAATGGTCTTGGCCAATTTCAAATCACATTGGTTTTCTTAGGATCCACTTTTAACCATCCTCGAACACTACATGATCGAAGAATATAACCTCTTTCAACAAAAATTCACGTTTGTCATATTTGGCATACAATCTCTCCTCCCTCAGTCTTTGCAACATGACCCTCAAATGACCCATATGTTCTTCCCTACTATATGAATAAATCAAAATATCATCAATGTAGACCACAACAAAGGAATCAAAATAGGGCTTGAAAACCCTATTCATTAGGTCTATGAAGATGGCTGGGGAATTAGTCAACCTAAAGGACATCACCACAAATTTATAATACCCATACCTAGTACGAAAGGCAGTCTTTGGAAAATCACACTCCCTTACCCTTACTTGATGGAACCCGGATCGAAGATCAATCTTAGAGAAAAAACTAGCCCCTTTCAACTAGTCAAACAAGTCATCAATCCTTAGAAGAGGATATCTATTCGTTATAGTGACCCTATTGAGTTAGCGGTAGTGAATGCACATTCTAAGTGACCCATCTTTATTCTCTACAAACAACTCCAGTACACCCCAAGGTGATTGTCTAGGTCTAACAAATCCCTTCTACAACAAATCTCTCAATTGCTCTTTTAACTCCTTCAACTCTGTCGGGGACATATGATAAGGGGGAATAGAGATAGGCTAGGTTTCGGGAAGGAGATCTATGCTAAATATATCTCCCTTTCAAGAGGCACACCAGGAAGATCATTTGGAAATACATCAAGAAATTCATTTACAACCGGCACCAATTCAATGGAAGGGACTTTGCACTCCACATCTTTGACTCTCACAAGATGATACAAACACCCCTTGAAAATTAACCTATGGGCTTTAATGCATGAGATGAACCTACCCCATCACTATTACATCATGACTTTCCCACTCAAGGATGGGTTCATTTGGAAATTGAAACTTGACCCTACGGGTCCTACAATCAATAAAAGCATAGTATGCATGCAACCAATCCATTCCAAGAATAACATCAAAATCAACCGTGTCTAATTCAACAAGATCACAAGGTAAGATTTTATGCAAGATGCGAATAGGACAATTTCTACACACCCTTCTAGCACTAATAGATGCAGCAATAGGAGTAGACACCTTATATAGCTGATGCAATAACTCCGACTCAACTTGGAACTTTTTAGCAACAAAGGGGGTAACAAAGGAAAGCGTGGCACCTGGATCAATCCAAGCAAATACTTTAAGATCAAAGATTTTCAACATACCGATAACTATATTAGGGACCTCACCAACCCCTTACCTTCCATGTAGAGCATAGAATCGATTGTGCCTTATGGCACTACCTTGAGGATCACCCATACCCAATGGAATTGTATTTGCACCATGAACCTTATCAGTTTCTTTCTTGGACAATCCACCTTCTTGTGACCAAGCTCCCCACAACCATAACATGCATTAATACCCTTCAAACACAAGCTATTATGGCTCTTCTGACATCTAGGACACATATCATTAGGAGCCACAACACCTATATCTTGGGCTCCTAGGGAAATCACTAGCAAACTCCCTATTTGTAGCATTAGAGGCCCTTGGCCTTGATGGAATCGACCACCTTAATACGACCTTTTTGGCCTCATGGTCCCTCCTCTTTCTCAACTTTTCTTCTTCTATTTGTTCAGCATATGTCATTAACTAAGATAAGTCCATATCACTAACAAGCAAGGTGGACCGATACTCTTCACTTACCTAATTAGAGACCCCTATAACAAACTTATTCATCCTTGACCTATAGTCGGACACCAAATGAGGAGTATACTTTGAAAGTTGATTCAATATGAGGGCATACTCCCTCACACTCATACCACCTTGTATCAAGTTCATAAACTCAACCAACTTTTCTTCCCTAAGATCAAGAGGGAAGAATCGATTATGGATATGAAGAAAGGAAACATTTATAAAATGCCTCATAGCCTCCTATTCATAACCATGGTGCACTTCATAACCATGAATAGGAATCTAATTGAAGCGGTGTGTTGGACTCCGAGGATCTATGAACCTAGTGCTCTGATACCAAGTTTGTCACATCCCAAGCCTAGGGATTAGACATGACCAGCAAATGGGAAACCCGAAGGGACCCCAAACAAGCCTCATAGCTTATCATTACACATCCTTAGTCGCGGAAGCAATATAAAACATCAAAAAAACCATGAACAAGGGGAAACGGTACTAAGGGAGAAAGAGAGAGTGTATTACTTAAATAATATAGAAGTGTCAAAGCTCATACATAAATACTCAACATGTCCAACAAACACCTCTAATTACATAGACATAGCGGGGGCCAAGACAAGGTTATCGAGCTCACCCTCACAGTCAAATAGAATATAAGATAGTGTCTTAATATATAAATAAGAGGGAAACATAAACCAAAGTCCCTAGAATGGAGAACTCACCAACAAGCTTGGAATAGCACCGACTAACCATGTGGAGGAGGAGGATCAACTTGGGCACCGATTCCTACATGGTGATATCATGTAGCCAAGAGTATGCATTAGTACATTTGAATGTACTAAGTATGTGGGATGCAATGCAACAAGAGACAAGCTTCATAATCAACATATATAACTATGTGCAATAGGCATAATATAGCAATATGTCATGTATGGCCTATGCATAAGTAAAACATGCTTACATAAATCATGCTCATATAGAATAACATATGTGAAGATAAGACTAAGCTAGATTTCCAAGGTATGAACTCCTTGGTAGGTTGGTGATATTGCCACCCCATCACCCAGGTGGACATCAGTTTTAACCCTTATTCTAGGTAATGACGATGCCACCCCATCACCCTATTAGAGATGAGTTTTAACCCTCATTCTAGGTTACCCGGGCTCTTATCCCACCGGATTGGGCATAGTCTATGCAACACTTTATATAGGATTCATCATAAGATCTAATGCAATACCTTATGTAGGAATAATCATGTACATGAGCTTATTTCATCATGATAACATCATTAATATCATATCTCATGCTTTGGACCTTCAATTCCTCAAGAAAACATAACCGGACATTTTATCAAACACCTTAGGGGTATATAGTGGGGGTAAAAGAGCATGCAATTTGGAGATGAAATCATGCAGGAAAATTAGTGGTAAAACATTTAATCAACACCTTGTAACCCCCCAAGACATTTATATCAAAATACCTCATCAAATCCAACATTAGATCTAAGATTTAACCTCAAAACATGCTAAAATAACCATGTAATATTATTATTCATGAACTAAAATTATTGTGTAGTAAATTTCTCAATATACTAGACCCGCATAAAAAATCAACTTTAAATCATGTAATATTAAGTAAAAGAGGGTTTAGGCACCATGGGTGAAAGGACCCAATAGTTCAATCCTACATACCATAGCTTTTGTGAAGTTCTTGAAGAAGATTGTAATGGAGATTTGAAGCTTGGATGAGATCCTTGAAGAACTCCTTGAGATTGGCCTTGAGTTTGGGACTTGAATTTAGGGTTAGAAATGAGTCTAAGTGTTTGGGGAAATATTGGGGAATGTTTTTGGGTGATATGAGGGTTAAATAACTATAAGTGAAAATACGTTTGGAAAAACTTTGGTCCAACACTTAGAAAAATCTGGGCGAACTAGGAAAACATAGTGTAGGGAAATACAGCTCTCTGAGTCGCAGAGAGGTGGCAAACCCTCATTGGAAATTGTACCAAGCGAAATTTCATAATTCGATTCCTTTGATTTAAGTTCGAGGTTAGACCCTTGTCACCCTAATTTGGACCCCCTGAATATGAATATGAAGTCAGATTTTTGAAATTCGAAATGGATTTTTAGATATATGGAAAACAAGATTCCAAGCACTTTCGAGGCACATTTTCAGGAACTTTTTGAGCTCGCTTCAACCCACCAATGAACATCCCTCAAATCTCTATACATTTTAGTAGAATACGGGTGAATATAGAAAGAAGAATTATGGGCCTCATCAAGGATATTCTCCCTCAAACCATCAAAACAAGGCATACACAACCTACCTTGGTACCTAAGGGCACCATCTCCCCATTGGGAGAAAACCTCTAGTTTGCCATCTTTCACCGAGGCCTTTAATTCAAGCAAGGAGGAGTCAAGATCTTGTTTTGGTATCACCTTATCAACTAAGGAAGATTTGGAACCATTAACAACTATAATTCCATTATCCACTTCTTTCCAACCTAACCCCCAATTTAGCCAATCTATGTACCTCCCTAGCCATTTCCCTATTACCACCGTCAATATGAGCTAGGCTACCCATAAAGACCTGAATCAAATTGCCTTAACCGGATGATAACACTCATGTCATAACCTTTGAGAAGTTCTAGCCACCTTCTTTGTCTCAAGTTGAGATCTTTTTGAGTGAAGACATATTGGAGGCTATTATGATTAGTGAAGACATCAATATGCACCCCATACAAATAATGATGCCAAATCATTGGTGGAAACACCACAGCAGCCAATTCAACATCATGGGTAGGGTTATTCCTTTTATGCACTTTGAGCTGCCTAGAAGCATAGCTATGAGCTTACCATTTTGCATTAGCACACAACCTAAACCAACTCTAGATGCATCATAAGACACAACAAAACCCTCATACCCATCTGATAGTGACAATATAGGAGTAGACACAAGCCTATCCTTCAATATTTGGAATCTTCTCTCACATTCATTGATCCACACAAACTTAACCTTTGTTTGAGTAAATTTGGTTATAGGGGAAGCAATGGGGGAGAATCGATTCACAAATCTTCTATAATGACCCATAAGGCTCAAGAAGCTCCTAATATCTGACTGAGTCAAGGGGCTAGGCCAATTTTTAATCACAACAGTCTTCTTAGGATCCACTTTAGTACCATCCCTCGACACCACATGACCCAAGAATACAACCTCCTTCAACCAAAACTCACACTTGTCATATTTGGCATACAATTTCTCCTCCCTTAATATATGCAAGACAAACCTCAAATGATCTATATGCCCCTCCTTACTATGTGAATAGATCAAAATATCATCAATAAAGACCACAACAAAGGAATCAAGGTAAGATTTGAAGACCCTATTCATTAGGTCCATGAAGATGGTCGGTGCATTAGACAATACAAAATACATCACCATAAACTCATAAAGCCCATATCTATTCCGAAAGGCCATCTTGGGAATATCACACTCCCTCACCCGCAGTTGATGATACCCAAACCGAAGATCAATCTTAGAGAAGAAGTTATCCCCTCGCAATTGGTCAAATAAGTCATCAATTCTTAGAAGAGGATATCTATTCTTTATAGTGACCCTATTGAGTTGTAGGTAGTCAATACATATTCTAAGTGACCCATCTTTCTTTTTCACAAACATTACTGGGGCACCCCAAGGTGATGGACTAGGTCTAATAAATCCTTTTTCCTACAAATCTTTTAGTTGCTCTTTTAAATCCTTCAACTCTATTGGGGCCATATGGTAAAGGATAATAGAGATAGGTTGAGTATCGAGAATGACATCTATGCGAAATCTATCACCCTTTTGTGAGAGACACTGGGAAGGTCATTTAGGAAGAAATCAAGAAACTCATTTACAATCTGAATCAACTCTAAGGAAGGGACTTTGGACTCCATATCTTTAACCATTACAAGATGGTAAAGACACCCCTTACAGATTAACTTACGGGCTTTAATGCATGAAATGAATCTACCCTTGACCATAACATGTTGGCTCTCCCACTCAAGGATGGGTTCATTTAAAAATTGAAACTTGACCCTACATGTTCTACAATCAATAGAAGCATAGCAGGCATGCAACCAATCCATCCCAAGAATGAAGTCAAAATCAACCATGTCTAATTCAACAAGATCACAAGGTAATAACTTATGCAAAATGCAAATAGGACAACTCTTATAAACCTTCTCAGAAACAATAGACGCACCAATAGGAGTAGACACTTCATATGACTCATGCAATAACTCGGGGATAACATAGAACTTTTTTTCAACAAAAGGGTAAGAAAATAAAGAGTGGCACCTGGATCAATCAAAGTTTACACATCAAAGTCAAAGATATTTAACATACTAGTAACAACTTTGTAGAGCACACCAACTCCTTGCCTTCCATGTAGAGCATAAAATCAATTGTGCCTTGGGGCACCACCTTGAGTACAACCTCTCCCTAATGGGACCATATTAGCACCCTGGACTTTGCCATGATTTCTTGAACAATCTACCTTCTTGTTCCCAAGGTCCCCACAACCAAAGCATGCATTAGAATCTTTCAAACATGGGCCTCTTTGACCCTTCTCACATGTAGGGCACATATCAATGGGAGCCATAATACCAACATCTTGAGGCCTAGGGAGATCATTAGCAAACCCCCGATTAGTAGCTTGATGAGACACTTGGCCTTAATGGAACTGGACACCCCTTTGGAACTTACCCCCAAGACGGTCCCTCTTAGCCTCATGCCCCCTTCTCTTCCTCAATTTTTCTTCCTCCATTTGCTTGGCGTAGGTCATCAATCGAGATAAGTCTATTGTCACTAATTAGCATAGCAGACCGGCATTCTTCACTTACCAAATTAGAGACCCCCATTAGAAACTTGTTCATCCTAGTTCTAGGATCGTCCACCAAATGTGGAGCATACTTTGAAAGTTAATTAAACTTTAGAGCACACTCCCTCACACTCATAGCATCTTAATTTCATAAACTCCACCAACTTAGCTTCTCTAAGCTCAAGACGGAAAAATCGACTAAGGAAGGCCAATTTGAACTCCTCCCAAAGCACCATAATACAAACTCCCTTCTCACCCTTCCATTGATCATACCATATTTGAGTTATCCCTTTGAGTTGGTACACCGCCAACTCCTCCCTCTAATTTGGCCCAATAACCATGAAAGTCAAGATCTTGTAGACCTCCTCAAGGAACTCTTGTGGATCTTCATCCACCTTTAACCCATAGAACACTGGAGGATTCATCCTCATAAAGTCCCTTACCTTAGCTCCTGGGGTAGTAGCATAAGGGGCTTGGGCCCCTTGATTAACTTGGTTGGACATAACTTATGCAAGCATAGTAAGAGTATCTCGGAGCTCATCATTGTTAGGTTGCTCCTCGGAGTTTAGGCCCTTTGTCCTCGAGTGGTTGGCATGATCTACAATAGAAAGACTATTCATTAGGGAAAAAAACTTACCACAACTATATAGTATAACTTAGAACATGAAGAAGGAAAATATTTCCTAAAATGTCTCACAGCCTCGTATTCATAGTCATAGCACGCTTCACAACCATGAATAGGACTTTAACCAATGTGGTATGTTGGACTCCGAGGATCTAACAACCTAGTGCTCTGATACAAAGTTTGTCATGACCCAAGCCTAGGGCCTAGACGTAACATGACACAAGGGGAACCCGAAGGGACCCCAAGAAAGCCTCTTAGAACATCATTACACGTCCTTGGTCGTGGAAGCAATAAAACAAGCATCAAGAGGTAAAAGTGGGGAAACTGAGCTAAAGGGGAAACACTTCCATATCATCATAATTAAGAGACAAGAGTCAAACACATATCATAGATACATAATATGTCCAACAAATACCTCTAATACAAAGATAAGAGTGGGGCCAAGACAAAGTAACCAAGCTCACCCTCATAGTCAAAATAGACAATAAAAAAAATGTCTTAGTACATAATAGGAGCATCATAGACTAAGGTCTCCGAAATGGAGGACTCACCACCTAGCCTGAGTAATGTCGAACTAGCCATGTGGAGGAGGAGGATCAACTTAGGCATCGGTTCCTACATGGTGATATCATGCAGGCATAGAGTATGTGTTAGTACATTTGAATGTACTAAGTATGTAAGATGTAATACAAACAAGAATTAAGCATCATAATCAAAATGCATAGCAATAGGCAATAGGCATCATATAGCAATATGACATGTACGATCAATGCTAAGGTAAAACATGCTTAAGTCACTCATGCTCATATAAGATATCATATGTGTAGAAGAGACCAAGCTAGATTTCCATAGTACAACCCTTTGGTAGGTTATTGATGATGTCATCCCATCACTTAGATGGAGAAGTATTAATCCCTCACTAGGTTGGTGATAATGTCACCCCATCACCAAGGTGGATAAGTACAAACCCTTTCCTAGGTTGATGAGTACAAACCCCCATCTAGGTTAGTGACAATGTTGCCCCATCACTAGGTAGAGAAGTTCAAACACTTCCCTAGGTTGGGCATGGTCTAATGCAACACTTTATATAGAATTTATTATGTAGATAATCTCATTTTATCATCATATAATCAATCATATCATATCTCATGCTTTGGACCTTCAACTACTCAAGAAATCACATTCAGACATTTTATCAAATACTTAAAGGGTATGTAATTTTAGTATAAAATCATGAAATACAGAGATGAAATCACGCAAGAAAATCTATTGTCAAAACCATCAATCAGTACCTTGCAACACCCTTAAGCAATCTACAACAAAAAACCTCCTCAACTCTTATAGTAGATCAAAGATTTATAGCTCAAAATATGGCCAAATAGTCACAACTTTATATAGCTTTAACATAATGTGCAGAAAATTTCATACTAATCAAGACTCATTTGTAAATCAACCTTACATTATGCAATTTGAGTAAAAGGAGGCTTGGGTAAAATGGATAGTGGGAACTTATGAAAGAAACTAACATACCTATCTTAGAGATGAACTTGGTGAAGATTGGAGATGGAGATTTGAAGCTTGAAGAAGAATCTTGAAGGAAAACCTTAGCTTAAGATTAGTGTTTGGAACTTGAGTTTGGGGAGTGAAAATATGACTAAGTGTTTGAATGAGTATTGGAAAATATTTAGGATAATATGAGGGTCAATTTTGGTTAAGTATAGATAAAATCACATTTGGGCGCAAGACTTAGAAGTCTTGGACCGAACTAAAAAAAGGGCCAAGTTTTACATAGTAGCATGTCGATTCATTGGAAATTGCATTCTTAGAATTTCATAATTGCTAATCTTGTGCTCTTAAATCGAGTTTAAACCATCTTCACCTAATTTTGACCCTTTGAATAAGAATATGAAGTCATATTTCTGAAATAGCAAACAGATCTTGACATATATGGAATTTAAAATTCTGAGCATTCTGAGGCACGTTTTCGGGCACTTTTGAGGGTCATTACAGGGATTTCCTTTGTCCATATACATTTTTAAATCTTGTTCTTATCTTTCTTATGCCTGATATAATGCCATGCTAATTTGACATAAAAGCCTCCATCAGTCTCTAACATCCAACAATGTATATCTTTTTCCCTACCTTTTGTTGCTGGTTTGATGTTGTTAACAATGTGTTGGACTATATACTATGGGAACAAATCCTCGATAAGATGCTCATTCCACTTTCCTTGAACTATGAGTTAAATTATAGTAGACTGGTCCTCCATGTTTTTACCTTCCCCCATGCAAATTGTATACAATTCCCCAGCCCTGTCCAATTATCAAACCACACTAACGAATTTCCTGCTCTCATCCTCCATAAGATTTGATGTTCAATGAGATCTCTAGCCATTAAAATTTTTTTCCACACCTGGGATCCTCCATAGCCTAGTTTCTAAATGGCTTCATTAAAATTCAACATTCTACA
The DNA here is from genome assembly GCA_025642045.1 of Solanum sejunctum. Lineage (NCBI taxonomy): Eukaryota > Viridiplantae > Streptophyta > Magnoliopsida > Solanales > Solanaceae > Solanum > Solanum sejunctum. Next base: position 3,523,426 of record JAOTQJ010000049.1, read on the forward strand.
ATATTTGTTTTTTATGAAAGCAGGTCAAAGAGAGTCTTTTATTCTAAAATTCCACCATAATTTGCATAACAAAGTTGTGGATAAATCATGCATTGATCTAAAACCTAGTACACCTTCAGATTCAGATAAATATAGGTTATGCCACATTGACCAGTGCCTTCCCTTCCCTCCTATGCAATTACTCTAGAAGAACTGTGCCATCATCCTTTGTATGTGGTTTAAAACTCCTTTTGGTGGGTTCATTACTGACAAACAATGAATAGGTATACTCTGAAATACATGTTTGATCTAAATGGATCTTCCCCCTATAGGACAAAAGTTTTCCCTCCCGCCCTTGCATCTTTGTACCTAGTTGCTGAATAAGCTACTGATAATATAATTTTTGTTTCCTTTTATAAAAGATTGGGCACCCTAGATAATTAAAAGGAAATTCTTTACTCAAGATCTCCAAAGCTACTTCTACCACTACTGATTATCCTTGATGTATATTATGATGAATATAGATAGCACTTTTCTCCTTATTCACTTTCTGAACTGATATTTCTTCATACTTATGCAAAGTTTCAGCCACCAACTGCATTGTTCTCCGTTTAGCTTTACACAAGATTATCATGTCATCTGCAAATGTCAAATGATTGATCTTAGGGCTTCCTCTAGGCATCCCAAATGCTTTAAAATCCTTGTTCTTCAACAAGTTATTTAAGTCTCTTTAAATCACTTCAACTGCAATAATAAAAATAGTAGGTGAAATTAGATTCCTTTGTTTAAGTCCCCTTGAAGGTCTAAAGAATCCTTTTGGTTGCCCATTTAACAATAGAGAGTATTAGTTGTTGTTAAGTAACCTGAAAACCATATCAATTAGACTTTCTCCAAACCTAATTTTCCTCAAGACCCTTAACAGATATACCCACTCTACTCTATCATAGGCTTTCATCATATCTAGTTTAATCATCAAATTTGGAGTCTTTCCCCTTTTCCTGATTTTAGTAATTATTTCTTGGACTAGGAGGACATTCCCTATGATGCTTCTACCTTTTGCAAAACCTTCCTACTTGTGGGATATCACTAAAGGTAAAATATTTTTGAACCTTTCATGAACAATTTTAGAGAAGACTTTGTTCATGAAACTGTTCAAAGAAATAGGCCTTAGATCCGAGAAGGTTTGAACCACCAGTTTCTTGGGTAGTAGCACTAAATTCGTGTGAGTAATGAACTTAGGTAGCTCCTCCCCAGCAAAAAATGCTTTTTCCATGTTGTGCATATTATCTTTAGTGATATCCCATGTATCTAGAAAAAATGCTCCTGTCATGCTATGTGGTCCTGCAGCACTATCCTTGTTTAGACCAATCACCACAACTCTAACTTCATCTTCAATAGGAACTCTCTGAATTTCCTCATTCATCTCATTAGTGACAACCTTAGGCAGCTCATTGAGCAAATCATAACTATTACATTTTTCCTATTGCTCCAACCATTACCCCTCCTCATTTTGAATTCTTTTTATCTTCAGTCTAGCTCTCCTTCCCTTTACCATAGTGTGGAACAATTTTGTATTCCATTCCCCATCTTTGAACCATTCCATTCCCGCCTTTGGCCTCCAAAAGTCTCCATCTCTAAAAACCGAACTCTCAACTCTGCTTTAGCTTTATGGAGTTTTGCCATATTGGTTTTTGTAGGCTCCACCTCAAGTTGTGCTTCTAGAACCTTACTGATCTCTTCTAGAGTAATAACCTCTTGAACGATAGTACTAAAGGTATCTTTACTCCATTGGGATAGAGCCTTCTTCACCTTCTTCATTTTATAATGAACTATGATTAAAGGATTCCCCACAAAGTCTGCTCTCCAATTTCTTTTAAATATTTCTTTAAAAGATTTCTCTTTAACCCAGAAATTGAGAAATTTGAAAGGCCTTACAAAATCCTCCTTAGTTGTATCAATGGTAAGCAAGAGAGGAGCATGATCAGACCCATTTCTCACGGGATGCTCCACTTCCAGAACTTGAAAGATGTCTTGTATCTTATCATTACATATCATACTATCCAACCTTTCAAAAATGCATTCTTCATCTGTTTTTCCATTCCACCAAGTGTATTTGCTGCCCTGAAAACCAATATCTTCCAGATTGCATACATCCAGGAAGTTTTTGAAATCTCTAGTATCAGCATATAAAACTAGTCTACCACTAGCTTTTCTTCCTCTGAACATATCACATTAAAGTCTCATCCTACTAGCCAAAGAGTATTTCTCACCTCTGCTAGATTATACAATGACTCCCATAAAGGCAGTCTTTCAGTATGAGTGCATTTTGCATAAACTAGAGATACATATAAATCAATTCCACTTCATGGTTGCATATGTGGAGTGTCAGCATCTATTCTTCATCACCTATGATATCCAACTCCATGAATTCATCAATAAACACCCATATTTTACCATTGGTATTAGCATAAGCCTGTTGGAATCCTAGTCTCTTCTTGAACACTTCTAATTCCCTTTTATGTTCAAATGATTCCATTAATACTATGAAATAAAAATGGTATCTCTTTTGAATATTGATTAGTCTAGTGAATGTCGTTTCAGTATTTACTGACCTTATGTTTCAAATCAGAGCCTTCATAGATATTTTGAGTTTTTTACCACCTATTTCTTTGATTGCCTTGATGCCGCCTAGGTGGTTGTTTGTTCTCCAACTATCTATTTTTTTGGAAATTTGGAGAATTTAACTTCCAACTTCCCTGATTGAGTTGGAGATGAATCCCCTTATGTAGATGCTACCTCTATGGCCTTTGACATGTCCATTTTATTTGCACCAGCATTCCTTTTATTAGCAACACTCAGGTATTCATATAGCTCAGGTACATCTGTTTCCTTTGTTTTCTGCATGTCTATAGGAGTAACCCCAGGATTATTACTAGTGTATACTACAATTGCCTTTCTCCTGATTGTCAGATACCTTTTCTCCACCTTCCTGATTATTACAACTAGTATCCCGTGTTTCTTTCTCCTTTGCTTCCTTCTCCCCCTGATGTTTATATTCCTATTTTCCTTGCTTGTTTTGCTTATGTCTTTGTTAGACCGTTATGACTGTTGATTCCCAAAGTTTTGGTTAACCCATTCTTTGGTCCAAATTGTAGACTCCCTTATCTTATTCCTTTCTTCCCTTTGTCCTCCTCCCTTAAGATATTGTAGGGATTCTCATCTTGTACATCATCTTTCCCTTCAATGTGGACATATTTATTCTTTTTGTATAGGTTTTTGCTTCTCCTTAGCCATTCTTGCTTATTCAAATTAGGATTTACTTTCTATTTCTCATCTCGATTTCCCTCCTTTTGTTTGTTCTTCTCCACCTTTTCCTCCTCCTATTTTTCCACTGTCTCTTCTTCTTTCTTGTACTCAAAGAGTTTCAGATGGATACTCCATCATGTATCCCATCATTCCCTTGTAAGTAACATTCCTTACAATACCTAGGCAAAGGATCGTATTGTCCCTTGATCTACTTGGATTTATACAATATAGAAGGAGGAACTCTAGAAGAAAACTTATACATAAAGAAGCAGAAGAAAGTACAAGATTAAAAAAGTTTTCAAAAGAAGAAGTAGAAAAGACAATATCAAAAAATTCTGTAGATGAAGGAGCACATGAAATAGATGCTTCTTCTATGAATATAGAAGAAGAGGATAGAGAATTCGAGGAGGAATAAAATGGTACAACTATTCTAGAGAAAGAGACATCTCCTATAATTGAATCCTTTCCAATTGACCCTCCACTGGATTCCTCATTTGTGAAGATAATTAGCTGTGCAGATTACATTTGGAGTTAATGATTGATAGGTATCCAAATTTAAAAGGGTCCTTTACTATTAAGTCAAAATTAGGTAAGTTGTTTGATTTCAAAAAGATTTTGGATGAATAAAAATTGTTAAAGTTCTTTCAATCTTCTATTTCTTGAAGTTACTTACAACTACCTGATAATACTATTACATTTTAAATGAGTGTGGTTTATCAACTTCTCTGTCGTCAAATCTGCGAAAAGAGGAACTTTGGATAAACTATAGTGGCATGTCAATTATTTTGGCATGAAAGCGTTTACTATAATGACTAGTTTGAATTGTCATATGGAAGAAGTATATGATGAAGAAAAGATGTCTCCTAAGATTAAAAGTAGACGACAAGAAATTATTGATATGATTAGAAAGTGCTTCAAGATAAGTGAGTTGGTTAAGCATCTCAAATCTAAAGAAGTTGGTAAGGGTGTAAAAATATTATTGTGTTTGCTTTACTTTGTTTCTAGCATGCTTTGTACTAAAGATGTGAACACCCTTGTTTCAAAAGAATGGATTTTACTCGCAACGGATAGAAAAATATTTTCTGCTCATCCATGGAGTTGTATAAGCTATGATATCACGATTAATTATCTTCTCCAATTGATGAAGCCTAGTGCAAACACCACCAATCTTTATGGCTTTCCATGGGCCTTTATATTTATTTTAGTCCATATTTACTTATTTTTATTATTTTTTGATGCATCTAATATTTTGATCTCTTTGTATGATTATTTTATTTAGTGTTAGATATTAGAGGTTATTCCTTTCCTTAAACAAAAGTTAAAGGTATTTTCAAAGAAAGTGTCTTCACCAAGAATATTTTGATGTCTTTTGGCGACTATTGACAAATTCATTAACATCAATGAGTTGTTTGATTCCCTTGAGGACTCGGTAAGTATTATTCTTTAACTTAATAGCTAAACATTGAATTATAGCATTTTTTGCAGTATAGCAGTTGCTAAAATTATTTTAGCTATTGTTGAACTAAATACAATAGTTGATGAAACTATTTGAATAGTTACTGAACTAAATACAACAATTGCTAATATAATTACAGCCATTGTTGAAATTATTTTAGCAACTGCTGAACTAATTACAGTAGTTGTTGAAATATTTTTAACAGTTACTAAAATTGTTTAAGTAGTTGCTGAAATTAGTTTTCTATGTAGACCTCTAATTGTTATATATCTCTAATTGTTTATTCTATAAATTTATTTTTCTATGTAGATCATGCATCCATAGATAATTCCTACACCTAGTGAAATGAAGATGAATTTTTTCACTAAGTTTGTGCCTAAGGAATTAACTAAAGATGATAAAATTGAAAAGCTTGAGATGGATTTGAATGATATTGTAGCTATAAAAAGAGATTTCATAACTATTGAACACAAGTTGATGTAGAAGGTGGTGGAGTATCTTCTTCGAATGTTGATAGAATTGTGATAGGTGTTAATGGTGGAGGAAGAGGAAAATTTACTCCGAATGTTGATATAGGTAATGAAGTTGTTGATTTCGAAAGAAGAGGAGGATTTGATGATGTTAGTGGTAATTTTAGAATAGAAAGACCTCCGGCTGATGAGAATATTCCCCGTGCTTAAGAAATCTCATCCACCAATGAGAAGCTTGCCCATGAGAAGATATAATTTTTTTTACAATTAAGGTAGAGTCTCTAGAAACAACTATTGTCACCATGATATTTAAGAGAGGGACTATCATTAAATTTTTTCTATACATATACTCCCAAATATGTTAGAAGTAGAAAAAGACAACTTTCAAAGGTATTATTAGGTTTTCAGAAAAAGATAAAGAAAAAGGTAAATGACACTATTATTGAAAGAGAATTGGTATATGAAGATAATGCATGTGAAGGTAAAATTGTATTCTAACAATCTTTACTAGTTAAATTAATTGTATCTCAACTTTTTACTAGTTAATAATTTTTTTTAAAAAAAATCATTTAGATGAAGTAAGCTGGTTGGATTCAAAGAGAAGATGAAAGTCGTGGACTTTTATTTTCAAGGAGGAGCTAATTGGATGACCTTTTAATACTGCTGTCTAATCTCTATTTTATTTTATTAGACTTTGATATGGATTTTTGTTATTGAGTTTTTCTATTATTTTGTGCTAAATATTGAAAGTATATTTTGTTTTATGGAGTTTTTTTGTTATTTGAGCTAAATATTGAAAATATGTTTTGTTTTATAACAATTATTGTGCTTTTTATAGAAATTGTTATGCTTTGTTTTAAAGCAATTATTGTGCTTTTTATAGCAATTATTGTGATTAGCCATAACAAGTACATAGAAGATACTTTAATTTATTTTATAGTGGTGTTGGCCTAATTCGTACATAAAACTACATTTAATAGCAATCTTATCCAATGAGACATTAATTTGAGATATCAGACGATTAATTACGCAATTTCACATATAATCGAATTAAAATCAATATATTGATCATTAATTGATTGTATTACTCATACTTAATGATAAACAAGATGGTCCTGATCTACTTTAAAAATAAATTAAAGATTGAACAATAATCTTAGTTGAATTTGCTATAGCAAGTAAGATGGTTGTTGTCCTTTTCATAGCAACTACTGAAATTTGTTACAGCAAGTAAGCTGGTTGTTGTACTTTTCATAGCAATGCTGAAATTTATTGCAGTAAGTATGCTAGTTATTGTACTTTTTGTCATGACCCAAACCTAGGGCCTAGGTGTGACACGATGAATGAGAACCCGAAGGCCCACAAACAAGCCTCTTAAATCATAATTGCACATTATAGGTTTAAATGGTAAATGGAAAATAGATGACAATGAAATATGGAGAATGGGACTAAGGGACAACTTGTAACCATAAGCAGAAGCATAAGTTAAATAGTTTAAAACATACCTAGTGTAGCAATAGTCTAGACACACCTCTAAACAATGACAATAAACAGAGCCAAGAATACAAGCCTAGGCTCCTCAATACTACGCTAAAATGAAAGTAAATCAAATATTTGAATAACAAAGGCAAATATTAAAGATAAGGGTTATGTTCTCGATGAATGGGAACTCACCAAAGATCAAAGTCTTCACGAGCAATCTAGCCACACGAAAAAGGATGAGGTAGATTGCCTGTCCCAACATGATTATAGCATGTAGGCAAACAATTTGGTTAGTACTTTGGAATGTACTAAGTATGCGGGTATGCAATATAATAAGTAAATATGATGACAAAGAATACTTACCCAATATGACAAACTCCAATCATAAACACTATATTCAGTTCCAAAGTAAAGCGCAAAGTAATGCCATGAAAATGTATAGAGAAGCACATAAGTAAATCAATTATGGGAATAAGAGCATAACCAACAAAACCATATGAGCTATAATAAGGAATACCGATTTCATACTCCACACCGGCCAAAGAGTGGATCAACTTGCAAGGGTATAACTCCAGAAATGGAAATACTAAATTGATCCACTAGTCAGAATGCCTAAAAAGGCATAATCAAAATATTCTATGGTGGCACGAATTTATGAGATAAGAAGCTTTATATAAGACCCCTTAGGTTGAAGGTTGAGTCCCACTCCTAACTTATTCGGTACTAAGCCAAAATTCCACGGAAATGGATAATGCATATTAGAAATAATCAAAACTTAATTTAGTTCAAAAAGTAATAACTTGTAAAATAAATCATATTCAAATTTGTACTTACAATAGCTCCTTAACAAAGATTTAAAATGAAACTGAATGGGTCTTAAGTCTCCCAATATCATTTCATACTTGTATTTACTAAATTTTTCAAAAATCATAAGTTCGTATTATGCCATGTAAACCAAATATCCAAAGTTTATAACTCAACTTAAGTCACGTTGGGGACTGGTTCAATAACCTTAAAATCACAAGTTTTATACTCAAACAAAGTTACAATAATCATAAGAACATTTTAGGATAAAATCATAATATATTTGTGGATCTAAGACTTGAAATTATAGGTTAGCTTAAATAATGCAAATCTAAAATGCTTGAATTAAATTATCTAAAGCCTTAATAAATATTCATAAATAATCATAAAATATATGAATAACTATAGATTAAGCAAATATCAATTAGTATGCAATTAACATAAAATCAAAGATTAAAAATTTGTAATTATGAATTTAGTTTTTCGTAGTGGACTTCTTCGTTGAAAGGAAATTGATAATCAAACCCACATACCTTGCTTGATTAGCCTTGATAAGATGAAGAGATTTGGTGGAGATCTTGAAGAATACTTAGCCTAAGTGTTAAGACAGTTTTGGGAGAGCAATGTCGACTAGGGGATTAGAGACTAAGTAGAGGGGCTATTTATACTAATTTTAGTAGGTTATAAGGGTCGTTTAATCACTAAAAAGTGGTCAAAACATGTGGGGGAAAGAGCATAAAATCAGGTGATGCAAAGGGTTTTTTTGACTAACTTTTAAAAAGAAGAAAAATGCCAAACACAAGGGAGTGGGCATGGGACCTAGGTATGGCAGCATTATCCTTTCCCATGGTGCTATGGCATGGTATAGTATGGCCTCTAGTCATGCTAAGGACATTCCAAAGGCTATCCATGCAAGCCATGCAACAACGGTAAAAGAATTACTCCCGAATAAGTCAATTACATAACCTTTACATATACCTTCATTTCAAATAATTTCAAACGCAAACCAAACCTCATTTCTTTTTTAGTCTTAAATTCACATAACACTACCTCCAAAATATTATACCAAGGATATACTGACTGTTCTTCCAAGACCACCTCAACAATCACATAGTTAAATCAAGCTAATCGCTAAGATAACCTTCATTTCAAATTTTACTTAACTCACTAGTAATTTGCTTGAACATTATCCTTTCACGCAAGTATAGGCTTAAAAACACCTGGTATATTACAATATCTCTCCCTTGGGATCATTCATCCTCGAATAAGACAAATGTAGTTTGAATGAATAGGAATAGAAATAGTGACTAAGAGCTTAACATGTCAAAATGCAAAATAGAGTTTATTTTCATGCAAAACTTATACAAATATCATAAAGTAATATCAAAATAATTATGCCTGCTTAATAATTATAACAGTGATAAAATGGTACAAAATGAGGAATTTGGACTCGAGGAATAGAATTACCTAAACCTTAGGCTTGGTTAGTTGGGAAAAGATTGGGGCATTTTTTCATTATGTCTGCTTCAGCTTCCCATGTAGTGCTCTCAACATGTTGGTTCCTCCAAAGCACCTTAATGGATACCACATCCATATTTCTCAACCTCTTGACTTATCGATCTAAAATTTGTATCGGTACTTCTTCATAGGTCAAATTTTCTCCAACCTTCACAATATCCAATGGAACTATAGAACTTGCATCGCCAATGCACTTCCTTAACATAGATACATGAAAAACAGGGTGAACCAACTCTATCTCATAAGGCAACTCAAGCTCATAAGCTACCTTTCCAACCCTTCTTAAAATTTTGTAAGGATCCACAAATTTGGGGCTCAACTTGCTCTTTTTGCCAAAACGAACAACACTCTTCATAGGTGAAACTTTGAGATGCACCCAATCTCCCATATCAAATTCAAGATCTCTCTTTCTCATATTCGAGTATAAATTTTGTCGACTTTGAGCCATTTTCAATCTGTCTCTTATGATCCTCACTTTCTCCATAACCTCCAAGACCAAATCTGAGCCTAATAATTCCATTTCACCTACTTCAAACCAGCTAACCGGTGATCTACATTGCCTACCATAAAGAGCTTCAAACGAAGCTATCTTGATGCTAGAATGATAACTATTGTTATATGAAAACTCAATAAGAGGTAAGTGATCATCCCAATTACCTTTAAATTCCAAGACACATGCTCTCAACATATCCTCCAATGTTTGAATGGTCCTTTGGCTTGACCATCTTTTTGAGAATTAAATGCGATACTCAGCTTAACTTTGGTACCCAAAACTTGTTGGGATGCCTTCCAAAAATGAGAAGTGAATGGAGGGCCACGATATGATATTATTGAAAAAGGAACACTATGTAACCAAACTAACTCATGAATATATAGCCTTGCATAATCTTCAACACTATATGAAATCTTAACCAGCAAGAAATGAGTTGATTTGGTCATGAAGTCCACAATCACCCAAATTGAATCATATTGTTTTCGAGTCCAAATTAATCAAAAAATGAAGTCCATATTGATTTCATCCCACTTCCAAGTTGGGATTTCCATGGTTTGAGCTAGCCCGTTGGGCTTTTGATGCTCGACTTTCACTTATTGATAATTTGGACACTCGATACAAACTTGGCTATGTCCTTTTTATATTACCCCACCAATAAACTTTCTTCAAATCTAGATATATTTTGGTGCAACCCGGATGAATGGAATAAGGTGAATTATGAGCCTCTTGTAAGATCAACGTTCTCAATCCATCTACCGGCACACACAATCAGCGTTAGTATCTAAGGACACCATCTCTCCCTTGTGAGAAAACCTCTACTTTTTTTTGTTTAACTAATTTCTTTAATTTAATCAAAGTAGGGTTAAGGTCTTGCTTTGACTTCAAATCAACAATCAAAGAAGATTGAGACCCATCATGAACAAATATGCCACCATCATTAGTACCTTTCAACCTAACACCTAATCTAGCCAATTGATGTACTTCCTTTGCCAACTCTTTCTTTTCACCCTCAACATGACTCATACTACCCATAGTTATTTTACTCAAAGCATCGGCCCCCACATTGCCCTTACCCAGATGGTAGTGCATACTTATATCATAGTCTTTGAGAAGTTGAAGCCATCACCTTGGCCTTATATTCATGTCCCTTTGATTGAAAACATACTGCAAGCTCTTGTGATAGGTAAATACATCCACGTGAACCCGATAGAGATAGTGATGCTAAATTTTTAGAGCAAACACTACCGCTGCCAATTCAATGAAATGAGTTGGATAATTGTCCTCACACTTTCAACTGTCTAGAAGCATAAGCTATGACTATGCCATTTTACATCAATACATAACCCAACCAAACCCTAGATGCATCATAATATACCACAAAACAATCCAAACCATCTAGAAGAGTCAAGATGGGAGCCAAAGTCAATTTATATTTCAATGTCTGAAAACTCTTCTCATATTCATCAGACCACACAAACTTGGACTTTTTCTAGGTCAATTTGGTCAAATGGGATGCGATTGAAGAAAACCCTGCTACAAACAATCGGTAGTAACCTACCAAACCCAAAAAACTCCTTATGTCAGATGGAGTTAAGGGTCTAGGCCAGTTTTGCACCGCCTCAGTCTTCCTTGGGTCTACTATAATACCTTTGTCAGTCACCACATGGTGAAGAAAAGAAACTTCTTTCATCCAAAATTCATACCTGCTGAATTTGACATACAATTTTTCATCTCTCAAAGTTTGAAGGATTGTTCTCAAATGTTCCTCATGTTCCTTCTCACTTCGGGAGTAGACTAGTATGTCATCAATAAAGACCATAACAAAAATATCAAGGTAGGGTTTAAAGACCCAATTCATAAGATCCATAAATATAGCCGGTGCATTTATCAATCCAAAAGACATCAATAAAAACTCATAGTGCCCATACCTTGTTCTAAAAGTTGTCTTAGGAATATCACTTTCCCTAACCCACAACAAGTGATACCCAAAATGAAGGTCAATTTTTAGAAAAATATCTAGCTCTTTGTAGTTGGTCAAATAAATCATCTATCCTCAGAAGTGGGTACTTATTCTTAATGGTGACCTTGTTGAGTTCACAATGGTCAATGCATATTTGGAGTGACCCATCCTTCTTCCTTACAAATAGAAAGGGTGCACCCCATAGAGATTTGCTAGGCCTAATAAATCCCTTCTCCAATAAATCTTCAACTGATCCTTAAGTTCGTTCAACTCTGCTGGTGCCATCCTATAGGGTGGAATAGAGATAGGTTTGGCATCGAAAAGGAGGTCTATGCAAAAATTAATTTCCCTTTCGGGAGGAAACCAGGAAGATCTTCAGGAAACTCATTGATTATAGGAACTGACTCAAGAGAGGGAACCTTATAAGACACATCTCGGACCCTAACCATATGATAGATACACCCCTTAGATATCATCTTATGAGCTTTAAGATATGAAATAAGCCTACCCTTTACCACAAAATCTTGCCCTACCCACTCAAACAAGGGTTTATTAGGACTTTGGAATTTAACTTTACGGGCTCTACAATCTATGGTGCCATAAAAGGCATGTAGCCAGTCCATACCAAGGATGACATCAAAATCTACATAAATAATTCAATAAGATTGCACGAAATAGTCTTATGCATAATATACATAGGAACATTTTTATAGACTCTTTTAGCAACTATTAACTCACCCACAGGAGTAGAAACAAGAAAAGGCTCATGCAAAATTTTGGGACTTAAATTAAACCTATTGGCAAGGAAAGGGCTCACAAAGATAAGTTGGCACTAGGATCCAACACATATGAGCATCAAAATCAAACACTTTCAACATACCCATGATAACATTTGGTTGATCCTCCACCTCTTGTCTCCCATGTAGTGCATAGAACCTATTTTTGTGAGGACCACCACCTTGTTGCACAGCTTGTGGCTTTTGGTCCACCTGCACATCTTTACCATGCGGGTGACTACCCTTACCCTTATTATAAGCCTTGGGGCAATTGGCAATTTTATGACCTAGTTTGGCCACATGCAAAACAACTTCCTGACTTCCAATAGTACATACCACCATGGCTCTTACCACACTTTTTGCATATTGGCCAAGCTTGAGCATGGCCATCACTTTGTTGACCCTTATTATGTTGAAATTGATTATTAGTATGCTTTGGTTAAAGGCATTTGGAGACCTTTATTGTTGGAACCTTTGGTTTTGATGACCTTGGTTATCATCACCACCTTTGTGACCTTGATACTCACCATCATACCTAGGCCTCTTACCATTATTTTTCCTCAGCTTGCAAATCTTCTTTTCTTCAAGTTGCTCGGTATAAATCATAAGCTGAGACAAATCCTTGTCTTGGATTAGTAGGGCAATTTGGCATTCTTTATTGATGAGGTCGGGGACTCCCAAAAAACACATATTCATCCTAGCCCTAGGATTGAATACCAGTATAGGAGCATATTTAGAGAGTGTGATGAATTTTAGTGAGTACTCGCGAATGCTCATCGACCCTTGCCTCAAGTTCATAAACTCTTTCATTTTGGCTTCCCTTAATTCAAGAGGAAAAGTGGTCCAAGAAAGCAGCCTTGAATTCTTCCTAATCAATTAGACCACCAAGCACCCTTTCACCTTCCCACTAATCATACCAAATCTTGGTAAGGCTTCTAAGTTGGTAGGCCGCCAATTCCGCCTTCTGCTCTAATGGCACACCCATAATTGAGAGAACCTTGTATACCTCATCAGTCAACTTTATAGGATCCTCATCAATTCTATTTCTATAAAATTCCAGTGGGTTCATACGAGTGAAATCTCTCACCCTTGCTGCCTGGGTGGGAGTTTGAGGTGCTAAAGCTTGAGGTGGAGCTTGTTAGCCTAATTGGCAACCATTTGATTCAATAATGAGATAACATTCCTAAAATCAGTGTGGGACACATTACCCTCTTCTGGAGGTTAAGCCTCACGTATGGGAATATTTCTTCTTAGGGGCATTTTCTATAGCGCAACAAACAAGTCATTAGAAGGAAGGATATCTTAAGTTACTCTAAGGAATGATTTGATTTAAACAAAGAAGTGAGACAATCCTAAACATCTCATAATCTTCTACTCATTATTGTGGCACGCTTCACCACCATGAATAAGACTCTATTAGATGTGGTGTGTGGAATTCCAAGGGTCATTTTAAGATCTTGCGCTCTGATACCAAGCTTGTCACGACCCAAACCTAGGGCCTAGGTGTGACACAGCGAATAAGAACCCGAATGCCCCCAAACAAGCCTCTTAAATCATAATTGCACATTATAGGTTTAATGGTAATTGGCAAATAGATGACAATGAAATATGGGAAATAGGACTAAGGGACAACTTATAACCATTTAAAACATAACAAGTATAACAATAGTCAAGACACACCTCTAAACAAGAACAATAAACAAAGCCAAGAATACAAGTCTAGGCTCCTCAATACTAAGTCAAAATGAAAGTACATCAAATATTTGAATAAAAAAGGCAAAGCTTGAAGATAAGGGTTATGTTCCAGATGAATGGGAACTCACCAAAGCTCAAAGTCTTCACGAGCAATCTAGCCACGTGAAGGAGGATGAGGTAGGTCGCCTATCCCTACATGATTATGGCATGTAGGCAAAAAGTACGATTAGTACTTTGGAATGTACTAAATATTCAGGTATGTAATACAACAAGTAAATATGATAACAAAGAATACTTACTCAATATGACAAACTCAAATCTTAAACACTATATTCAGTTCCAAAGTAAAGCGTAAAGAAATACCATGAAAAAGCATAGAGAAGCACATAAGAAAATAAGTGTCGGAATAAGACCATAACCGACAAAACCATATGAGCTATAATATGGAATACCTGATGTCATACTCCACACCGTCCAAAGAGTGAGTCAAGTTGCCCGGGTATAACTCCATAAATGGAAATACTAAATGGATTCACTAGTCAAAAAGCCTAAAAAGGCATAATCAAAATATCCTACGGTGTCACGAATTTATGAGATAAAAAGCTTTATATAAGACCCCTTAGGTTGAATGCCACTCCTAACTCATTCGGTGCTAAGCCAAAATCCCACGGAAATGGACAATGCATATAAGAAATAATCAAAACTTAATTTAATTCGGAAAGTCATAACTTGTAAAATAAATCATATTTAAACTTGTACTTAGAATAGCTCCTTAACAAATATTCAAAATGAAACTGAATGGGTCTTAAGTCTCCCAATATAATTTCATACTTGTATTTACTAAATTTTTGAAAAATCATAAGTTCATATTATGCCATGTAAACCAAATATCCGAAGTTTATAACTCAACTTAAATTACATTAGGGACTAGTTTAATAATCTTAAAATCACAAGTTTTATACTCAAAGAAAGTTACAATAATCATAGGAACATTTTAGGGTAAAATCATAGTACATTTGTGGATCTAAGACTTGAACTTACAGGTTAGCTTAAATAATGCAAATCTGAAATGCTTGTATTAAATTATGTAAAGCCATAATAAATATTCAAAAATAATCATAAAATATATGAATAATCATAGATTAATCAAATATCAATTATCAAGCAATTATACATAAAATCAAAGATTGAAATTCATAATTCTAAATTTAGTTTTTCGAAGTGGACTTCTTGGTTGAAAGGAAATCAAGAATAAAATTCACATGCCTTGCTTGATTAGCCTTGAGAAGATGAAAAGGTTTGGTGGAGGTCTTGATGAATACTTAGCCTAAGTGTTGAGGCAGTTTTGTGAGAGAACTTCAGATTAGGGGATTTGGTTTCTTTGAAGAGTGATGTAGAGACTAAGTAGAAGAGGGTTTATTTATAATGATTTTTGGGGGTTATAAGAGTCATATAATCACTGAAGAGTGGTCAAAAATACTTGGGGAAAGGGAATAAAATCAGGTGGTGCAAAGGGGCTTTTTGACTCACTTTTAAAAAGAAGAAAGATGTCAAACACAACGGAGTGGGCATGGGACCTAGGTATGGCAGCATTATCCTTTACCATGGTGCTATGGCATGGTATGGTATGGCCTCAATTCATTCTAAGGGCATGCCAAAGGTTGCCCATGCAAGTCATGCAACAATGAAAAAAGAATTACCCTCAAATAAGTCAATTACGCAATCTTCACATATACCTTCATTTTGAATAATTTTAAATGCAAATCAAACTTCATTTGTTTTTAGTCTTAACTTCACATAACATTGCCCCCAAAATATTATACCAAGGATAAACCAACCGCCCTTCCAAGACCACCTCAACAATCACATAGTTAAACCAAGCTAATCGCTAAGATAACCTTCTTTTCAAATCTTACTTAATAGGAATTCACTTGAACATTATACTCTCATGCAAGTATAGGCTTAAAAACATCTAGTACATTACACGTTTTATAGCAATTGCTAAAATTTGTTAAAGTAAGTAAGCTAGTTGTTGTATTTTTTATAGCAAGTACTAAACGTTCTGTAAGTAAATAAGCTAACTAATTGATTATATCAATTAATTTAGACACAAAAAAGTAGTATTTCGTCTAATTTAAGAACAAAATCTAAATTTGATAGTAATCTTATATAATGAGATAGTAATTTGAGATATTAGACAATCAGTTCAGTAAGAATTCATATGTAATCAACTTATATGAATACATTAATCATTAATTGGTTGTAGCACTCATAGTCAATGATAGATATATAGAAGTGTTGGTCTAATTTGTACATAGAAATTACATTTGATAGCAATCTTATCCAATGAGACATTAATTTGAGATATCAAGCGATTAATCAAGCAATTTCACATGTATTTGAATTAAAATTAGTATATTGATCATTAATTGATTATATTACTCATACTTAATGATAAACAAGATGGTCTTGATCTATTTTAACAATAAAATCAAGACTGGAAAATAGTCTTAATTGAATTTGTTACAATAAGTAAGCTAGTTGTTGTACTTTTCATAGCAACTATTGAAATTTGTTACAACAAGTAAGCTAGTTGTCGTACTTTTCCTAGCAATTGTTGAAATTTATGACAGCAAGTAAGCTAGTTGTTGTACTTTTCATAGCAACTGATGAAATTTCATTAAGTAAATAAGCTAACTTATTGATTAATTGATCATTAACTGATTATATCAATTATTTTTTAGATAAAAAGAGTACTATTCATCTAATTTAAGAACAAAATCTAGATTTGCTAGTAATCTTATACAATCATATAGTAATTAGAGATATTAGATAATCATATTAGTAAGGATGCAAAGTCCCAAAAATGTGCTTTGGAATGCTCATAATTGTAATTTCTGTATATCTAAAAATCTATGTGTGATATAAAAAATTCAACATCATATTGTTGATCAGAAAGCAAAATTTAGTGGGAAATGGGTATAATCAGATTTTAGAAGGCCTATAGTAAAAAATAATTTTTGCTAATTTCTGATTTCCAGAGAGCATCAGCGGCTGGCATCGATACACCAGGGGCTCGAAGCAGTATAATTTCCTCCTTCGCATTTGGTTCGCATTGCGGACTGAATGCGGACCAGTATAACTTTTTTCTTAGTTCTTTCTATATGCCCAAGGTCATTGTGATCATAGCCCCATGTCTACTAAAACGTTAAATCACTCATAGTTAGCCATTTTTCAATTCTATATCTCATAAAACCCTCTCTTAAACCCTTTGAAAACTCTATCAATTCTCTCATTCAAATCTAAGGATCTCAAGCTCAACTTTGGAGCTCAAAGATTCATTTCAAACTCTAAAACCACTTCAAGTTAACGTCAAGGAAATCAAGGCTTAACTTATGTGGGGTTTCATCCATTGGGTCCCTTTCACCCATGGAGCCCAAACTTCTTTTTTCATGAAAATTACATGTTTTCAAGTTATATTACCTATGGGTATCTCTTATCATGGATTATAAGTATAAATTATGTTCAAGTTTTATGAAGTATTGATTGATTATGCATAACTATCTATTTCAAGTTTATCCCATGAATTTATTATGTCTGTTGAGACTATGCATGTTTTGAGCTATGAAACTATGAACTGTTATGAGCTCTTGTGATAGATTTCAAGGTACCCTACATGACAGTTTTACTCCATGTTGGTGGGTTGATTTGTATTAAGTTTACTTATCTTTTTTCACTCTTGAATTGCATGATTTGAACAAGTATCATGAACTCATCATGTGTGAGAGAAAATGTTAAGACAAGAATTCTCAAGTTATTAATGACCTATTTCATGATTTACAAGTCAAGTGACTATATGATGATTTAGGTCTTTCAAGTATGTATTGAATTCATGGAATGTATTTATGATTTTACAAGTATTAAGCTAAGCCCTATTTCAAGAAGTTTTACCTCTTGTGAGTCATTCATGTTAAAGCAAGGGTTCATGTATGATTATGACCACTCTCATGCTCAAGTTAGGCTCACTACTAGAGGTCAAGCATGTTTCAAGAACTACTCATATCATGTTTTCATGTTTCTTACAAGCTATACAAGTTATGATTATTTCAGGTATTCTATAGGATTTGACTAAGCACCGATTAAGGCTAAAGATAGGGGCTCGATTCAAGGGTTCCTTATATAAAATCTTTAGTCTCTAAATTATCATATTATCATGTTTGATTTGCCTTGGCAAGTAGACCACACCTAACCAGGGGTGTTATGCCCATCCACCTTACAGAGGGAATGTCATGCCTTAGATTCCAAGTTATAGCTACTTAGTCTATGTCGATTGAGGTTGTTTCCCACATATGTGTGCTATATTTATATTATGCGATATGAATGTTTTACAAGCATGTTTTATTATGAGAATTGATGTACCATATTGAGATCATATATCTATTACTTATTATTATGCATTTTGACTATATTGGCTTATGTTTTATAGCATTGCATCCTGCATACTTAGTACATTCAAAAGTACTAATGCATACTCTATGCCTACATGATATTATCATATAGGATCGGAGCACCTTTTGATCATCCTCCACGTGGCTAGTTGATACTTTGGAGATAAGCTTTGGTGAGTCCTTAAGTCAGAGGACATTATCTATATTATTCGTGCTACTTTGAGACATCTTTATGTTGAACACTTGTTATTATGAGGGTGAGCCCGGAAAGTGTCTTGGTCCCTGCTCCATTCCATGTTAGAGGTGTTAGTGGATATTATGATGTACTTATTCTATGAGCATGACTCTTTTATGCCTTTATGAATGCCAAGATTTTCCTTATTTGTGCTTCCCTTGTTATTATATCTCTTGTTGTTGTTTATTTTATTTCTACGACCAAGGATGTATGGTTGACATGCTAAGAGGCTTATTCGAAGTCCCTTTGGGATCCTATTCACCATGTCATGTCTAGTCCCTAGGATTAGGTCATGACAAACATGGTATCAAAGAACTAGGTTGTTAATAGTCCTCAAAAATCCAACATACTACATCAATTAAAGTCTTATTCATAGTTACGCGCCATAACTATGACTGAGAGGCTATGAGGCATTTTAGGAAATGTTCCACTTCTTCATAGTCTATATCATGCTTTAGGTGTAACTATAAGGCTTTTCCCCTGACAAATGATCTTGTTTCCTTCTAGATCATATTGATTCCAAGGGAAAGACTAAGGAGAGCTAGTACTCCTAAGGAGCAACCGGCCCCTCATGCTCCTCAAGAAGGAGGGGTAGCCTAAGAAGAGTTCCAAGATGCTATCACAATATTGGCCCATGATATGACCAACAAAATAAACCAAGGAGCTCAAGCCCCTTATGTTCCCACTCCAGCCTCTAGGGTAAAGGATTTCACAAGAATGAACCCACCGGAGTTCCATGGATCAAAGTCGGAAGAGGATCTCCAACAGATCATCAATAGGTATATAAGGTGTTATCTATCATGGGGGTTAGTTCAGAAGAGAAAGTGGAGTTAGCGGCCTACCAACTCAATGGTGTGGCCCAAATTTGTCTCACCCAATGGAAATTGGAGAGAAGAGATGATGTACTATTCCTTGGGAGGAGTTCAAAGCTATATTTCTCAACTAATTCTTTCATATTTAGCAAAAGGAGGCTAAGATGATGGGGTTTATGAACGTTAAGCAAGGTTCCATGAGTGTGAGGGAGTATGCCCTCATGTTCAATAAGCTCTCCAAGTATGATCCATAATTGGTTGCCGAACCTAGATCAAGGATGAACAAATTTTGTCCCACTTGGTCAATGAGGAGTGTTGACCACCATTCTAGTACGTAATATAGATTTGTCCCGACTCATGACATATGTCGAACAGCTAGAGGGGGAAAAGCTTAGATAAAAAAGAGGTGGGGAATCTAAGAGGGCTCGTTTAAAGGTAGTTTCCAAGGTTCCAAGGGTGGTCGGTTTCCTCAAGGTGACAAGTTCCAAGGCCAAGGGTCTTCCAATACTCCTAATAGGAGGTTTTCTAATAATAAGGTGTCTAACCTAAGATTCCAAGGTGGTAATGGAGGAACAACAAATCCTAGATGCCAAGGTGTGAAAAGAACCATAGTGGCCATGCTTGAGAAATTCCAATGCTTGCTTTGGTTGTGGTGAAGTGGGTCAAAAGGTTATTGATTGTCCTCTTACTTAAAAAAAAGGTAGAGATGGTCATCTGCAAGGACAAGGTGCTAATGCTGGTCCAAGGGCTAAGGGAGGCCAACAAGGGGGTACTGCAAGAAAAAACAGATTCTATGCTCTTCAAGGAAGGCAAGGGGTGGATGAGGTTCCCGATATCATCACCAGTATGTTAAAGGTTTTTTATTTTGATTTGTATGCATTGATAGATCTGGGTGCCACTCTTTATTTCATTACTCCTTTTGTTGCCAAAATGCCACATATGAGT
Organism: Solanum sejunctum; assembly: GCA_025642045.1. Taxonomy (NCBI): domain Eukaryota; kingdom Viridiplantae; phylum Streptophyta; class Magnoliopsida; order Solanales; family Solanaceae; genus Solanum; species Solanum sejunctum. The sequence goes on from JAOTQJ010000049.1 coordinate 3,543,805, forward strand.
CCCGAATTATTGTGTGAACCATATGAAGTGTCTACCCCAATTGGTGAGTCCATTGTTGCAAAATTGTCTATAAAAATTGTCCCATATTCATATTGCATAAAGTTTTGCCTTGTGATTTTGTTGAATTAGACATGATGGATGTTGATGTTATTCTTAGGATGGATTGGTTGCATGCATATTATTCTTCTATTGATTGTAGAACCACCCTAGGGTTAGATTTCAATTCCTTAATAATCCTATCCTTGAGTGGGAAAATCATGATATGGTGGTCAATGGTAGATTCATTTCCTATCTTAAAGCCTAAAAGTTGATTTCTAAGGGTTGCCTTTGTCATCTTGTGAGGGCTAGGGATGTGAGTCCAAATTCTTTCCTATTGAGTTGGTTCCATTGTTAATAAGTTTCTTGATGTCTTTCTCGATGAGCTTTCTGGTGTTCCTCTCGAAAGTGAAATAGACTTTTTTATAGACCTCCTTCCTGATACTCACTCTATTTTCATTCTCCCTTACTGCATATCCCCGGCGAAATTGAAGGAGTTAAAGGATCAATTGAGGGATTTGTTGGACAAGGGTTTTATAAGGCCTAGTAAGTCATCTTAGGGTGGACCGGTATTATTTGTAAAGAAAATGGATGGTTCTCTTAGAATGTGCACTGATACCAAAAACTTAATAGGGTTACCATAAAGAACAAGTACCCTCCTTGATGACATTTTTGATCAACGACAAGGGGCTAGTCACTTTGGTAAGATTGATTTTTAGTTTAGATATTACCAAGTAAAGGTGAGGGAGTGTGATATTCCCAAGATGGCTTTTATGACTAGGTATGGGCACTTTGAGTTCGTGATTATGCCCTTTGGGTTGACTAATGCACCAGCTATATTTATGGATCTCATGGATAGGGTCTTTAAATTCTACCTTGGCATGGTTATTGTGGTCTTAATTGATGTATATTGATTTATTCATGGAGTGAGGAAGAGCATGTGAATCACTTGAGAGTGATGTTGCAAATCTTAAGAAAGGAGAGGTTTTATGCTAAATTAGAAAAATATGAATTTTGGGTGAAAGTGGTTGCTTTTCTAGTGCATGTAGTGTCGGGTGGTCGCATAAAGGTGGATCCTAAGGAGATAGAGATGATTAGAAATTGTCTTAAACTCTTCACTCAATCGGATATTAGGAGTTTCTTAGGTTTAACGGGTTACTACCAGACGTTTGTGAATGGTTTTTCTTCTATTTCTTGTCCTATGACAAAGTTTATCCAAAAGAAGGCAAAATTCGTATGGACCGATGAATATGAAAAGAGTTTTCAAACCTTGAAAGATAAGCTTGTGCCCGCTTTTATATTAGCTCTACCAGAAGGATTGGAAGGGTTTCTAGTATATTGTGATGCCTCAAGGATTGGTTTGGTGTATGTCTTGATGCAAAATGGCAAGGTGATATCATATTGCCTCTAGACAAGTTAAGGTGCATGAGAAGAATTATCCCACCCATGATCTTGAATTGGCTGCCAGGGTGTTTTCTTTGAAGATTTGGCGCCATTACTTGTATGGGGTTCATGTTGATGTGTTTATCGACTACAAGAGTCTCCAATATGAGTTCACCCAAAAATATCTTAACTTGAGACAAACAAAGTGGTTAGAGCTCCTTAAAGATTATGATATGAGTGTGCATTATCACCCCTGCAAAGCTAATGTTGTGGTCGATACTCTAAATAGAGTGTCCATGGATAGTTTAGCTCATGTTGATGATAGTGGAAAAGAGCTGGCTAGAGAAGTTCACCGGTTAGCTAGATTTGGGGTTAGGTTAGATAAGGTTGAAAATTGTGGTATAGTGGTTGTTGATGGTTCTAAATCTTCTTTGATTGAGGAGGTAAACTCAAATCAAGATCTTGACCCCGCATTGTTAGAGTTGAAGGCCTTGGTGAAAGATGGTAAAGTGGAGGTCTTCTCCCAAGCGAGAGATGGTGCCCTTATGTACTAAAGTAGGTTGTGTGTGCTTAATGTTGATGACTTGAGGGAGTTGATCATGAAGGAGGCCCATAATTCGTCCGATTCTATTTACCCTAGTTCTACAAAGATGTATAGAGACTTGAGAGAGGTGTACCGATGGGCCAGTATGAAGAGAGATATTGCCAAGTTCATATCCGAATGTCACAATTGCCAACAAGTGAAAGCCGAACATTAAGAACTAGGTGGCCTAGCCCAAGACACAAAGATATGGTGCCAAAGATTATGCCAAGTTATACAACCATATTCATAAAGATTGGTTAGATTTCATGGGGTGCCCTTGTCTATCATTTCAGATCGTAGTGCCTAATTCACTTCTCACTTTTGAAGGTCCTTCCAAAGAGGTCTTGGTACTAAGGTTAAGCTTAGCACGACTTTTCACCCTCAAACAGATGGTCAAGCTAAGAGGATTATGCAAACTCTTGAGGATATGCTTAGACCTTGTGTTTTGGAGTTTAAGGGTAGTTGGGGTGAACATATTCCACTTATTGAGTTTGCTTACAACAATAGCTACCACTCAAGCATTGGTATGGCTCTCTTTGAAGCTTTATATGGTAGGTGTTGTAGATCTCCGGTTGGGTAGTTTGAAGTGAGAGTGATGGCTTTGCTAGGTCTAGATTTGGTCATAGAAGCCTTGGAGAAGGTGAGGTTGATAAGGGAGAGACTGAAAATAGCCTAAGGTAGACAAAAGTCCTACTCTGATATGAGGAGAAGAGATCTTGAGTTTAAGGTTGATGATTGGGTTTACTTGAAAGTCTCACCCATGAAGGGTGTGGCCCGGTTTAGCAAGAAAGGGAAATTATACCCAAGATTTGGGGGTCCTTAAAGATTTTTAACGAGAGGGGGTAAGGTTGCATACGAGTTGGAATTGCCCATGGAAATTAATATGGTTCATTTGCTCTTTCATGTGTCTATGTTGAGAAAGTGTACGGCTGACCCAAGTGCTATAGTGCCCTTAGATGTTATTAGTGTTATAGAAGATAACTTTTTTGACCTATGAGGAGGTCCCAGTGGAGATTTTGGACAGACAAGTGAAGAGGTTGAGAAACAAAGATGTAGCTTCCATCAAGATCCTTTGGAGGAATCAACAAGTTGAAAGTGTCACATGGGAAGCCAAGGCAGACATGAGAAAGCGATACCCATATCTTTTCCATTCTACTCAAGCTGAAGGTACAGATTTATGTCCCTATATGATATCAACTCTTAAGTTTCATCCCTTATGTCATTTTGTATGCATTTTTGTTCATGGTAATAAGTTTATGGTGATTTTTGATATTCATTTTGAGATTTTTTAAAATTATGTTTAAATGCATTTGTTGTATTCATATTGGGCTGAAATCTTCATGATTACTACTGTTATGCATGTTTCTTTGATATTCGAGGATGAATGTTCTGAAGAGAAAGATATTGAAATGTCCCAAAAATATGCCTTGGAATGCCTATAATCATAGTTTTTATATATCTCAAAATCTGTATGTGATATCAAAAATTTAACTTCATATTCTCGATCAGGAGGCGAAACTAAGTGAAAAATGGGTATAACTCAGATATTAGAGGACCCATAATGAAAAATAATTTTTGGTAATTTTTAATTTCTAGAGAGTATTCGTGCCCTAGCCGCGATGCACCAGGGGTGCTGAGCAGTATAATTTCCTCCTTCTTGTTTGGTCCACGATATGGACTGGACACGGATGAGTACAACTTTTTCCTTAGTTTTTCCGATGTGCCCAAGGGTATTAGGGTCATAATCTCATGCCCACTAAAACGTGAAATCACCCATATTTAGCCATTTTCAATTCTATATCTCACAAAACCCTCTCTCAAACGTCTCTAAGAATCTATTAATCCTGTCATTCAAATCTAGGGATCTCAATCTCAACTTTGGAGCTCAAAGATTCATTTCAAACTCTAAAACCACTTCAAGTTAACGTCAAGGAAATCAAGGCTTAAGTTATGTGGGGTTTCATCCATTGGGTCCCTTTCACCCATGGAGCCCAAACTTCTCTTTTCATGAAAATTACATGTTTTCAAGTTATATTACCTATGGGTATCTCTTATCATCGATTATGAGTATAAATTATGTTGGAGTTTTATGAAGTATATATTGATTAATCATAACTACCTATTTCAAGTTTATTCCATGAATTGATTATGTCTATTGAGACTATGCATGTTTTGAGTTATAAAACTATGAACTGTTATGAGCTTTTGTGATAGATTTCAAGGTACCCTACATGACGGTTTTACAACACATTGGTGGGTTGATTTGCATTAAGTTTATTCATCTTATTTCATTATTGAATGACATGATTTTGAACAAGTATCATGAACCCACCATGTATTTGATAAAATGTCAAGAATTTTTACCTCTTGTGAGTCATGCATGTTAAAGCAACGATTCATGTATGATTATGATCCACTATCATGTTCAAGTTAGGATCACTACTAGAGGTCAAGCATGTTTCAACTGTTACTCATGTCATGTTTACATGTTTCTTACATGTTATACAAGGTATGATTATTTCAAGTACTCTGTGGGATTTGACTTAGCACCAATTGAGACTTAATATGGGAGCTCGACTCAAGAGGTCCTTATAAAAAGTCATTAGTCTCTAAACTATGTTCCACCATAGGATTATGACTATTACCCTTGCTATTCTAGTGGATCCGTATAGTCATGTTATCATGTTTGGTTGCCTTGGCAAGTAGACCACACCTAATCGAGAGGTGTCATGCCCATCAACCTTACCAAGGGGGTGTCATGCCTTAGATTCCAAGTTGTAGCTACTTGTTTTATGTCAGTTGAGGTCGCTTGCCACATATGTGTGCTACATATATGTATAGACAGACAGGCAGATAGGCAGATAGGCAGATATTGTGTAAGATGAATGTTTTACAAGCATGTTTTATTATGAGCATTGATCATGCATGCCATATTGAGTTTATATATCTATTGCTTATAATTATGCATTTTGACTATATTGGCCTATGTTTGGTTGCATTACATCCCGCAAACTTAGTACATTCTAACGTAGTAATGCATACTATATGTCTACATGATATTACTATGTAGGGATCGGAGCACCTTTTGATCATCCTCTACGTGGATAGATGATACTTCGGAGATAAGCTTTGGGAGACCTCAAGTCCAAGGACACTATCTATATTACTGTTGCTATTTTGAGACATCTTTATGTTGAACACTTGTTATTATGAGGGTGAGCCCGAAAAGTGTCTTGGCCCTCGCTCCATTTCATGTTAGAGGTGTTGTTGGATATTATGATGTACTTATGCTATGAGTTTGACTCTGAAACACCCTAAAAATGTGCTTCGAAAATGCCCATAATCATAATTTTCATGTATCTCAATATTCATGCGTGATATCAAAAATTTGACTTCATATTCTTGATCAGGAGGAAAATTGAGTTAAGAATGCGTATAACCTCGATTTTAGTGGACCCATATCGAAACATAATTTTTTTAATAATTTGATTTTCAGTATCCATCCACGCCTTATCCGCGACGTGTCAGGGGCGCAGATCAGTGTTTTTGTTGCTTGTGTGATGGGTCTGAATCACGGACCTGACACGAACTAGTGTATTATTTTAATTGGTTTTTTATTTCAGCCCAAGGGCCTTGGGGTCAAAGCTTCATGCCTGCTTATACGTGAACATACCTATACTTAGCCATGTTTCAACTCTATATCACTCAAGACTGTTCGACCCCGTAATTAATTCAATCAAAGTAAATCGTTCAATTGGAAAAGTTATGACGAACATGGCGTAATTTAAATTAAG
>JAOTQJ010000049.1:3583963-3600487 GCA_025642045.1 Solanum sejunctum
CACATATGTTATATTCTATATAAGCATGTTTTACTTCAAGTATCATTCATACATGTCATATTGTTATTATACTATTCATTGCTTATGATTATGCCTTTTGCCTATGTTTCTTGTCTCTTGTTGCATTGCATCCTTCATACTTAGTACATTTAAATGTACTAACGCATACTCACCATGTAGGAACTGGTTTACTGCTTGAGTATCGTCCTCCTTCACATGGCTAGTTCGATTGTCCTACAAGCTTGTTGGTAAGTTCTCCATTTCAGGGATGTTGCTTATGATCTCTTGCTATGTGTTAAGACTATGTTTCTTTTTGTTATATATTGACTATGATGGTGAGCCTGATTGCTTGTTTTGGCCCCCACTCTTATCTATGTAGTAGAGGTGTTGTTGGATATGATATGTATCTATGTTATGGGTCTTGACTCTCTTGTTTCTTGATGTTATGATATGAAAGTTTATCCTTAGTCCCAATTCCCTTATTTATGCTTATTTCTCATTGTCATTTTAATTGCTTCCGAGGCCAAGGATGTGTAATGATATGCTATGAGGCTTATTTGGGATTTCTCCAAGTTCTCCATTCACCGATCATATCTAGGCCCTAGGCTTGGGCCATGACAAATATGGTATCAGAACACTAGGTTTTTAGATCATTAGAGTCCAACACATTGCATTGATTAGAGTCATTTTCATGGTTGTGTTGTGTACCACAACTATGAGTGGGAGGCTATGAGACATTTTAGGAAATGTTTGCCTTCTTCATGTCCTAAGTCATGCTATAGAGTTGAAGTAAGCTTTCCTCCCCTAATGCATGTTCTTTTCTATGCTAGATCATGCCTAACATGAGAGGAAGAAGAGCACACATGCCCGAGGAGCAACCACCTAATGGAGAGCTTAGGGATACTCTCACCTTGCTTACAGAAGTGATAGCTAATCAAGCCAATCAAGGGGCCCAATTCCCTCATGCTCCTACACCGACCTCTCGGGTTAGAGATTTCATGAGAAGAATCCCCTAGAATTCCATAGGTCAAAGGTAAGTGAGGATCCTCAAGAATTCATTTATGAGGTTGACAAGATTTTATCTATCACGGGTGTGAGATCAGAGGATAAGGCGGAGTTAGCGGCCTGCCAACTCAAAAGGGTAGCTCAAATATGGTACAACCAATAGAAGGAAGAGAAGGGTGTCAACTATGTGCTGCTTTGGGAGGATTTCATGGTGGCCTTCCTTAATCGGTTCTTCCCCTTGAACTTTGGGAAGCTAAGTTGGTGGAATTTATGAATTTGAGACAAGGGTCTATGAGTGTGAGGGAGCATACCCTCAAGTTCAACCAACTTTTGAAATATGCTCTACATTTGGTGGCTAACTCAAGATCTAGGATGAACAAATTTGTGATGGGCGTGTCTGACTTGGTTAGTAAGGAGTGCCGGTATGCCATGTTGATTAGTAACATGGACTTGTCACATTTGATGAACTATGCCGAGCAAATAGAAAGGGCAAAATTAAGGAAGAGGAGGGGTCATGAGGCTAAGAAGGCCCATTTCGAGGAAGTTCCAAAAGGGTAGCTGGATCCACCAAGGCCAAGGGTCCTCTCATTCTTCAAATAGGGGATTTGCCAATGACTTCTCAAAGACATAAGGTGTTGGTATTATAGTTCCTAATGTGATGTGTCCTAGGTGTGGTAAGGGTCATAAGGGCCCATGCTTGATAGATACAAATGCATGCTTTGGTTGTGGGGAAGTGAGTCACAAAAAGGTGGATTGCCCTCAAAATCACAACAGGGGCAAAGAGGTTCAACCATAAGGTGCTAATGTGGTTCCTTTGGGGAGAGGTGGCCAATAAGATGGTGCCACAAGGCATAATTGGTTTTATGATTTACATGGGAAGCAAAGGGTGGATGAGGTCCCCGATGTCGTTACCGGTATGCTAAAAATCTTTGACTTTGATGTGTATGCATTGATTGATCCGGGTGCCACTTTTTCTTTTATTATGCTTTTTGTTGCCAAAAAGTTCTATGTTGACCCTGAGTTGTTCCATGAGTTATATGAGTTATCCGCTCCTATTGATGCATCTATTGTAGCTAGAAAAGTTTATAGAAGTTGTCTCATTTGCATCTTTCATAAAATATTGCCTTGTGATCTTGTTGAGTTAAACATGGTTGATTTTGATATAATTATTGGGATGGATTGGTTGCATTCATACTATGCTTCTATTGATTGTAGAACTCGTAGGGTCAAATTCCAATTTCCAAATAAACTCATCTTTGAGTGGGAGAGTCAAGATGTGGTGATTAAGGATAGATTCATCTCTTGCATTAAAGCCTGTAAGTTGATCTCTAAGGGGTGTCTTTACCATCTTATGAGGGTTAGGGATGTGGAGTCTAAAGTCCTTCCCAAAGAGTTGGTTCCAGTTGTAAATGAGTTTCTTGATGTCTTCCCAAATAACCTTTCCAATGCTCTTCCCAAAAGGGAAATAGACTTTGCTATAGACCTCTTCCTTGATACTCAACCTATTTCTGTTCCCCCATACTATATTGCTCCGGCAGAGTTAAAGGAGTTGAAAGAGTAATTGAGGGACTTGTTGGAGAAAGGGTTCATTAGTCCTATCTAATCGCCTTGGGCTGCACCGATGTTGTTTGTGAAAAAGAAAGATGAGTCCCTTAGGTATGTATGAATACCGACAACACAATAGGGTCAGCATCAAGAATAGATACCCTCTTTCGAGAATTGATGTTTTGTTTGGCCAATTGCAAGGGGCTAGCCATTTCTCTAGGATTGATCCTTGATTCGAGTATCATCAAGTGAAGGTGAGGGAGTATGATATTCCCAAGATGGCCTTCTGGACTAGTTATAGGCATTCTGAGTTTGTTGTGATGTCTTTTGGGTTGATCAATACCCGACCATCTTTATGGACCTAATGTATAGGGTCTTTAAACCCTACCTTGATTCTTATGTTGTGGTGTTCATTGATGATATTTTGATCTATTCTCGTGGTGAGGAGGAGCATAGGGCTCATTTGAGGGTGTTATAGCAAAGATTGAGGGAGGAGAAATTGTATGCTAAATATGAAAAGTGTGAATTCTTGTTAAGGGAGGTTGCCTTCCTAGGCATCTGGTGTCAGGGGATGGTATTAAGGTGGATCCTAAGAAGACCGATGTGATTAGAAATTGGCCTAGACCATTGACCTGTCAGACATTAAGAGATTTTTAGGTTTAACAGGCTATTATCGGAGGTTTATGAATTGATTCTCTTCTATTGCTTCCCCTATGACAAAATGAACTCAAAAGAAAGCTAAGTTTGTGTGGAATAAAGAATGTGAAAAGAGCTTCCAAACCTTAAAAAGATAAGCTTGTGTCTACTCCTATATTGTCACTACCGGATGGGCTTTAGGGAATTGTGGTGTATTATGATGCTTCTAGAGTTGGTTTGTGTTATGTGCTAATGCAAAATGGTAAGGTGATAGCCTATGCTTCTAGGCAACTCAAAGTGCATGAAAAGAAATACCCTACTCAGTATCTTGAATTGGCCACCATAGTATTTGCTTTGAAAATTTGGTGACATTATTTGTATGGGGTGCATGTTGATGTGTTCACCGATCATAAGATCCTCCAATATGTCCTCACATAAAAAGATCTCAACATAAGGCAAAGAAGATGGCTAGAACTTCTTAAAGATTATGATATGAATGTGCATTATCATCCTGGTAAGGCAAATATGATAGTGGATGCCTTGAGTAGTGGTCTATGGGTAGCCTAGCTCATGTTGATGGTGGTGAGAAGAAGATGGTTAGGAAAGTGCATTGGTTTGCGAGAATAGGGGTTAGATTGGAGGAGGTTCGTAATGGTAATGTTGTTGTTGTAGATGGTTCTAGGTCTTCTTTAGTTGATGAGGTGATGGCAAAACAAGATATTGATCCCTCCTTGTTAGAATAAAACGCCTTGGTGAAATAGCGCAAGCTGGAGGTTTTCTCCCAAGGGGGAAATAGTGCCCTTAGGTACCAAGATAGGTTATGTGTGTCGTGGTGTTGATGGCTTGATAGAAAAGATACTTGATAAGGCACGTAACTCATCTTATTCTATCCACCCCGATTCCACCAAAATGTATGGAGATTTGAGAGAGGTGTATTGGTAGGGAGGTATGAAAAGGGACATTGCCAAATTCGTTTCTGGTTGTCATAATTATCAATAAGTCAACGCTTGGCATCAAATGTCGGGTGGCCTAACCTAAGACATAGAGATTCCTACGTGGAACTGGAAGGTGATCAATATAAATTTTGTGGTTGGGTTGCCTAAGACTAGAAAAGATTTTGATTCCATTTGGTTTGTAGATGATAGGATGACAAAATTGGCTCATTTTCTATCGGTTAAGACCACATATGAGGCTGAAGATTATGCAAGATTACACATCCATGACTTGGTGAGGTTTCATGGGATTCCTTTGTCCATCATATTGGATCATGGTGCTCAATTTACCTCATATTTTTGATGTCCTTCCAAAGGGGTCTTAGTACTAGAGTTAAGCTTTCTACGGCATTCCACCTAAAAAGGATGGCCAAGATGAAAAGACCATCCAAATCCTTGATGACATGCTTAGAGCATGTGTGTTAGATCTTAAAGGTAGTTGGGATGATCATCTTCCATTGATTGAGTTTGCCTATAATAATAGCTATGATTCTAGCATCGATATGGTTTCTTTTGAGGGTCTCTATGGTAGACGTTATAGATAATTGGTGGGGTGGTTTGAGGTTGGTGAGGAGGCCTTGTTAGGACCAGATATAGTTATGGAGTCTCTTGAGAAGGTTATGATCATTAGAGAGAGGTTGAAGATGGCCCAAAGTCGTCAAAAGTCTTATGCCGATGTGAGGAGAAGGCAGCTTGAATTCAAGGTTAATGATTCAGTCTGTTTGAAGGTGTCACCCATGTATAGTGTGGTCCTTTTTGGTAGGAAGGTCAAGTTGAGCCCAAGATATATGGGTCCTTATAGGGTGATGAGAAGGGTTGGCAAGGTAGCTTATGAGTTGGAATTGCCTATGAAAATGGATTGGTTCATCCAGTGTTTCATGTGTCTATGTTGAGGAAATGTGTGGGTTATCCAAATTCTATTGTGCCTCTTGATGCTGTTGGTGTGGTTAAAGACAATTTGATATATGAAGAGGTTTTGGTTCAGATTTTGAATATGCAAGTGAAGAGATTGAGAAACAAAGAGGTGGCTTCCGTTAAGGTCCTTTGGAGAAATCAACAAGTGAAAAGTGCTACTTGGGAGACCGGGGAGGACATGCAAACATAATATCGTTACCTTTTCCACTCCAGACAAGCCTAAGGTATTGATCTAAGTTTATGTGATATCAAGTCTTATGTTCAACCCTCATGTCATTGCATATGTTCATGTTTAAATTGACAAGTTCATGATGATTTTACACTTATAATGAGATTTTTGAAATGATGTTTAAGTGCATTGTTGCATCCCTATGTGGGCTGAAATTTTCATGTTTGTATCTCTCATATATATGTCTTTGACATTCGGGGACAAATATTCCATAAGGAGAGATATTATAACGACCCCAAAAAGTGCCCGAAAATGTGCCTCGGAAGTGGTCGGTATCTTAATTCCTATATATCTGAAAATCCATATGCAATATCAAAATCCAACTTCATATTCTTGTTCAGGGAGTCATTTTGAGTGGAAAATGGGTCTAAGACCAATGTAAGAGCAACCGATTAGCAATTTCAGTTTTCCAAAAATGTAATTTCCAGTGGGATTTACGCGTCCCTTCCACGACACACACTAGCATTAAAACTGGTACAGATTTTTGACTTCGGTCCATGACTTTTAAGTCTTGGGTCTAAGTGTTCTCAAATGTGAAAATACTTGTATGTAGCCATTTTTCACCCTTATATCATTCAAAATATTCTCCAATATTCATTCAAATACATAGCCAAATATTTTACTCCTAAGAGCAAGTCTCAAAACCTTTTCTAGATCTTAAGGATTGCACTTATGATTCAAGTCTCCATCTCTAATCTTTATCAAGTTCATCTCCAAAGCTAAAGCATGTGGCTTTCTTTCATGTGTTCCTTTCACCCATGATATCCAAGCTTCCCTTTACTTAAATTTGCATGATTTAATGATGATTTACTCATAGATCTTATTTATTATGAAAATCGAACTGCACACTATGTTGAGGTTCATGAAATTATGACTATTTTGCTATGTTTTGAGCTATAAAACCAAGGTCTACTCTAAGATTTGATGAAGGGTTTTGATGTATATTGCTTAAGGGTGTTAGCAAGAATTTACTGAATGTTTTACATTAAATTTTGTATCATAATTTCAATCTTGAATTGCACGATCTTACTCTAGCACGACACACCCACTAAGTGTTTGATAAAATGCCCGGTAATGATTTCTTGAGGAATTGAAGATCCAATGCATGTCTTATGAGTTGAATGACTATATTATGATGATGTGATGATAAAATAATGATAAAATGAATGTATGTATATGAGCACTATGTGATAATGAAGTGAATATGTGTATATAGTATTTTCTACATAGTGTTAGAATGTAACCATGCCCTACTCGGGGGTTGCATATTGGGTAACCTTGTTAAGGGGTTCTTACCTTGATAACCTATTGGGGGATTTGTACTCTGACACCACGGCTGGTAGGGTATGACTATCCATCAAACTTGTTAGGGGTTTGTACCCATCAACCTATCGGGGGGTTTGTACTTTGGCACCACGGGTAGTAGGGTGCGATGATCCACCAATCTATCAGGGGGTTTGTACTTCGACACCACAAGTGGTAGGGTGAGATGATCCACCAACCTATTGATAGGGTTTGTACCATAATTACCAAGGGTGGTAGGATGTGATGATCTACTAATAGTTTAATGGTCTCTTCTTACATATATGTTATGTTTTATATATGCATGTTTTACTTCAAGTATTATTCATACATGTTATATTGTTAGTATGCTATTTATTCCTTATGAGTATGCATTTTGCCTATCTCTTGTTGCATTACATCCTTCATACTTAGTACATTCAAACATACTAACGCATACTCTATGCCTACATGATGTCACCATATAGGAATCGATGTACCACTTGAGCATCCTCCTCCTCCACGTGGCTAGTTTGATTATCCTATAAACTTCTTGGTGAGTCCTCCATTTCGGGGATGTGTCGCATGATCTCTTGCTATGCATTAAGACTATCTTTCTTTTGGTTATGTATTGATAATGAGGGTGAGTCTAGTTGCTTCTCTTGGTTCCCGCTCTTATCTGCGTAGTATAGGTGTCATTGGACATGATACATATCTGTGTTATGAATCTTGACTCTTTTATTTTTTCAAGTTATGATATGAAAGTTTATCCTTAGTCCCAATTCCCTTATTTATGCTTATTTCTCATTGTCATTTTAATTGCTTCCGTGGCAAACGATGTGTAATGATATGCTATGAGGCTTATTTGGGGTTCCTTCAGGTTCCCCGTTCGCCGGTCACATCTAGGCCCTAGGCTTAGGTCATGACACGTTGGTGGGTTAATTTGCATTGAGTTTTCTCATATTATGAGACTCTTAAATTGCATAATTTTGAACAAGTATTAGGCACCCACCAAATATTCGATAAAATGTCTTAAGAAGGATTCTCAAGTTATTTACATGATTTACAAGTCAAGTGACTTTATGAAAAGTAAGGCCTTGCATGTATGCATTGAACTCATGGAAAATATTTATGATGTTGCAAGTAGATCACACCTTATTGGGGCGTGACATGCCCAATCACCTTGTTGAGGGGATTTATATGCCTCAATCACCTTGTTGGGGGGTGACATGCCCAATCAACTAGTTGAGGGTTGACTTAACTTAATCACCTTGTTGAGGGTTGACATGACCAATCACCCAGTTGAGGGGTGACGTACCTCAATCACCTTGTTGGGGCTAACATGCCCAATTACTTAGTTGAGGTGTGACGTACCTCAGTAACCTTGTTGGGGAAGGGGATAACATGCCCCAATCACCTTGTTGAGGAGTGACATACCTCAATCATATTACAAGGGGGTGACGTGCCTTGGATTCCTAATAGTAGTTCAATTCGTCTATATTGATTGTGGTCTCTCCACATGTGATACGTACTATGCAAGTTATATGATTTACAAGCATGTTTTACTTCAACCATTCATCATGCATGCCATATTGATATTATACTTATCCATTGTTTATGATTATGCATTTTGACTATATTGACTTATGTCTTATTGCATTGCATCATACATAATTAGTATATTCAAACATACTAACACATACTCTATGCCTATATGATATTACCATGTAAGGACTGGAGCATCTCTCAATCATCCTCCATGAGGCAAGTTTGGTACTTCAGAAGATAAGCTTTGGTGAATCCTTAATTCTGAGGACACCATCTATGTTACTCTTGCTATTTGATATCTCTTTATGTTAATACTATGAGGGTGAGCCAGAAAAGTGTCTTGGCCCTCCCGCTCCATTCCTTGTTAGTGGTGTTGTTGGATATTTTATGTACTTAAAATATGAGCTTGAACCTTTTTATGTTTTATAAATATCAAAATTTTCCTTAGTCCCACTTCCGTTATTTACATCTCGTGTAGTTTTTATTTTGCTTTCGCGACCAAGGATGTGCAAATGATATGCTAAGAGGCTTGTTTGGGGCCCCCTTGGGTTCCCATTCGCCATATCACGTCTAGGACCTAGGATTGGGTCGTGACAATAAAGGTACATAAACATAAGCTTAATCATGCATAAGGAATAACACTCGATACGAACAATAATCATTCATAAATGAAACACGTGATGAAACCAAGACATTGAATCATAAAACTTGTGGGAATGGACCTTAATCGACATATAAGACCATGTGAGCTAATACATGAAATCTAATGTAACCCCTTATGTTGGAATGGGGAGACCACTTGTTGGCTGCAATTTCATCACTTTGCATGTATCATTATATAACATAAATGACCTATGTGGATCCATTAGTCTAGCTTACAAGGTCTCCTATGGTGGCACATAGTTAATGAGACAAAGGATTGCTACTAAGTTCTCCTATAAAACCCCACTTCAATATCACATTCGGTGTTAAGTCATCATATGGATTCAAATGTAAGCTTAGTCAATTTATGACACTTTGGAGTCATAAGTAAAAAGTCTTAGGAGTAGCTCTTAAGGAAACTCCAAGTGAGCATTGTCCTTTCATCTTGGGGACCTTTTTAAATATCCTTTAGGGCAATTATCAATATGTTTATATCTTTGACAAATTATAACTTTAAAACTTTTCTTAAATTCCCTAATCATCATCATGTAACATGCAAAACATTAACTTGAAATTAGTGGGCTAACTTCTTAAATTAAAACATAATAAATCATTAGGAAATATGCTTATTCCAAACATGTAAAATAGTCTACACTTCATCTTTCAAAATACTCATCATTGGGGTCATCATCATTAACTTAAATACATTAAAATACTTAGTAAAACATCAAAGGATATCATTGAAATCATTTAATAACATAAAATATCATGAAGTCATCATTAGCGTGCATAATAACTTGAAGGAAATTCAAGAAAAGGTAAAAAAAATTATGTAGGACTTTTTGGCTGAAAGGAGTCCCAAAAATCAAACTCAATATACCTTCTTGAAGCTTAGGAAGGAGGATATCGTTGTTTGTAAAAGATTCCCTTGAAACCCTAGCCTTCTTAGCTCATTCTTGAATAGAGGAACAATCCCTTAGAGGTTTTAAAAGTGGGAGAATGAAAGGAATTGGGAATACTTAGCATTTAAGGTCTGATTTAGGGCACTTAGAGTCCAACAAATGACATGGTTTATAATTAGATTTGGTGAAAGGGTAAAATTGCCCTTCATTAAAATTGTCGTAGCCCATCTACGAGACCTTGATTGCGGGTTATGATTTTAACCATAGATCGTAGTCCTGGCCATCCTATTCTCCATTTTCCATCTTCAAAAACTATTTCGAAAACCCCTTCCTATAGGTCGTCTAGTGGTCTACGAGTCATGGTTAGACTTGTAAAGTCCTCCCACACTTAGTAAACATTTCATTTCTTAGGGCCCCTTTTTATGAAGGCTTTCTATAGGCCGTGGAATAGTCTATAGACTGTCCTTTTAATCATAACCCTCCTTCCAAAAACTCTAAATTTTCTTTATGTTTGGCATACACAACTACAACCTTTTTTACAAGTTATCAATTGCTTCGTAGGTTACCCCACACTTGAAAATATTTTCCCTTTCCTGAAGTTCATATTCACCAGACAAACCTATGGCTCATAGTTCCATCTATGGGTTGTGGACTCTACCTAGTGAACTGACCTTGGTCTTTTCTTAGTCCAATATTTCTGCACTTCTAAGCTTCTAAACTGAGGGTCATTATATCTCGGTTCATGATATATGCCAAACACTTTGAATAAAAGAATATTAGGAAGAGGAAGAGTGGGGAGTCTAAGAGGGCACGTTATTAAGGTGGGTTCTAAGGTGATAGGGGTGGTCGAGGTGGTTGTGTTCAACAAGGCCACAAATTTCAAGGCCAAGGCTCATCAATCCCCAAATCAAAGTTTCTTTAATGACAAGGTGGAAATGGTGGAACAACCTCTCCTAAGTGTCTTAAGTGTGGAAAAATTTATAGTGGGAAATGCTTAAGAGATACATGTTCTTGCTATGGGTATGGCAAGTTAGGACACAAAACTGTTATCTATCCACATACTCCGAACAAGGGTAGAGATAGTCAACCTCAAGGACATGGTTCTCATGAAGGCCAAAAGGCACAAGGTGACCAATAAGGAGATGCTCCATATCATTATCAACTTTATGCTCTTCAAGGAAGGCAAGTGGATGATGAGGCACCCAATGTTGTCACCGTTTGTAAAAGGTTATGATTATGATGTCTTGCTTTGTTGGATCCTGATGTCACTTTTCATTACCCCATTCATTGTAAGTAGGTTTCGCATGTGCCCCTAATTATTTGGTGAATAATTTTTAGTGTCTACTCCCATTAGTAAGTCTATTGTTGCTGGAAGAGTCTATAGGGGTTAGTCTGTGTCCACACTGTAAAAATTATTTCCTTGTGATTTTGCTAAACTTGACATGATAGATTTTGACATTATTTTTCGGATGGATCGCTTAAATGTATATCATGCTTCCATTGATTGTATAACTCATAAGTCTAGGTTTTGATTCACTAATGAACTCGTCCTTGGGAGGGAAGGTCATGATTAAGTGGTTAAGGATATGTTTATCTCTTGTCTTAAGGCTTAAGAATTGATCGCTAAGGGTTACATTTATCATCTTGTCAAGGTTAGGGATGTTGAGTCCAAAGTTCTTTCTATCGACTCAATTTAGGTGGTCAATGAGTTTCTTGATTTCTTTCCCGAAGAGCTCCCCAGTGTTCTGCCCAAAAGGAAAATAGATTTTGGTATAGACCTCCTCTTTGATACTCAACCTATCTTCATTCCTTCCTACTATATGGCCTTGACAAAGTTCAAAGAATTAAAGGATCAATTGAGGGAGTTATTGGATAAGGGTTTTATTAGGCCTAGCATGTAACATAGGCATGGCCTAGTGTTGTTTGTGAGGAAGAAATATGGCTCACTTTGAATATGCATCGGCTACCAGCAACTTAACAAAGTTACCATAAAGAACTAGTATCCCTACCAAGGATAGATGATTTATTTCACCAATTAGAAGGGATTAGTTATTTTTCTAAGGTTGATCATTGGTCCAAATACTATTAAATAAGGGCAAGCGAATGTGATATTCCTAAAATGGCCTTTCGGACAAGGTATGGACAATTTGAATTTGTGATGATGTTTTCTAGCCTAACCAATGCTTCAGTAATATTCATGGATCTAATGAATAAGGTCTTTACACACTACCTTGATATGTTTGTTATTGTATTCATTGACAACATCTTGATTTATTTTCAAAGTGAAGAAAAGCATCTGTGGCATTTAAAGGTAGTGTTGCAAACCTTGAGAGAAGAGAGGTTGTTTTCTAAGTTTGATAAATGTGAATTTTTGTTGATAGAGGCTACATTCTTGATCATATTGATGATGTTCAAGCACCAATAAGAAAGAACTCACTGTCAGCAATTAACCTAACCCTAGGTTAGGGTAAAATCCACAGGGAATATGGGACTTGACCACAAGAATCCACTACTAATCATTTCAAGTATAAATAACTAAAGCCTCTAAGTAAGGGGGGAGGGTTTGTGCTTAAAAAAAAAGTAAAATAGGCACTAAAGTATGACACAAGGAAACACTCAATTTTATGGACAACTTGGAAATTGTGTTCACCATGGCTCGTTTACTTGATTACCCTAGGTAACATAACTACAATTGGAAATTTGCATGCAGGACTGTAACTTAGGTTCTTCTAGCCCTCTTTTGAAGGTGAAGGTCAAATTTCACCATGGTGCTTGATCGGCCACCATGGCATGCCAACTAACCAATACCAGTTGGCCTAGTCAACCTCCTCTTGGTCAAATTTGGTTGATTAGACGAGAACACATCAAACGAATCCTGTCATCTACTTCCGTTTTTCTATTCGTCACTACCTTGGTTGGGCTATTGATAGTAGGCAGGGTTTGGTATTGGCCACCACCAAATAACAATCATAATGAAGGAAAATAGGTAATACATGCAAACTGCAATCGCAGAAATATAATAAACCTAGGTTATTTCAAATCAACTACCCATGATTACCACAAGCCCAAGTTGGGGGTGCTTAGCTACTCATGGATAAGTCAAAACAAGAAAAATTACAACTACAAGACAAAAATGAAAGTTTTACCAAAAACGTTGAAGAGTGTAGGCACCACAAGTTGCAAACCCAAAAGCTTGATTGATGAAACAATGAGTAAAAAGTAAGATTTACAATCACTAAAATGGGTTTTCCATGAGAGAATGATAAACAATCTAAAACCCTAAAATATTCTTGAGAGAATATTCAAAGGCAAGTTCTATCTTCTAAAAATCTGTAATCCCCTCTAAAAATTGAACTAAATTCTACTTATAGTGTTTACAAATAAATCCTAAAAATAACACAGAAAAGATAGATGGCAGTTGGTACACCCTGCAGGTAAATTCTGTTTACCACGTTCTTGGTATCTTGGACCAAACTGGTAGGACCCATAGGTATGAGTCATTGCTTGAGCTACGACTCGCATATTGCTCTTGTATTCTTGGACTTCAATTTTTGGTCCAACCTTTTGGCTCTCTATAACTTTTCTTCAAAATCATGCCAACTTAACCTTTTTGTAAAGACATCACAAAAACACATAAAACCATAAAAAGTCACATTAAGAACAAACAAAATTCCTTGTTTTGGGTATCAAATGTGATGCATTTTGACAGCACATCAACACTCTCAACTTAGAATTGTTGCTTGTTCTCAAGCGACGACAAAATCTATGCAAACAATGAGAAATACATAGTAGCTACACTAATGGGATATACAACTACTCCTTTGATTCAAGTCCCAACTACCATTTGTAAAATAGGATTGCAAAGTTATTAACCAAAGGCAAAACATAATGAGATACTTAGAAATCCAACTATGACAAGCTAAGGAGCATCAACTGTCCATGGTTGCTGGTATAGTCATATGCTATTCAAGCAGTGCAAATGTATTCAAAGGAAAGAAGTCCCTCATACTCACTCAAAAAGTATTTAGAATTCAGAGACTGAGGAAGCATTCTCACGCTCACAATTGAAATTCATGCATACTTAGTGACACTATAAGCTTTCCTCTATACTTATCTTCAAGCTTGGTGATAAAGTGGATTTAGATCACTTTAGGGATTATCGGCTTGCAACATAAGTTCAGGGGTCTTTGGTATGGTATTTTTAGGCAAGTAGTGACTATAAGCTATCCTTGAACCATGTTTACCAACACTTTCTTCTTTTATAACCCAGCCCTTTTCAACAAATCCACCCTTATTCTCCTGTTTAGAACTTTTCTCGAGTGCTTTCTTTCAATTTTCAGTTGTGCCTTATTTCTTAACTCAATTCTTTCTACTTTTTCTCGATTCAAGGAACTTTTCTTTTCTTTTTCTTCACTCAGCTCATGCTTTTTAATTTCTTTATTTATTTTCCAACTAACCACCTCATTGTCATTACTTTACCATAATAAGGTTCACCCTCAACTTAGGCTTTTAGCCTGTGGTGAAGTACACAATATCTATTCCTCACACAAGGGCCATAAATTGTAGCCATCCTCAACTTAGGCTTTTAGCCTCAATTAAGGTTTACATGTCCAAGGACAAAACCAAGGCCAATATTAAGGTATTTCACCGAACAAGGTTAAGCTAGAATGGTGTCAAGAAAGAATAAGTAGATGATAAGCTCAAACATTTAGAAGAAAGTATTCTCTCACTCATTTGGTGAGTCGTTTTAGGCTAAAAGTGGGCTCACTCAAAGAACAGAGGCCTAAGATCCTTTCCTTATCTACCATATCACTAAATCAATCTTAGAGTTCTAAGGCAAGTTCTAAGTTCATACAAGATGCATGAATGCAGCAAAATTAATTTACAACACATATCCCACTGCATCAACAATCAATTATAGACTCATAGGTCATGCTTTCAGCCTCAGATTACTTTTATAATATCAGAACAAACATTGCCAAGTACGAAAAACTATATGATTGCATCAACAACCACAATCTTAAAAATTTTGAGGTTACCTATTTTTTCATCAAAACTTTAAAACGCAAGTAAATACTAAGTATCTACTAAACATATAACACTACTATGAACTTAGACATTATCTACACTACCTAAACATGTCGGTTTAACAGAAAAGTAAACATCCACAAGGAAAAAAAATCATTGCAAGAAAATCTTGGCATAAAAAATAGGAGAAGTTATAGACTTGAGGCTACTCAGACTTCACCTTAATACATAACTTCCCACACCCCAACAAAATAGGATACTTTGTCCTCAAAGTAAAAATACATACAAAAAGGTGCAAGGGGTGTGACAGAAAGCTTTTAGGCTCATGCTTCATCAAGATCCTAATCTTCCACTATCTTGATTTCTTCTATGTCACCCATGCACCATTTAATCCTCTAACTATTGACTTTCAAAGTGTTTCCATCCCCACTGTTGACACCCAATTTTTACCCTCCATGATGTCAAATTAATCATCGAGCTTTATTTTTGTTTTAACGATTTTTATGCAATTTTTTTTAAAAAAATAAAAATTAAGGCGGGCGTGTGATACCCACGTGCCCCCAATTCCCATTTATCATCATCATTCTTCTTCACCTCTTGATTGAAATGAAAAAACCAGCAAAACCAGAAAATCCCTAGCCGCCGTCGTCCCATCCCTTCTCCCCCCTTGTCGCCACCGCGACTCTTTCTCCATCACCGTTCCCTCCTCTTCCTTGTACAATGAAGCACGATACATGAACCAACAAACCGACCAACGAACCAATAAACCTAAATGACGCATCACACCAACACCCGACCAAAATCAGGTCGCGCCACTCCTCGGTCAGGTCTGATAAGTCCACCAACCCACCCCATTGTCGTTTTTCCTCGCGTGCCTGAAGGAGTCCAAAAACCCATACTCCTCTGTCGGATAGAGCCATTGCCATCTTCTCACCTTTATAATTAATTTTTCTCATTCAGTTTCGGGGGGACAAGTTCAAAAAATGGGGCAACGAGTACAAAGATTGAAGTCGATTTCCATTCTAAAAATCAGAAAGCTCGAGTCATCCATTACAGCTCCTATCTCGATAGTGTCAAAATTCATTGTTAAGCTCGTCGTCTCAGTTCGCTGCCCCAAAAAAGGTAATATCCCAATCTCGCTGTTGGTTTCTCGATTTTGTGCGTATATAGCGTCTAAATGTGAATATGGTAGCTATATTGAAGTCGTTATGTCTATATTTTGTTTGTTGACTAGAAAACCCTGCTGTGATGGATTGATACAGAGGTGTTGTTGCTATTGCATTATTTTCTTGTTAATTCTTTGAACCCATTTCCGCATATTAGTTCAGTTTGGTGATGTCCTGTTTCAAATATGCTTATATGTAATTTCAAATTGGCTAAGGTAATTGCTGCTTTCAACTTTTGTTTACTATTACGTGGTTTGAATGTGAAACCAATAGCATGAGACTTTAGGTTCACTGTTTGGGTGTTGTCGAATATTGCAATCTCGTTGCTGTTCGAATGTAGTTTGTTGGTAAGCTATTCGAGTCGTTCGGTTTCATTCAGTTTGGTTCATCTTAAGTCGGAAATTTTAAAGTCATAAATTGTAATATATATATGTCTTTATTTCATCAGAATTTGTTAAAACTGCATAAAATATTGTTGTGCTCTCTATTTTCATCCTTTCGTTTCAAATTTAATTATTGTCGAGTCAATAGTGTTGGGTTGCTCTTAAATGGATATAAGTTATGCCTCAATATCAGTTTAGCATATGTCAAGATTTGTGCTCTAAACCAACGTTCTATTTTTTAAGAGAATCAAA
>JAOTQJ010000049.1:3600587-3628816 GCA_025642045.1 Solanum sejunctum
GGATCAGGTATTGTTATTTCTCAACGCAAGTATGCCTTAGACATTCTTGAGGAGACAGGGATGATGGGATGTAGACCTGTTGACACTCCTATGGATCCGGATGTTAAACTACTTCCAGGGCAGGGGGAGCCACTCAGTAATCCTGAAAGGTATAAACGACTAGTGGGAAAGTTAAATTATCTCACAATGACTAGATCTGACATTTCTTCCCTGTGAGTGTTGTAAGTCAGTTTATGACTTCCCCTTGTGATAGTCATTGACATGCAGTTGTTCGTATTCTGCGATATATAAAGTCAAAGCTCGGAAAAGGACTACTCTTCGAAGATCGAGGACATGAGCATATCATGGGATATACAGATGCTGATTGGGCAGGTTCACCCTCTGATAGGCGGTCTACATCCGGATATTGTGTATTAATAGGAGGTAATTTGGTGTTGTGAAAGAGCAATAAACAGAGTGTGGTTGCTCAGTCAAGTGCAGAGGCAGAATATCGAGCAATGGCTACAACAACTTGTGAACTTATCTAGGTCAAACAGTTATTAAGGGAGCTAAAATTTGGCAAAGTTGATCAGATGGAACTTGTGTGTGATAATCAAGCAGCCCTTCATATTGCATCAAGTCCAGTGTTTCATGAAAGGACCAAACACATTGAGATTGACTGTCACTTTTTGTCAGAGAAAAAATACTCTCAAAAGATATTTGTACAAAGTTTGTGACGTCAAGTGATCAACTTGTAGTTATCTTCACTAAGTCCCTCACTGGTTCTCGTATTTATTATATCTGTAACAAGCTAGGTGCTTATGATTTGTATGCACCAGCTTGAGAGGGAGTGTTAGAATAGGAATAAGATTACATAGTCCTATTTAAAGTTGGAATATGAATAGTATTGTTTCCTAGTTGGATTTGGATTAGGTTGTAGTGTCTATAAATAGGGTCTTTATGTAGCAATGTAAATACACATGTAAATATACAATTCAATAATATTTTTCTCTATATTTCTCACAGAATATGAACAATGTAAATTTTCAATAAAAAATATATAATATACCGTCAGAATAATCAAAAAATTGAAAAGTTCATATTATGAGATCGAAATAGTGTTGTTGAATTTGACGATGAAAAATATATAAAATATAGTCAGAATAATAATTGAAAAGTTCATATTATGATATCGAAATAGTGTTGCTGAATTTGATAAGCTGATACGATGATAGTAAAATAGTAATGATTAGTTTTAGTGTTTGAAATTCGAAGAAAACACCAAAAAAACAAATTTGATCTATTTTATAAACACATAAAAATAGATTTTGCATGATGCAGAAGGCTTGACTGTTGAGAGATTTTTTGAATATTCAATATTGAGAGAATGAAAATAGTGAAAGAATTTTTTTAAAAGTAAATATAAGAATAATGATGTTGGTTCATCATAATTGTTAGAATATAAATGATGCAGCAAAATAGATAATCACACAAGAAAGAATGCTACATAGGGTCGTCTCGACCATATGACCACTAAAGCAATTGCTTGAGGCGCCCACTTTCTTCCAGAGATGTATGTATACATATTGTTTAAGAATCTCGTGTACAGATAAATTTGAAAGGAAAATTTTTAGATAGAAAATAGAACAATTTTTTTTTACCTCATTTAAAATACATAACTAAACACTAGTTCATTTCTCAATTATTACAATTGATTCCTACATTAAATGAGGTAAAAAAAATTATTCTATTTTCTACCCAAAAGTTTCTTTTCAAATTTATGAATACATGAGATTTTTAAACAATATGTATACATACATCTTTGAAAGAAAGTGTGATTGCTTTCGTGGCTTTATGGTCGAGATGACCCTGCTTTGAGATTACCCCAGGTAAAAGCAGCAACCTAGTAAACTCAATGTATTCACTTTTTGAAGTAGAAACAACTAAGTTTCTAAATAGCAGAGAACCACCAGAACAAAGGGAAAATTTATGATAAAGAAGATGAACTTAAATTCCTTACCTGTGAGTAATTGCCTGCCAGCCATCTCCGTCATATTTACTTCGCTTCATATGATGTAACTCCCTATAGTTTTGGTAAGCTTTATTACCCACCTTACCTTCTGAAACCATCTCTAGCATCCTCTCAGCCAGTTCATCAGCCTCATGCATTTGTCCCAATTTGTGTAAGCCATCAATAACTGGCATGAAGGATGCAGGATCAAACCCATATCCTATGTGCATCATCTTGGTGAGAATATCATGAGCACCTTCTAAATTCTCCACCTTACACAACTTGTCTATAAGATCTTTGTAAAGGAAACTTTCTAGATCAAAGCATTTATCCATCGCAGTTTCCAGAAATTGTTTAGCTTCCATGATTTCACCTCCAGCAAGAAATTCATTGAACATCAATGCATAGAGCGCTTCGCTGTGACCACATATACTGGAGGCTATATCAAATACCTCTTGAGCAGGTCTGAACTCACCTATCCTGCAATATGATTTAATAAGCAACTCAAAGGTACGCATATTAGGAATTATTCCTTTCTGTAACATTTCATTCAAAAGAGGAATCGCTTCTTCAGTTCTCCCAGATTTGCACAAACAGCCAATAATAATATTGTAAGTGTAAACATTTGGGGAAATTCCTTTTTCTCTCATTTCATCCATCAGGCCACACATTTCGAATAGTTGATTTTTGTTCCCCAATTCGAGTATCAAAGAATTATAAGTCCGTAAGTTCTTTTCACAACCTTTTTTCTCCATGTCCTTTAGAACTTGAAATGCAGATGATAGCTTTCCTCTTTTACACAAATGATGTAAAATAGTATTGTAAATTATTGAATCAGGGTATAACTTCTTTCTCATCATCTCAACAAACTTCTTTTTAGCTTCATCAAGCTTCCCTTCTCTGAATAAACTGTTAATAATGGTTGAATAGGTGATCAAGTCAGGTAGACATTTCCTCCCATGATCATCTTCGTTAACCAAACTCATAAACGAATTTCCAAAATCACCAAGGGCAACACTTCCATGACTCCACATCTCACTCACAGTTTCAACAGCTTTGTCCACCTCTCCAGTTTGGCAAAGACCATAAATCACGATGTTGCAGCTCACAGTATCCAGGCCATAACCTCTCTCATTCATTTTCTGCAGTAACTGTTGTGCCTCTGATATTTTACCTTCTCTCCACATGCTATGAAGTAGTGTATTACAAGTGTATTTATTCGGGATACATCCTCTCTTCATCATCTCATGCAGAATATTCTTTGCCTCAGTCACTTTACTTTTTGTGCAGTAGCCATGGAGTAGAGTGCTATAGGTAACTGTATCTGGGAATATACCATCATTTATCATTAAGCTCATCAACATTTTTGCATCGGCAATCATTCCATTCTTGCAGAGGCCATCAATCACAATGTTATATGAATATATCGTGGGATCTACTCCATTTTCGGACATTTCTTTCAAAACTGTTTGAGCCTCCAACAGTTTTCCATTCCTAACCAGCCCACTTAACCAGATATTGTAGCTCTGCACATTGAAGGAAATATCAGCTTTCTTCATAGATTCTGTCAGTGTCCTTGCTTCTTCCAGCATCCCTTTCTCACAAAATCCTTCCAACATCAAATTGAAAGTTACAATATTAGGCCTTGGCAGGCTGAATACCTCATCTATTTGCATATCTCTGAAAATTGTTGAAGCTTCAAGAATCTTCCCCGAGTGGCAAAGAGCTGAGATCCTAGAATTGAAGGTAACAACATCAGGAACTAGCCCATCCTCCCTCATCCTCTCAACCAACCTCTCAGCCTCATCAACGTCACCTTTCTTGCAAAAACTTGCTATGAGGGTATTGTAGATTATCACATTGGGACAAACATCCATCAACTTCATCTTATCCAGCAGTTTCAAACCTTCCAAAGGAAGCCCAAATTTGCAATATCCACGAATCAAAATCCCAAAAGTGAAGTCATTTGGGTGACACCCTTTGTCAGGCATAACATCAAACAGGTGGCGGGCATCTTCCAAACGATCCGAGTGACATAGTCCATGTATGAGTAGATTGAAGGTATAAGTAACAGGGGAGACGGAAGCGGAAATCATATCTTGATACAACCAGGAGACAAAATTGGGGAAATCAAATTTGAAAGATTTGTGTATAAGGAAATTGTAGAGTGTGACTTGGGGTGGTGGGTGAAGAGAGCGAGTAGAGCGGAAAAGAGTAATGGCATCATGAATGTGGCCGTGGGCAGCTAGGAGCCTGACAATGGTGTATTGAGAAAGAAGGGATATAGTCGGGGATAGAGAAAGGAGGAAGGAGTGAAGTGTATGGATTTGGGGAAGCAATTGGTGACGGAGGAGGATGCGGGTAATGGAAGGGATTGAATGGAGTGGGGGATTAGGAGTAGAAAGAGCGCGACTCAACAGTTGCCATGCCAACTTCGGGTTCCTGATATTCTTGATTAATGCTTTTGTCAACCTTATCGTTTCCTGCTCCATTCACACTCGCTTCTTCCTCGCATCTCTATTTCATGTTTTAGATGGATATCGACACAACCATGCTAAGAGATTAGGAGACAAACCTGCCTTGTTTTTTTTATATAAATAATATAATATTTATATAAATAAAATTAAATAAATACTATTAATTTAATAAAATAATTTAATATATTATAAATAAGCAAACATGAAAAAATCAATTTAGTTACTTTTGAGTGAAATAGTTAGGAGTTAAATAATTAATTGATTAAAACTTAAATTTAAAACATGTTCCTAAATATAGAAGGAGTAGTTTAATATTCCCAACATAATTTTCATTATTCTTTTTCTTTTTAAATTTGCTATATACATACCTTTATTATCAAAATATTTGATAATTAAAGTTTTAGTTTATTTCAAAGTTTTAATTATTAGAAACATAATAGTATTTTTCTTTTCCTTCCTACCTTAGACAATTTTTTATATAGAATAGTCCTAAATCGCGATTGAATTCCAAGTATAAAAAATATTTTAATTCAAAAGTAAATCTCGAAATTAAATTAATAAAAGATAAAATAATAAATTAAAAAAATAGTAAAAAGACGAGTTTGTCTAAAGTAAAGTATTTTAATAAGGGGTAAAAAGTTTAAACAACATTTCTAAGAGTTTTCACGCTTTTAATATAGTAATAAATAGTGCGTAGATATTTCAAAATGTAATAATACTTTAATTCAAAAATAACTTATATGAAATGTTGTTGAGTAACAAAAGTGCATGTGTAATCATATATAAATACTTGATGCTAGTAAAATTTTATTCTAATCTACGTGCAGTGACGATTTGATCTTCAAAGACACCAGAATATTATTGTAACAATTGTTGTTGCACCTAGTATAATAACAAAATTATAATTTATGGGATATTTGTTGAATTGATATTGTCTAACTAATTAAATTTTAAATTTATAGTTCTAATGAATCTAGTGTTAAAATACTAACTCTATTTTTTGCTAAAATTTACTAGAGACAATGATCAAAATGCTACTTATTGTATGGATAATGCTTTGTTTTGGTCCTTAAAGTAGTTCACTTGATTGAAATGGTCCTTTATATATGACAAGTATGTTCATTTTAATCCTTAATATATTCATTTTATTGAAATGGTTCTTAATATATAACAAAAAGATATTTATTTTGATACTTTATCTTAAACCTAACAAATTTATTTAAAAACAGATATTAAATTCAACTATGGACCCTAAAAAAAGAACTCCGTAAAATCTTTAGCTCTAAAGAAAGAATTCTATAAAATTTAATACCATTTTCTCTATTTTCTCATACCTAAAATATTAATTCACTGACCTAATAAAAAATTATATTTTAAGTAAAAATGAAGTAAATTTTATTTTTTTTAAAATAAAGACAGTAATATTAAATTTCATGAAATTTTCCTATGGAGTTAACAGAAAACACAACAACGGTGAATTTTGTAAGCCCCTAGGGTCCACAACTAAAATTTTCACCTTTGGAGGGATAAAATCTGTTAAATCTAAGATAAATAACCAAAAAGAATACCTTTTGTTATACAATAAGTACCATTTTAATTAAGTAAAATATATTAAGGACCAAAATAAAGCATTACCGATACATTAATGATCATTTTGGTTATATATATATTAGGTAATGACAATTGCAATTTTTAAAAGTAAATATCATTTTAATTTTTATCTTTATCCACATCCTAAATATTTGAAGGTTAGAATTTGAAGTAAGATGTGTTTTTAAATTACATGAAATATTCTAAATCTTATCATCCTTGTATTGAGTTTTTTTTCTTTTTCTTTTTTTTTTAAACAACAACAACAACAACAATACTGTAGACAAAGTAGAAAGAGTATAAAAAGAATAAGAAAAATTCCTAATACTCACGAATCGAATGGAATCGAACCTAACTTGTATTAACTACCCCATGTTATACCTATTCCCTCATTTCCCCCACATAATAGCACTACGCACAACACATACATAAATCATAAACCATAATAATGTCTACAACACTAATTTTATAATAGATATTTAGCCATACAAATTGAAATGAAAGAATTGTCATAACTTTTGTCACAAAAAGACATTGTAGGAAATGATACACATAGGTTGGATCATCTTTTGCAACTATACAAATACACACTATAGATTGTCTAGATATTAACATCTCTATCATTCATTAACACGCTTCGAGACTATAGCTTCATCTCTTAATTTATTTCAAGTGAAAATCGCAGTTCATGCGGATTTTCATTTTCGTATCATTTCGTTTGCTCTTAACAATCATAATATTGTTGGTGTATTATCTTTGGCTTGAAATTTTTAATTTATTAATGAAATAAGCTTTTCATGCTTGTAAAGATCAAATTTCTCTCCTGGATTCTTAATTAGTTTGCTAATGCTTTTGTCACAACCCGACCTCTCAGGCCATTATGGCGCATGTTAGATCTCACGTACAGGAAAGCCAACCCAATGTCCACGACACCTGTACTGAATATCATTTTAATTTTTATCTTTATCCACATTCTAAATATTTGAAGGTTAGAATTTGAAGTAAGATGCATTTTTAAATTATATGAAATATTATAAATCTTATCATCCTTGTATTGATTTTTTTTTTCTAGAAAAAACAAAAATACCGTAGACAAAATAGAAAAAGTATGAAAAGAATACAAAAAATTCCCAATGCTCACGAATAAACGGAATCGAACATAACTTGCATTAACTACCCCATATTATACCTATTCCCTCATCCCCCCCAATAGCACTACACACAACACATACATAAATCATAAACCATAATAATGTCTACAACACTAACTGTATAATAGATATTTATCATACAAATTAAAATGAAAGAACTGTCATAACTTGTCACAAAAAGACATTGTAGGAAATGATACACATAGGTAATATCATCTTTTGCAACTATACAAACACACACTATAGATTGTGTCTTAACACTACATGACACAGGTTTAACACTAACATCACAACAATGCTACATTCACTCCTCTTCATCTACCCCCACTCCTAGCCTACTACTATCAACATCATAATTTGGACCTGGAGGAACTCATCATCTCCCTCTTCGGCGAAACCTCAAATCACTACCTCTACATGCAAGGTCAATATGAATACAATCAAGAACTTATATACTTAGATACTCGAATAATCTTTCTCAAGAATAGACTTAGAACACAATATCTAAAGTTTAAACTTTACCCCAAATATCATTATCAGGTACGAATACTATCAAGGATTGGCATACTCAAGTACGCAGAGGCTCAAAAGGAACATCAACTCAAGAATAAGAACTCAACTCCCTTATCACAATTTAGAAGTACTCATTCTCTCCTATCACCCATAACTCGTCTATTGTCCTCAACAATACTTCTATCAAGACTATAAAGCTGGATTACTAAAAGGGCTTGAAATGGAGATCATTAGCATGATTAAATTGAGAAACCTAATCTGAGGAAATTTGTAAAAAGTACAATCTCTCTCGTCTGTCAAGACTCATTTAGAGTTCACAAAACTATATGTAATATGAAACCGGGTCGCATCTCATTTAACAAAGGAGTGGAAGCACTCAGATTAATGGGATAAGATCAAAATTGATGAATGACTTCATCGTTTTTCATCCTCCCAACTCGAATAACAATCAATAAATAGTATATGAGACTAAGCCACAGGCATGGCAGTTGCATACCAAATGGGAAGAGAGTATCACCTCAATGGAAGAATAAGGAACGTCAAATATGGCAAAACTAATGTCTCATCTCGATCAGCCCATCTCTATCAAACTCAAGATCTACTTCTATCTACCACTTAGTTATCTCCCCCTTAGCTCTCAAGGTCCTCTCTCTAAGTTTGGGAATCGATACTCTGTACTAGGCTATAAATGCATACCTCCATTCGGTCAGGGGATTACCACCCACAAGGATACCTTAACTCTTCTATTGTGCTATAGTCGCATATATGTAACTAACCACTCAGACTCCTCCCAATAATATCACTCTTAGCTCCTCCCCTGCCTCTACGAAAATCTCTTTATATTTACTATTCTTATAGCATACATTACTACTTCCCACACTCTTACAGTCTAACCTCTTCTTTGCCAGCTAACACTCACCTTCTATACTCTCATGAACCCATCTATATAAGACTTAGACTATAATAAAAGACTCCTCATCATCTATCCCTAAACCCCCAATCAACCTAACTGTTCAGGATGACACAGAGTGCCTACCTCAACTTACTTCACACTAAACTTGAGGGTATCATCTAGATTCCTATAGCGGTCATAACTTAAAGCTTCACACATCTTTGCAAAATCCTAGATACACATCTCAAGTCTCTTCTTATCTATTGAACTGTCCTCGTTTCACTAGTCTCACCTAAGGGAAATTCTATCCTACCTGTGACATCACTTTCCTCACAACTTAGCATCGTCATATACTATGGCAAGTCTCTTAAAGAAATTCTCCAATTTCTCCAATTAAGGCTATCAGTCTCATGATACTATCTCCTCTTCCATACTACTCACAATTCAAGCTTAGGGTCTAGTACTAACCTGTGCACCTATAACACACCTCTTTAACGCTAACTTACAACTACTGGAGAAATATTTAGGGAACATAATCTTACTAAAATCTTGTAGAGAGAAATCAATCAATACATTCCCTCTTCACCACTCACGTACCACTCACCCACTCACTATACCTCCTTATCTGGCTAAGCTTATAGCTCTATGAATCTCATGAACTCTCTCACAAAATCATAAGCCTAACTTAGATCCATTCTATCACATTAAAAGCACTCTTCCCCCCTATTAAAGACTTACACTTCACTTTCATTAGAATACATACTACAAAACATCCGCATATACTTCCTTCTAGTTTTTTTTGAGCTAACACATTTTGACACTAACTCTCCCTCTCTCTATTCCTCATCTCATCATGACATGACAATCATAGGATACTTTCGACTCTCTCATCAAGCTTATGTCCATCAACTCGTCCCTTTACTAGTTACCTAATGGATATATGTATCTATCTATAAGCCTTAATCAAACACCACTCTCCTTACCCAGTCTCCTCCTCTCTCTCATTAACTTTCTAGCTCAGGGTAAACAACTTTACTTAAGGTTTTTAGAAGACCTCAGATCTCGTTCCTAGTTGGCAATATTACCATGCTTGGAAACATAATACTCTTCTATCATGCATAACATCAAAAGAAAATAAAGATTCAACTTGTACCTATCACGACCTCACGGAGTATTTCTGTGAGCTAGGCAACTATTGCGACACATAAGTGGTCTGTAGCCTCACTCACGCTAAGAGTAACATCTCTCTGATTTTCTCTAACTGATGATGTAGATTTAGCGGGTTAGGCTTGGTTAGCCCACTTTGGACAATTCCTCTGAAAGTGACCCTCTTGTCCATACTTGAAGCAGTCACTGGTGCCTTATCGACATCACCCCAAATGAAGTCTGCCACACCTTTTACATGGTGGCTTTCCTTTATGGCCTCGGGCTACACTTTCTCGGGATGAAGGATTTTGAATCTTGAAGGGTTGATTTCTCCTCGACCTCAAATTATATCTATTATAGGACATAGGTGTAGTCATTGGCAGTGGCGTATACTTCTAAGGTCTCTACAGATGGGGGAACCTACTCCCCTCCTCACCCCAAGCTTCCTCCATCTCACTCTCCTTGTCCTCTTCTTCCCATCGATTATGCACAACAACTTGAGTAGTAGGCTCCAGCTTCTCGGTGCTGATGGTATTTTTCAAATCAATGGTACAGTTAGAAGACTTGGTCTATAATGTGTAAAGCACAATTTAGAAAAGAACTCTTATAGACATTGACTCTATCACACAGACTTAGAATTAAAAGAAAGGGAACAATTCCTAAATTTCCTATAGCTTCCAAATTATGGATGTGGAGCTCTTCACACCAATAATAAAGACTCTACTAGACACGGCTTCATAGACTCCCTAGTACTCTTGAACTCGTGCTCTTACACCAAGTTTATCACGCTCCAAGAGGGTACCCTAGACGTAACTGGCACTCGGAGACTATTGCTAGCCCCCAAGCGAACCACCTAGTCTCATTTCATTAGTTCCATCAACTCATAAGCAAAAGATATAAAAAAATAATAAACTAACAGTGGGCTATAACAATCACTATCATAAGGAATAAGAAATAAGAAATAAGCAATGTAATAGAATTAAGAAGTGGGAAAATAATCAGTCCCGACATCAACTATCGACTGTCTATGTCTATGAAGCCTCTATGGCTAACATCTAAAAAGGTACCATGACAGGCCGTGGCTACCACAGTCTAATGAAATAAATCTAGAATAAATGAAAAGAAGATAACATGTCCCTCGAAAACAAGATAGGACTCACCAAGTCTCTGTCGGAATCCGTGAACCTCAACAATTAGCCTGCTGAAGTCCTTTACCTACAGAATCTGTATCATAAATGATACAATGCCAAAGGGGCGTTAGTACGTTGAATATACTATATGTAAAATGGGCTAAGGTAAACAGTATATGCAAGTATAACATCAACTCATCAATCACTCATCCTCATTCAGGTAAAGGACAAAATTCTATGACCTCGCTATCCATCAAGACATCATACAATCACATCAACGGCAGAGTACTATCAACAGGGAAACCTATCTGGGAGTTTCTATAATCGACAATCACCACCTATGAGCTGGTAGTAATATAACAAAGAGATATCATTGCCACATCCATCCAGTACCTTGCTGGGGTAAAGGACGAGTCTGTCGGGGATCCTAAAGAAGTCTGTCAAGTCTTCTTCGGGAAAGGAAACATACGCTTTCACAGTCCAATCCTTTATTACGCTGGCCACATAGTTAATGAGTGGGATTGGGACTCACGCTTACCTATTTCGATGCTAATACTCCTCCCAGGACTCAATATGCTCATAAGTCTATCATGGTTAGACTACTACACAACCCAACCCCCCCTTTCAAGTAGGGTCCTGATCCCATCTATCATTCTATCGACTCAAGAAAGAATTTTTTTTCCTTCAACTCTATCTCAATCCCATCTAAAGCTCAAGGATATTAACTTCATCTACTTCAACCATCACAACACTCACCATCTACTTCAACCATCACAACACTCACCTCACGACTCAGACTATAACAATCAACACATCCCTGAATAATCAAGGCTCTAGACATCACCCTAAGTTCATTATTCAAGTCTTTAATAGAGAATTTATAGGGATAATTGCATAGTCACAACATAAATACATGTAATCAGTTCATTAAAACATGATGATCATCAATTTTACATAATAATATAATATTTAGAAATAAATTTCAAGAAAATCATCCAAGAATCACAATTCAAGTCTCGTTAACTATTAACTATCAACTTAATCAATACATTGGGGCACATGCAATAACAATTCCATGTTTTGGGTAGCCTTTACATATCTGGGATGAAGATTATATGAATCTTCATCAAGAATTGGACTCAAACTTGCAATCCCCTAGGCTTTCTTGTCTCCTCTGTCAGAACTTCTTTGCGTAAAATTTTAAGAAGAATGGATTTTTGAAACCCTTAATCGATCTAAAATGACTTTAAAAACACATTTAGGACTTAGGATAGGATAAGGAATGACCAAAAGGTCCTTCTCGAATTAAAAAAAAATTTCACCTTGGAATAGCCCAGTTTGCGATGCGGACTGGGCGCTCACATATGTAATTTTTGACTGAAAATTTTAAAACACATGGAAAAACTATTTTTCAAGAAATTACACATAAATCACATTCAGCAGATGCATTTTATTTGTAATTTCCCGTCAAAATTTCAAAAAAATTACAACCCCTTTCGTGTCGCGTTATGGGCACAAATTTGCTACTATCTTGGGCAAAAATTAAAATTTTATTTTTTGACCGGGTTGCTCTTTAATCGATTTGAGATCATTTTCTGACTCGATTTTCTGCGTTGATCGCAAATTCAGTCTCGAATTTGCCATCAGAGCTTTGGAAGATGCGTTGTGCGCACGATACATTTTAGGAGGTTTCTGGAGAAAATTGTAGAAAATTGAATAATTATACAATAATTTTACGAGATGTTATATTAAAATCACCATCATTCATTACCACACTTCGTGACTATAGCTTCATCTCTTAATTTATTTTAAGTGAAAATCACAGTTCATGCGAGTTGTCATTTTCGTATCATTTTGTTTGCTGTTAACAATCATTATATTGTTTGTGTATGACCTTTGGCTTGAAATTTTTAATTTATTAATGAATTAAGCTTTTCATGCTTGTAAAGATCAAATTTATCCCCGGGATTCATAATTAGTTTGCTAATGCTTTTGTTACGACCCAACCTCTTAGGTCATTATGGTGCCTGTTAGATCTCGCCTATAGGCTATCCAACCCAATGTTCACGATACCTGCCCTAAATCAATAGCGATAAAGATACCAACAATATATAAGTACGATAGACACAACCTACCCAGGACCTGAAAGTCACATGTACAGAGCTACGATAGTGTCAAATTAAAATATACATATCTACATACATAACCAGAGTAGTCATCCACATGTACAAATCTAAACTACATATACAAGGCCAGTGTCTACATACAAAAGACAACCATCAAAATAGAAGGAGACTGTAGAATATCCAAACCTGTTGATGCTCACCAATGCCTCCTGAATCGCCTGTGAATCCCTTAACTTAGTGACTGCAGCTAGTACTTGGACCTATAGCATGGGAAGATGCAAAAATGCAGGGGTGAGTACCAGAAAAGACACCCAGTAGGCATCATCGGTCGACTGAGTGAACTAGTAAACATATATAAAGCCCAAGTATGTAGAAACTACACCAATATAGCAAAACAAACCTAGATCAAGGCATAAGCATGTCGGGAAACCCTCATCCACAACTGAACCAATCGAAATGAAGAACAATGATGAATTGAACAAACCTAAGTGGTGAACATTGATACCGACTGATGAAGACTGCGTAGGCTAATACTACAACTACCCTCAACTAAGGCATAGTGCTATAAGCGGGTGCAAGGCCCTAGTATTTATGCCTGTCTGCTAGCTGGGGCCCCATAAGCCTAGAAGGTACACCTATGCATAGTGTAGAAATAATAGATCATCACAGAATCCCTCAGAAGTATCACAGAATCCCATAGAACCAACACAAAGCCCAACTCTCCGCATCATCAAAACAAGGGTCAGTTATACGTGGGTGTAAGTCCTTAGTCTTTAAGCTTAAATGCCCTTTGAGCCCCCATAAGCCTAGGAGGTACACCCATACACAATCAAGGTGTGAAAGGTAGAGGGATACAGGGGTCAGTAATAAATTGTATGAAATCTAAACCAGTGAAGGATACATATCATATGGGGCTTCGAACCCCTAATGGTCACTTGGGGTTTCGAACCTATAATTATCACACCAGGCCTCGAATCCCTAACGGTCACTCAAAGCCTTGAACCCTTAGAATATCAATAGGGCCTCAACCCCTTATAATATCAATAGGGCCTTAAACCCCCTTCTCGACTTGGCCTGTGGTCGGGATAGTCAGCAAGGGATAGATGGTCTGACAATATACATAATGGTGGGACATATCCTCTAGGGGAGAAAGAATCCCCCTAACACAACCAATAGAGCCTCAAACCCAAGGAACATCAATCGGCCTCAAACCCAAGAATAATCTACTAGGCTTCAAACCCAAGCAAAATCAACTAGGTCCCTAACCCATGAGCAATCGATGAGTATATCATAGGTATCTAGAATAACCAAGTCCATTAGAGTAATATCTATACCAAAATTAGTCCACAGTATGACATATAATCAACAAATAGCCTCACAACTAGCACATCACAGTAGTATCAAGCTACATATACATATAGATAAGAGTTAAGCCAGAATATATACTTGTCTTAAAGTGTTAGCACATATCCAACCTTTACGAGACCTTTTCGTAGTTCAATAGTGCCAACACTCAGCTAGTATAGTGATCATAGCTAGTATAGAACAACCATAAGTATCCCAAGATAACCATAGTTACCCTATATGCTAAGTACAACGAATATCCAAGAAAACAGGTATTTATAAATCATGACAACAGTGTTCAAATGCATAGTAGGAAATATGACTAACAATCAGCCTCATGGCTTATATACATATCTTACTCAGGACTTCCAACCACAAACAGGCTCCCTATATACAATTATTTTATTTTGGTCTAGAGGTGAGGAATGCTTAGCCTACCTGAAAGTGAATCCACACGCTTCAGATCAATTCACGTGAGTGTTTCCACCCTGATGACCTCCAAATATCGCTCAACTGTCAAAATATGAGTCATAATATAATTATGACTATTTTGGCTATAATATCTCAAGAAATGGGGAAAAATATGTTAAATGTGACTAAAACAAGAAAAAATAGAGCCCATGCCTAAAATACCAAACTAACTCCCCTAAGATGATCTCTACATCACTCGAGTTTATAGCCAAAAATTGAGCTCAAAACGAGGATTAGAACCATCAAAAACAACCCAAAAAAACAAAGGACATTTCTTATCAAAAAGTACATATAGGTACAATAACTTCTCGGCCGAATTTTTTAAAATTATAGTCAAATTAACAGAATTCAAATATACCATAATGTAGGTCTCAAAAATTAGTATAATTTAGACCCAAATTTTACTTAATTCTGAGAAGAAACAGTTGAAACATCACAAAATGATATTTCTGACAAAATACGGAGAACCACAATAATAATTGCATTTATGCAGCTAACAGAGCTCTATCAACTAATTTTGACATTACCACATTGTGTGTCTCGCAAAAATACACAAAATAGACCCTAATTTCACCAAATTTTGACTCAAAATGAATAAAAAATACAGCTCGAAGTTTTTGAAAATCATATCCAAAATACAGCCAAAAAATAACAAATTTTAGCTCAAATTCCTCTCAGAAAAATACACAAGTTAGCCTTTTGAATCGGTCAAGTCAGTTTAAAAAACGAGAGAAATATAGCAACTGAAAGTTTTGCTTGATTTTTAGCTATTTCTGAATATTGGATACATATATATCCTTTGTCATTGACTTGGTACGTGTCACTTCCCCAGTGGACCATGTTAGCGCCACTCCTTTTAATTTTCAGCAACTATACAAACTTAATTTTAACGCTCCAACTTCATTCGGAGTTAGAAAAATATAATCCATGTATGAAATCTGATCAAAAATGACATTTCAGACTTAACGGCGTTGTCAAAATTTTCATCAGAGGTTATTTTATTCCAATATGGGTCCATTTATCAATGTCGAAATCTCTCGAAGGGCCAAGTACAACTAGAAGCCCCGAAACCAAATGAAAGGTCCTCCTATACCAAACTCAATATTTTGGATCCAACAGTGTGGTCAAAATTTTTATTTAGAGCACATTTCCCAAGAACGTCAACTAAAGTCAACTATTGACCCATTTCGGAGGCTAAATTTGCAAAACTCGATATAATTGCCTCTGAGGCAATTTACTAGGTCTTTATAAAAAAATTTAATTTATAGCTATAATCTCATTTAACTCGAAAAGTTATATAACTATCACGACTCAAGAGTAGGGCCTAGACATGACATGGTGAATGGGGAACCCGAAGGGACCCCCAAACAAGCCTCTTAGCATATCATTCACACATCTTTGGTCGCGGAAGCAAAATAAACATCAACAAGTGATATAATTAAAAAGGAAAGTGGGACTAAGGGAAGTCTTTGATAATCATAAAAGCGTAAAAGAGTCAAGCTCATAACATATACAAAACACAGTATCCAACAACACCTCTAACTTTGAATAGAGCAGAGGTCAAGACACTTCCTAAGCTTACCCTCATGATAACAACTATTCAACATAAAGAAGTCTGAACATAGCAAGAGTAACTTAGATATTGTCCTCGGAGTTGAGAACTCAATAAATGCTATCTCCAAAGTACCAAAGTAACCACCTGGAGGAGGGTGATCAGAAGGAGCTACGGTCCCTACATGATAATATCATGTAGATGTAGTATATGCATTAGTGCATTTGAATGTACAAAGTATCCGAGGTGCAATGCGACAAAGATATAAGCAAATATATTCAAAATGCATAATCATAATCAATGGATATATAATCTCAATATGACATGCATGATCAATGCTTGTAATAAAACATGCTTGTAAATCATTTAACTTACATAATATATCATACATGATTGGGAACAAACCTCAATTGACATAGACCAAGCAGTTACAACTTAGACTCCAAGGCCTGACACCCCACGATTCAGGTGACTAGACATGACACCCTAGCAAAGTGTGGTCTAATTGCCAAGGTAAACCAAACATGATAAAATGAACTAGATGGATCCACTAGTATAGCAAGGGTAATAATCATAATCCTATGGTGGCACATAGTTTAGAGATTAATGACTTTATATAAGGATCCCTTGTGTTGAGCCTCCCATCTTAAGGATTAATCGGTGCGAAGTCAAATTTCACGGAATACTTGAAATAATCATACTTTAATAATATCATGAGTAACTTGTAAGAGACATGATAACTTGACATGAGTATCACATAAACATGCTTGACCTCTACTAGTGAGCCTAACTTGAACATGAGAGTAGATCATAATCATACATGAACCCTTGCTTTAACATGAATGACTCACAAGAGGTAAAAATCTTAAAATATGGCTCAACTTGATACTTGTAAAATCATAGATACTTTTTGTGAATTTGATACATGATTGAAAGCCATTAATCATGACGAAATCACTTGACTTTTAAATTATGTAATAAATCATCAACACTTGGGAATTCTTGTCATGTAATTTTATCAAACACATAGTGGGTTTATGATACTTGACCAAACTCATGCAATTCAAGAGTAAAACAAGATGAGTAAACTCAATGCAAATCAACGCACCAATAATGTAGTAAAACCCTCATGTAGGGGACCTTGAAATGCTCATAATAGTGTATAGTTTTATAGCTCAAATCATGCATAGTCTCAATAGACAAAACTAATTCATGGAATAAGCTTGAAATAGATATTCATGCATAACAATCAATACTTAATAAAACCCCAATATAATTTATGTTCATAATTCATAATAAGAGACACCCATAGGTAATACAATTTAAAATCACGTAATATTCATAAAAAGAGAAGGTTGGGCTCCATGGATGAAAGGACCCATGGATGAAGACTCACATACCTTAAACCTTGAAACCCTTGAGATGAACTTGAAGGAGACTTGAAGATTGAGATGGGTTCTTGAGTTCCAAAATTTAGCTTGAAATCTTTAAAATTGAACGAGAGATTTGATATAGTCTTGAAGAGGTTTTAGAGAGGGTTTTGTGAGTTATAGAGTTGAAAAATGGCTAAGTACGGAAGATTTCATGTTTAAATGGGCATGGATCTATAAATCCAAAGCCCTTGAACGAAATAAGAAAACCAAGAAAAATATTACACTGGTTCGTGCCCCAGGCGCGATGCGAACTATACACGAAGTTCAAACAACACTGGTCCACACCCAAGCGCATTGTGGCCTAGGTACGGATAGACACTGGAAATAAAAAATTAGCAAAAGTTACTTTTTGCTATGGGTCTTTTAAAATCTAAGTTATACCCATTTTCCACTCAATTTTGCCTACTGATCGAGAATATGAAGTCAGATTTTTAAAATCACGCATGGATTTTGAGATATGTGGAAATTATGATTATGGGGTATTCTGAAGCACATGAGAGGTGTTTCAATATCTTCTCCTTAGGAACATTAGTCCCCCAATGTCAAAGAAACATATGTAAGATAAGTAATTATGAATATTTCAGCCCGACATGAATGCAACAAATGTAGTTAAATATCATTTTCAAAAAGTCTTAACATAAATGTCAAAAATCACCATAAACTTGTTACCGTAAACATGAATGTATGCAAACTGACATGAGGGATGATTCTTAAGACTTGAAATAATAAATGGGACTTAAGTTATTACCTTTGGCTTGAATAGAGTGGAAGAGATATGGGTATCACTTTTTCATGTCTGCCTTGGCTTGCCATGTGGCACTTTCAACTTATTGATTCCTCAAAAGGACCTTGACAGATGCTACATCTTTATTTCTCAAACTCTTCACTTGTTTATCCAATATATCCACCAGGCCCTCCTCATAGGTCAAATTATCTTCCACAACACCCACAGCCTCTAAGGGCACTATAACACTTGGGTCACCCACATACTTCCTCAACATGGACATATAGAAGACCGAATGAACCATATTCGTCTCCATAGGCAACTCTAACTCATATGCAACCTTACCAAACCTCATCAAAATTCTATATGGTCCCATAAACCTTGGGCTCAATTTCCCTTTCTTTCCAAACCGAACCACACCCTTCATGGGTGAGACTTTCAAGTAAACCCAATCACCAACCTTAAAATCAAGATCTCTTCTTCTCACATTGGAGCAGGACTTTTGTCTACTTTGGGCTATCTTCAACCTCTCCCTTATCAACCTCACCTTTTCCAACCCTTTCAAAACCAAATCTGAACCTAGCAATGCCATCTCCCCCACATTAAACCACCTAACTAAGAATCTACAACGCGTACCATATAAAGCTTTAAAGGGAGCCATGCCAATGCTAGAGTGGTAGCTATTGTTGTAAGCAAACTCAATAAGTGGAAAATATTCATCCTAACTACCCTTAAACTCAAAAAACAAGCTCTAAGCATATCCCCAAGAGTTTAGATAGTCCTCTTAGCTTAGCTATCCATTTGATGATGAAAAGCCATGCTAAGATTGACCTTGGTACCAAGACCCCTATGGAAGGATCTCCAAAGATGAGAAGTGAATTGAATACCATGATTCAAAATGATAGACAAGGGTACCCCATGCAATCTAACCAACTCATGAATATACAACTCGGCATAATCTTCGACACCATAAGTTGTTTTGACTGGTAGAAAGTGAGCTGACTTGGTCATCCTATCAATAATAACCCAAATAGAATCAAATTGTTTCCTAGTCTTAGGCAACCCAACCATAAAATCCTTGTTGATCTCTTCCCACTTCCACGTAGGAATTTCTATGTCT
Source organism: Solanum sejunctum (assembly GCA_025642045.1). Classification (NCBI taxonomy): domain Eukaryota; kingdom Viridiplantae; phylum Streptophyta; class Magnoliopsida; order Solanales; family Solanaceae; genus Solanum; species Solanum sejunctum. The sequence goes on from JAOTQJ010000049.1 coordinate 3,620,247, forward strand.
TGGGCTAGGCCACCGGGCCTTTGATGTTCAACTTTCACTTTTTGACAATTGTGACAATTGTATACTAACTTGGTAATATCCCTCTTCATACCACTCCACGAATACACCTCCCTCAAGTCTTTATATATCTTTGTGAACCGGGGTGAATAGACTAAGATGGATTATGGTCCTCCTTCAAAATCAACTCCATCAAGTTGTCAAAATTAGGCAAACATAAGCTACCTTGGTACCTAAGGGCATCATCTCCCCCTTATGAGAAAACCTCCACTTTACCATCCTTCACCAAGGCCTTCAACTCTAGCAAGGCGGGGTCAAGGTCTCATTTTGACTTGACTTCCTCAATTAAAGAAGATTTAGAACCATCAACAACCACTACACCACCATTTTCCACTTCATCAATCTAACTCCGATCTAGCCAACCGATCAACTTCTCTAGCTACCTCTTTTTCACCAACATCAATATGAGCTAGGCTACCCATGGACACTCTACTTAGAGCATCGACCACAATAGTAGTTTTGCCGGATGATAATGTACACTCATATCATAATCTTTAAGGAGCTCTAACTGCCTTCTTTGTCTCAAGTTAAGATCTTTTTCTATGAACACATCTTGGAGTCTCTTATGGTGGGTAAATATATAACATGAACCCCATACAAGTAGTGACACCAAATTTTCAAAGCAAATACCACGACTGCCAATTCAAGATCATAGGTGCGATAATTCTGCTCATGCACCTTAAGTTGCCTAGATGCATATGCTATCACCTTACCATTTTGCATCAAAACACACCCTAAACCAATTCTTTAGGAATCACAATAAACCACAAACCCTTCTAACCCTTCCGGTAGAGCCAAGATAAGAGCGGAGATAAGCTTGTCTTTCAAAGTTTGAAAACTCTTTTCACATTTATCGGTCCAAAAAAATTTTACCGTTCTTTTGGGTCAACTTTGTCATAGGGGAAACAATAGTAGAGAAACCATTCACAAACCTCTGATAGTAACCCGATAAATCTAAGAAACCCCTAATATCCATCGAAGTCAAGGGTCTGAACCAATTTCTTTATCACCTCCGTCTTCTTAGAATCTACCTTAATGCTATCACCCAACACCATATTCCTTAGAAAGACAACGTTTTTCAACAAAAATTCACACTTCTCATATTTAGCAAATAACCTCTCAACCCTCAAGATTTGCAACACCACCCTCATAGTGATTCATATGCTGTTCCTCACTCTGGGAATAAATTCAATAGATCATCAATAAAGACCACCACAAACATATCAAGGTAGGGTTTAAAGACCCTATTCATGAGATCCATAAATATAGCCGGTGCATTAATCAACCCAAAAGACATAACCAAAAATCCAAAATGCCTATACTTAGTCTGAAAAACCATCTAGGGAATATCACACTCCCTCATCTTCACTTGGTGGCATTCGGACTGAAGATCAATCTTAGAAAAGTGACTAGCCCCTTGTAGTTGATCAAAAAGGTCATAAATCCTTGGTAAAGGGTACTTGTTCTTTATGGTAACCCTATTAAGTTGCAAGTAATCAATAGACATTCTAAGGTAACCATCCTTTTTCTTTACAAACAACACCGGTGCACCCAAGGTGAATTTCTAGGCCTTATGAAACCCTTCTCTAACAAATCCCACAATTTATCCTTAAACTCGTTGAATTTTGCCGGGGCTATACAATAAGGGGGAATGGAAATGGGTTGTGTATCGGAAAGGACGTCTATACCAAAGTCTTCCATTTCGGGAGGAACACGGGAAAGCTCATCGGGAAATATATCAAGAAACTCATTGACAACAGAAACCGACTCAATAGGTAGGACTTTAGACTCAACATCCCTAACTCTCACAAGATGGTATATGCAACCCTTGAAAATCAACTTTTGGGCTTTAAGACAAGAAATGAATCTACTCTTGACCACCACATTACAACTTTCCCACTCAAGGATGAGTTCACTAGGGAATTGGAATCTCACTTTATGGGTCCTACAATCAATAGAAGCATGATATGCATGTAACCAATCCATCCCAAGAATAATATCAAAATCCACCATATCAAGTTCACCAAAATCACAAGGCAAGACTTTATGCAATACGGACATGAGATAATCTTTATAGACTCTTTTAGCAATAATGGACTCACCGATGAGGTTAGATACTTCATAAGGTGCACACAACAACTCGTGATACATATGAAGCTGATTAGCAACAAAAGGAGTAATGAAAGATAAGTGACACCCAGATCTATCAATGCCTACATATCATAATAAAAATCCTTCAACATACTGGTAACAACATCGGGAACCTCATCCAATCCTTTCCTTCCTTGGAGAGCATAGAACCTATTTTTCCTTGGAGCACCCCCTTATTGGACTCCCTTTGCCCTTTGACCCGCATTAGCACCTTGGCCTTGAGGACGACCATCTCTTCCCATGTTTTGAGCATGAGAACAATAAATAACCTTGTGATGCATCTCACCACAACCAAAGAAAGCATTAGAATTTTCCAAACATGGAAAACTTGTCACGCTCCAAAGTCCCATTAGGGCGGACTGGCACCCGTTGCTGATAAGGCTCGGGAGAACCAACCTATAACTATGAGCTTTCTATACATACTATAAGGGGTTTCTGCATTTAATATGCTTTTAAGAAGATAAACAGTGATAACAAGTCAAAAGGGAGTGCATATGACTAGGCCGTTGGGGCTACGATATTTAAAGTACGAGTCATGACTAAAATTTACTTTACATAGTCTACAAAGCCTCTAAATAAAGAAAAACACCTGATAAGGGTCAGGATAGGCCCTGCCTCAACAAAATGTGCAATCAAAATATGTAAGCTCTAGACATATATAAAGCCCAGAAGCAACCTGGAGCTTGGTGACAACAGCTGAATATCCTGTACTTCTACTGGGGAGATCTACTAGCACCTATACCTACAGCATGAAATGCAGGTCCCCCATAAGGGATATCAGTATGACATAATGTACTGAGTATGTAAGGTAGGATATACTATATATAAAGTAAACAATAACAACAACAATAACATACCCAGTAAAATCCCACAAGTGGGGTCTAGGGAGGGTAACTTGTACGCAGACCTTACCGCTACTTCATAAAACCAGAGAGGCTATTTCCTAAAACCCTCAGCTCAAAACCCATTAGTAGAAAGAACTAGATATGGCAAAATGAAATGCAGGGGAAGGGAACAGCAGGTGCGACTAACAAAGAGTAACACATGACAATATGTAAATATGATAAAACTAGCACATATATGCCAGATAATAAAAAGGAAAAGAAAAAGTTTTTTTTTAAAAAAAAATTATAGTATATTTTAAATACATCATATCGTCCTTCAATTTTTATCACAAGTTTTTTTTTTTAAAAAAAATATATTTTAAAAAGTTTGTATCCAAATTAAACTAAACCGTGTTGCATTCAGGCTCTAGCAGAGATGATGGAGAAAAAATCAAAGGCAAAATGGGGCAATGAAATTGGATACGTGCTGATCGGGTTTCCCATTAGCTTACAAGATGACCCGTTGGATTATATCCGACAAGCCAAAAAAGATATCGATAAAAAGAAGCTCTCTCTTGAATCCAGATTCACTTTTCGCGCTGCTAAGCTATTGCAAGAAGTAACCGGATCTGAGGTGAGGATTTTTTAAATCGTCTGTCGTCTCATTTTATGTGATCGTATTTAGTTATGTAGTTTATGATTATTTACATATGATCACACAAAAATATTAATTAAAGTAAGTCATTATTTAAATAAATTCATCAAAATAATATTTTTTTAAAATTTTACAAAATTAGTATAAATGTATTTCTTAGTAATGTTGTATGTTACATTTTATTTAATGGTGTTGACTTAAGAAACGTTATTGTGAGTAATGTTTTTAGCATAATACGTTACTTACAGTAGTGTCTTGTAATATATATGTTACTAGGAGACATATTTTACACTTAAAATGTTACTCACAGTACCGTTTCTGATCTTTCTATATTGAGAAAAACATACGTTCTGCAATCACTATTTTTTTCAGCTATCATAGTTCTACTTTGACAAAAGTATATTGTTTTCACCTTCTTTTGCAGCCTCAACATTAATGTTGAAATGTGACTTATCTCTAAATTCATCATGTTTTTGTTGATTATCGATGTCAAGTTCTCATTTAACAAGTTACAATTTTTCAATCAACTTAGTCATTTTAAAGCTAAAATGTTACTGCCAAAAATTTTCTTAAGTTAAAATTATAGCTAAACTTGCATGATTCGATGGCCGTTGGTTGAATTCTTACGAAACATTACTGTGAGCAACATTTTAGGTGTAAAATATGTCTCATAGTAACGAATTATAAGACGTTACTGTGAGTAATCTATTATGCTTAAAAGGTTACTCATAGTAACTTTTTTAAGTTAACATCGTTAAATAAAATGTAACCTATATAATATTGAGAAATACAATTTTATAAAAAAATTAAAAACGTATTATTTTGATGAATTAATTTAAATAATAACCGACTTTCTTTGATTAAAAAAATCTAAATATTGTTATGTTTTGCATAATATGAAAGATTGCGGCAAAGGTGACAGGCAGAGTTCTATCACACACCACATTATTGATATCAAACATGGTTGGCCCTCAAGAAGATATCACATTTTTTGGGCATCAATTAGCTTATGCTGCTCCTACAATTTATGGACTCCCTCAAGTTAGTATATAATTAACTATTTAATAATTTCCTTTAATTATTTATTTTATTTTAATTTATTTGTCCAACTTCAATATATGTAGGCAATAACGATACATTTTCAGAGTCATTGTAATAAAATGACAATATCAATGGCGATTGACCCAGAAGTGATTCCAGATCCATATCAATTATGTGATGATCTACAAGACTCCCTCCAGATGTTTAAGGATGCTGTCACTAAACAAGATACCATAGGGAAAAAATGGTACTAAAACTTATTATCGTTGGGAGTTATTTATGTATTTGGCATTGGTCGTTTGTTTTAATTATGTTAGAAGATAAATCCTACTGTATATGCTAGCTAAAACTTTATGCATGAATGGCTAGTTATATTTATTTAAATTTAAATTAAAAATAAATAGACTTGGGATAATTACTTCCTTAATTACATTGTCAGTCATATTCCTTAATTTTCTTTAAAGGATACTGCAACATACCTCAACAATTTATTATGGTATTTGCTTAGTTACTGGACAAGTTGTTCTTGAGTCACTGAGAAGGTGACACAATATCTCGATGAGAGTATGTGCGAATAATGGCGGAATCAGTACTTTTGTTAATGGTGTTTATATTTTTAAAATATGGATAGATAATTTTTGTATCCAGTGGTGTTCAACAAATGATTGATATATATATATATATGTGTGTGTGTGTATGTATGTATGTATCAAAATATTTATATTTTGTTGGATATTTTAAAAATATTTTAATTATTTTTTAAATGTCATTACTTAATCATAAAATATGTCATTAATTACTATATTAAAATTTTTTGTGTACACAAATATTTATGAGACATTATACACTCTTGCATGTCAAATAAATAGCCATATACATGTCAGATACAAAGCCATTTACATGGCATTTTTAAGGCCATTTGTATGGCACTTTCAAAGCTATTTGCATGGCACTTTCAAGGCCATATTCATGGCACTTTCTTGGCCAAATACTTGGCAAAAAATAAGATCATAAACCATACTTAATTACCAAGTTTTCACAAATATAAATATGACCTCATTCTTAAAGCAAAGTATGATATGGAGAGAAAATAGACCAAGAGTAAGAAGTGAGTAAAAAGAAAGAGTAAAAAAGAAAAGGAAAGTTACTACACTTTCTCCAAATATATTTTCTTGGCTTTTAGCTTACTATTATAATTCTCCTTTCCGACTTGCTTATTTTGTGGTAATCATATTTTATTGATTCTTGTATCCTCTAAGAAATTAGAGAAGGCTTGTTTAATCGTGGGGAAACATTTCACACAGCTGAAATAGTTTCTTAGGACAATGCCCAACATGACTCAAGTATTATTTTTACTTATATATGTATACTATTTAAAATTATAATTAGTAATATTTATCTAAATTTTTTTGTATTATTTTGACTCATTAATCTTGTCTTGTATTTTGTCTTCCCAAATATATATATAGAAAAGAGATTTCATATTTTTCCCTACATATTTAACCTATTATTTGAAAAAAAAATTCCATGAAAGGGTGTTCTTTTGACCACCTTTAGGTAAATATGCCTCTGCCCCTGTGTGCTAACACAGTTTTGAATTGATTATCATGTTGACAATCTCGTAGATTTCATTTGATGTGAGGTATGGGATATATTAATATAATCTCATCAAGATATAATGGAGGATCACCCACCTCGAATGTCCCTCCCCCTACCAAAAAAAATATAAAAAGAAATTAATTGTGTTTCCTAAAAAAATTCTTAAATGTTTTCCCCTCCTCCGTTGACCCTGACCAATTTCAAAGGAGGCTCTTCTCCACTTTCTCTCACTTAATTATTCTCAAATTTCTGTTTTAATGATTAACACATAGCATTAATTAGACTTAATCGTTAAGGTTTCAATTGACCAAATACATCTCTTATAATATAGTTTGTTTAAATATTAACCATTAAATCTAACTTATGTCATGTGTCATCCATCAAGATCACTACAACAATATGCATCTATTGCTATAAGTTTTAAGCTGAGAGTTTAAAATTCGTAATTAATGCTTAACAACAGCCTCAAAAGTTAAAATTTGATGGCTATTTACAATTTCGTTGAATTTCTTACCTACAGAAATTAAATTACAAAGTTGATTTTTATTTTTGCTATAGTTATTAAATATCGTGACAATTATTATCTATATAGCTATAAATTTGTTATTATAATAAAATATCGTAGCTAAAACACATGTTTTTGCCATGAGTTCGAAGTTACCATAGCAATAATAATTTTCTAGCCGTAGAAGATTTATTAAAAGACAATATTATAGCTAGATAAATATATTTGCTTCAAGTTATAAAACTTTGTGGCAATAGTTATCCAAATATAAATTTATTGGTAAAATAAAATGTTGTAGCTAAACCTATAAGTTTTTGGCACAAAATTTGACGTTGTTGTAGCAATAGTAATTTTACATAGCATTTTCAAGGCCATTTGCATGGCACTTTCAAAGCCATTTGCATGGTATTATGACCCTAAAGGTTATTTTTGATATTTCAACTAAATTACTACTTTTTTCCTTCTAAAAAGTTGCCTTGAATCATTATTGGCTAATTTTAAAAGTTAGATTTTCGAAAATATGGTGATAAGCGTGAGTTTTGCAAATGAAAGAGTTTTTAAAGGCTTAAGTTGAAAATTTTGATTTTTTTGGCCGTTTTAAGTTTCAATTTTTCGAATCGTGATTTCGTCGATTCTATCAGCTCCAGAATACTGAATATGGTCTAGGGGAACTTGCAGAACTTTATTTGGAGTTAGAATGAAGATTTTAGGTCAAAAGTTGCATTTTTAATTGTTACCGGAGTCAAAGTTTGACTTCAGTCAACAGTCGGAATTCGAAAGTTCGAACTGGAATTCTGAAAATTTCAATAGTTTCAGATGGTCAAACTGATGCTATAAATGATTTTGCTGCAACTTTTAGAGCTTCTGATAATATTTTGAGTTTTAAAATCCGAAACTAATTTAAATGAGTTTTCTTAGGTTTTGGGTCAAGGATGTCTCAATTGCAAATTCTGATATTTTCATTGGATTCGAAATGTTGAGTTCGGCTAAGAGGACCTTTCGTTCAGTTCCTGGGGATTCCAAGTGTGTTTTGACCCCCTTGGAAGTTTTTGATATTAGGAAATGGGACCCACATTGGATTAAAATGACCTCCTATAAGAATTTTGACCACACCAATGCGTCCAGAATGTCATTTTTGATCAGATTTCATAAATGGATTATATTTTTTCAACTTTGGATGAGGTCGAAGCATCGAATTTAAGTTTGAAAGATTTCTGGAAAATGCTGAAGCAGGTGATAATGTGGCCCAGCAAGATTCTGCCACGTGGCAGACCGTTCCCAACCCTTCAGAGCTGCAGAAATACGCAGCAAATCCCGTTTCTTTCCCCAAAACTTCAGATTCAAATTTCTCTCTCAATTTTAAGTTACTTTGAGTGATTCAAAAAGCTAAATTGTATAATTTTCTGAGAAGAACAACCTAGGAGCTTCAGAAATTGATTTTGGTCTGTTGTTTGAGGTAAAAATCATGATTTTTGCTGCTGCATTGTTGTTATTCCCGAAAGCTTTTATTTGCAATTTCTTCCTCATATTAGCTTTGTTTTTGAATTGGTTTTCGCTGTTGAATTCCTTATCACTTGGGGAACATTTTTATGTAAAAATTTTAGATTCCAATGGTATTTCTTGGCAACAAAATTTTTGGACCGTCTTACTCTTTTCACCGAAATTAATTGATTTTAGTGTCGTTAGATTCATTATATAATTATGATGCTATATTTGAATAGATTTTGGTGAATTGGAG
>JAOTQJ010000049.1:3628916-3647043 GCA_025642045.1 Solanum sejunctum
AAAAGCTCACACACACCTTGACCCCACATCAATTTTATCCTTAAGGACCAAACTTAGAAGAAATGTTGCATTCGGTCTCAAACTTTATTAAATTGAACCAATTAAGGACTTTGGGGGTTTAAATTAAGTTACGAGTCCTAACATATTCAATCTACTCTGTCTCTAATTTGAGGACTAATGATCCTAAAAGTGGAGATTGTAATACCCCGCATTTTGAAAGAAGGAATCAAGGCTCAAAATTTTTCTTCCGGAAGAAATTTGTAAAGACCCAAACTTCGTAAGACTTTGACGAGGTAAAAACATTTTATTTTTTTTTGTTTTGGGACATTCCTTTTTAAAAAAAAATATTTTTTTTAATCAAGTTTATTTTTTCAAAGATTTTACCAATTTTTCTGGTTGGTTTTTTAACCTCTTTTTGGGGATTTTTTTTTCTGGACACTTTTTAACTTTTTTTAGATTATTATTTGAAAGTTTTTTTTTTTGAATATTTTCTTTTTGGATCAAGTCTATTTAATTGAAAAAGAATTCTTTGTGTAGACATTTAACCATAATAAAAGAAATCTTCTCCATTTAATTTTTATTATGTTTATTACATTTAATATAAGTAAATAATATATAATAATTAGAAAAAAATGGTGAAAAGATGATTTTGTCTAAAGAGAAATCTTTTAATGAAGTCCCAACTACATTTTTAAGGGTCTTCATGCTTTTAATATAACTAGTCCTGTGAACGTGCATTGCACATTTATTCCAAAAACTTAATTTAATCATGTCGTATATGATAAACTTTATACAATATATAGGACATAATTATCAAAAAAAAAATTAACAAAATACAATATTTAACTTGAAAAAGAGAAGATAAAAAACAACAACTTAGGAACAAAGAAAAGCTCCTAATTCCTCCAACTTGTTCTCTTTCTCCCTAACAAACTAATTCTTTCGTTTATAACTTCATTCAGACATAAAACAAACCACAAAATTTATAATATTAGGCAGATTATATAATCATGATTCGGTCAATTTTGTCACACAAAACAAAAATGAATTGACTAATTTATGATTCAACTAAGAACTTGAAGCACGTGTTAGACATTACTGCTCCATCAAAATACATAGTAATAAACTCTAAAAGTAGTTTTTTGTTTCATATAACAAATAACAAAATGTGATCTAATAAAATTTACGTAAAATATTAATAAGTTTCAACATATTACATAACGTTTTGAGGAAAAAATGAGCGAAAGAATAGTAAAATTGATAGATTAAGAATAAATTATTACATACCTGATAAGATTTTAGCATCCAATGATGAAAGTTGGACACATTATATCCATTTATACAAGATGTTTCATGAGAAAAAAAATCAATATAAATATGTTATTAGTGTTAATTGAACTAAATGATGGACAACAATAAGTTTGGAAATATCTAGCAATTATTTAGTATTTAATAAAATTTCATTAAGTTATATAACTATAATTGATTTTAAAATTGACTATATTCATCAGAAATGTGAAAAGTCCTGAATGTTATTTTGTAACTTACAAATAAATATGGTAACTTTATCGCTCTTTAACTTGCAATTAAGTTAGTAACTGAAAAGTTTGTGAAAATATTTTAATTAATCAATATTTAACTTACTAAATATTTTACAACATTTTGAATAGGAGAGGGGTAAAATGGTATTTCAACTTTTAACATTGTGACTTCTCACTTTTAGTATAATATATATATATATTACACAAAAAATGACTAAAGATCATATTTGCTGCATTTGCTTCTTCAAACCTCCAAGAGGACCATAACCTTTCTCCTCTACCTTTTGCATGTAACAGCTACACCTATTGACGTTAAGATTAGCACCACATTTCAGGCACAGACCTTTGCATTTGGGATCACACACAGCACTAATGGTGATTTCAATGTGCACCAAATCTCTAATTTGTTTTGAAATGTCAATGACTTTATCTTCAGGAGGAAAATACAGCTGGTCTTCTAAAGGTATGCAACCATCATTGTCCTCCATTTCCTCTTCCACGTTTCCAAATCTTATGACTTTATCCTCTCCAAACATTACGCCCATGTCCAGGGTCTCCGGTTCCTCTATAGGTTCTTCACTCAATAGGAGTGAAAAGTTGGAAAAGATACTTTCTGCAGCTGGTTCACCGCACCTTCATAAATACAATATTCACCATGAGATGGAGACCAATATTTGTGCTTTTGAAGCAAAGAAAAATGGAATTTGACAACAAAATACCGAGCATTAGAATCAGAAGGTAGAGTTTTCAGATTACGTGTACATGTAAAATAAGAATTTTTATTTTTCTGAACCATTTTTAAGGGACAAAGATAATCTAAACAATACAATCACTTTCAGCGATAATAAGGAAGATCTCTTTTAAGATGTGTGAAAGTGTGTGATCATCTCATCTAAAGGCTTAAGTAGTTCGAGAGAGCATCCATTTATTACTTAATTATGTTTTAAACAGGCCCTTCACGTGCAGGCTTGATTCTTTCTTTAATGAGTCAAGAACATGAAATTCTTGTCGATAATAGGTGGTGGGAAGACTCAAACCTCATACCTTTGTCTACTCTAATACCATGTTGAAGTGTGACTGCGAAGTTAGATTTTAATCTTATGGGTTGTGAATTTTATAATTCAAGTATTAATAAATTAGGTTCTAAACTTAATATTTGTCCATATTTACTAAATTTCTTAATAAAAATACATTATTTGCAAGATTGAAACCCACTGGGTGCAAACAATTTCTGAGGGTCATCGGACTGGGTAAAACCTGAATTAACCGTGGTGCGCTTGCAGGAAACTCCTTGCCGAGGGCCTGTGCACCCCCGGGATTAGTCGGGGCTCTAAGAGACTCAGACACCCGATGCAAATCAAAAAAAAAATTACACTATTTGAGCAAAAGTAATTGGTTTCGGCCGAAATCGTACCCAGGCTTGTAGCTCTGTTCTTGGCGTAAGACCATCTCACCTAAAACCTTAAGACATCAGAGGGAAACACTTTTATTTACTAAACTATGTTTTCAACAATGTCTACATTCAACTAAACTACTGGAAAAGTAAATGTTCAGGATCATGTCAAGAAAATTTATGCTTTTTGATCCCCCCCCCCCCCCCAAAACTAAAGTGTTCAGGATTATTTCAATGTTTTGGTCATGTTAAAGAGGTCCGTTTCGTCCATTTCAGACAGTAGTCACCAGTTGACCACCTTACTCAGATGTAAAACTCGGTACTAACCTTCCTTCACAATCTGCATGTAACACAAATTACACAAATTCAAGGCTAGTCATCATGAGAAACTCTTCACTCAATTTTTTTTGGGGGGGTGGGCCAAGAAATTCCCAAGGGCCAGTCCCTCCCCCATTCTCCACTTAAATATCAGTATGTCTATGGCACGGTACGAAACCATGACATGCACCTAACTCACACATCACATGAATGTGCTGGCTCCTACCACAAACCAAAGTCATGGGGTCTTTGAGGCTGGTCATCATCAACGACTCATGTGGGATTTCTTCCAATTTTGATGTACTTAACACCATTTTGGCTTCCACCAGAGCAATGTTGCCAAAGTCAAACTTTAAGCATGCTTAAGCCCTGAAGCGAGGCTCAAAACGTGTTGAGCGCTTCACTCGCTTAATCTGTGATTCAATGCCATCATCAAGGTTCTAAGACATACTTTTTCTTGCCAATGCGTGTCCTGTGAAGAGGCAACACTAACCAATTGTTGTTTCACTTTATCATAATCTCCTTTCAATTTCTTTGTTCATGTATTTGTCATTCATGCTTATAATTATTAATCTTGAAATAAACATGTATATATTTGTATTTTTACTCCTTTCGCGCCTTTTTCATTAAAGTCAACCCTTTATTTGTTCTTAAAGCCCCAACAGGCCTTACATCTTTTTTGCATTTTTTGCTTCTGATAGCACTGCACCATGACCGGTATTATCAGAAGCCATATACTTGGAAAGTCATTCATCAAAGTCATTCATGTGTCCTTGTGTATTAGCAGCAGTAGTTATATGAACTTAGGAAGGCGCAAACAATTAGCAGGAATATATATTGATTTCCAGCAGTCACTTTAACTCAAGAAACACTAGGAATTCAACAGAAAGAAGCAAAGCCCACGCAGGTCATCAGAACTACCAAAGTTGCAGAACTCACTTTTATGCTTTTTGTGACAATTATGTAGAAGAAAATCGTATAAATTACCAAAATGAATGGATCAGGGAAGGTTTTAAGAAATGAATGTAAAGGATTGACAGTTCAGAGTTTTAAGGAACAAAAAACCTTTTCATGTGGAATTTTAGATAGAAGAAAGCAGCATCCACATACACAAAAACGCACACACACACAGAAACCCCATTCTCCTTCTCCTGATGGCTGCAAAATCTTGCCTGAATCAGCTTTGCACTTGGAGTTCAAGGAAGAAGCTTGGATACTACTAAAATACAGTAATCAAACTGAGAAGTTTATTCTTGCAGCTTTGGAGATTCAGCAGAACCATCAAAGGGCAAGCAGACCGGAGATATATCTTTACCTCCTTTGGATGTTTCTAAATCATCAAATCAATAATTTTAGAAACTTTGAAAGAGGAATACAAAAGTAAACTTCAATTCATTCTCTTCGCATGAACAAGAATTTTGAAACAGAAGAATAATTATGTTGCTCCTGAGCGATCGATCAATCTATGCCCCACCAAATTTACTGGCTATATGAGTCATCTAACCTCTTTATTTATTCCCTGCTTGGCCCCATGTGATTACTCCTTGTCTCAATTTATGTAATAAACTTCCCTCTTTAGTCTGTCCCGAAAACATTTTATCCTTAATGAAGTGATTTATAGCCGCACAAATATTAATGACTCATTAGACCACAAGTTTTGAAAGTCTTTCTTTTCTTAAACTTCGTGCCCAGTCAAAGTACATCACATAAAAAGCATGAGTTTTAAGGTTTTCAGCTTTACCTTTTAGCAATTTCAATCATAAAAAGTATCACATCCACAAACTAGTGCATAGGGAGGTCCGCATAGTATATGATGGTCAAGCCATCTAGTTTTATCCTCTTTGTATGGAACTTCTGTAAATATTCATGGAACTATTCTATCTTTCATATACTTTATGATCTTTCAATCAGCAGTGATGAGCAGATACTCAACAGTTTTTCTGGAAGATTCTTTATTTTTTTTAATCACTTGTGAGTTGTGATGATTAGATACTTAATGGGTATAGATTCCTCAAGTTCACTAAGTTTATTTGATGGAATTTTTAGGCTAGCAATTTTATAGGTGCATCTTCCTAATTTTTATCAAATTTGTATACAAGTGAAGATGGGACTAACGTGAGAACCAAATGGATGAAACGAAGAAGAAACAAGTGGAAAGCCAAAAGGAAGGCACGGCCGCACAGCCAAGTGCACAGGTGAGGCAGTGAGCAAGAAAAGGCTGGAACTGCTGTGCGGAAGGTGGGCGTTTGGAGTTCCAGCTGTGTGAGAGCACCATGTCAGGCATGCAGTTTTAACTTGAGGAGAATTCTGGAATTTTGTTTGGCACATCCCCATGCTATAAAAATTACAAACTCATCCAAATTTAAGGGCATCTAGGTCTGGAGAGGAAAAGGAGAAGAACGCAAGGAAGACGTGGTTTTAATGTTTTCTCCAATCCAAAACTAAAGTTTGGGGTTGAGAGATCGGTCGTAATGTCTTCTTGCTTTTAATATCTTTTTATGAACACTTCTTCTTCTGTGTAGTAAACATTTTATAGGGAGTTTGGCATGAAACTATATGTAATCATTCACTAGATTTTATACTATTGATTGGTTGCCGAAATTTTGCAATTGTTCAAATTAAATTGTTTTCTATCATTGACAAGAACAGTCAAAAGCTTGAAATTAACAAGAAACTGAAGTTGGTGCAAACAAATCTTTGGTTTTTTTAGTAAGATTGAGAAAGAAACAGAATCAGCAGTGGAAAATTATATTCAATATCAGCTTAGAAAGCAACTCAACATCTGCGACAGCAACGGATCATTGGAATCCTTCACGATGGCGACAATTTGGACGATCTTCGAAGGCAAATTAGGGCTTCTCAGGGAATTGGATTTTTGAAGATTTATCCAACATTCAAGACTTATCCATTCAAGAACATATTTCGGGTTCTCCTCTTCAAGTTCCAGGTTTTCTTGTCAATTGTAATGAGTTACCTTCAGCCAAAATATTCAGAAAGCAAAGAGATTGCATCAGGCTTGAGCGGAGCCAACTAGAGTTCTTAAGTTTATCGATCAGAAATAATGCACTCTTATTCATATGAATCGTGCATTTGAGCTAGAGCCAGATATGATGTACTTCCAGACTCTGTTCCCAAATCATTCCTCAGATTTTATCCTTAAAAGGGTAGTTAAGTTGTTCCTACGAATATTTAGTGTTATTTGATCCCCCGAATGAAAGTGATTGAAGGCTTTTGTAAACCATAAGTCATAGAACAATCCTTGAGTTAGAAAGATATAGAAACCATGAAGAGTGGAAATAGTAGATAATTTAAATAGGTAGCTAAGAGTCATGTGGGGATAAGCTAAGAAATGGGGTGCTAAGTCAAGTCCCTCCTGATTTTTTTGGTTAAAAAGTAGTAAATATCATCTAACTTTCATGATAGAAGGTAGAGGAAGAGTTGTTAGATAGTATGTGATGGCGTATACTCGAATAAGAAAGGAGTTGATGTTGACATGTCATTGTGTTAGTAAAAATCAAGTATAGATGTTGCAAATAGCATAAAGTGGTAGACCTAAACTAGGCTCATGATTTTGAAAAAAGAATCACATGAGATTTAAAGAGTTATGAACTTAGCTAGGTAAGGAGGTATAATGGATAAGATAGATACCACTTAACTTATAAGAGGGATTGTGATGATAGACTATACTTAGATGTACCATGAGATAAAGGTTGATTTCTTAAGTAGTATAATACGTAAAGAGTATGAATGTACATGTTTAGCACTAGACTATAAGCTTGAACTTTAGGTGAGCATTGTGAAAAGGGGATAGTATGACGAGTGATACTATTAGTTGGAGATTTGCTCAAGTAAGCTTGGTATAGCCTAAGGGAGAAATTAAGACGTTGACTTGAAAGAAATGTGATGTTACGAGTACGGTGAATATGACCCTCAGATGAAAATAGTGAATGGAGGCTTAAGTCATTAGGTAAGAAAAGGGCCTAAGATGTATATCCAAGACAGTATATAATTGTGTGAAACTTTAAGTTTATGATTTACTATGGTAGGAGTCGTCATTCTAGGAGGCATAATAGCCAACATCGTGGTGGTCACCAGTCCAATCAGGGTAATGAGCAAATTGGAACTGTTAGAGCATAGCTCGATAGGGGCAATGGCCAGATGGGTCGTAGAGTCCATTGTTATACTTTTCATAGGAGACCAGAGGCAAAGGCATCCGATGCTATTATTGTAGAAACTTTTCTGATCTGCGATCAAATGGGCTATTTGGGTACTATTTTCTTAGTAAGTATGATGCGTTCTAGTGGTGGATCTAATTATGTTTCATGGTGTAGTACTAGTGGTATATGAAAATGAATACATCAATGTCAAGTGTAAATATTAATTACTTAAAGAGTTATTAGTTGTATCATATGCTCGTATAATGAGAATCGGTATTGCATCCACATTTGAGAAACCAACTAGTTTGCTACTATGAACACTTGGGTTAGGCATTGATAAGAAAAATTTTTACTGATGGATCTTTGGTACAACTAATGGGTAGATAGTAAAATGTACGTCAAGCATTTTAAATGAGGATTAGTGATTTCATAATAAGCTCCAAGGGAGTAGATTGATATTGGAACGATAAGCTTATGGATAAATAAAATCCCAACGAGTAACTTGGAGAAGGTAATGGAGCATTTTAGTAGGAGAGGGCATAAAAAAAATCGGGTTAGTCCTTTGGATTCTATTGGTATAACTAGGTTCAAAGTATCATGTCGATGATAAGGTTAGCTTTAAGATGATGGCAATGGCTACTGAGCATAATGATAATAAGAATTCATGATGGATTATGATTAGAATGTAATCATATGATAAGAATTCTTGACTAAATGAATTTGGTGTGGTAATAGTGACTTGTCAATCTTTAAAGTTATGAATAACTAATATTTGATGAGTAACGTGATCGTATGAAAAGATGTAGAATGTGCTAAGACACTGCTCGAATAGAATTAAAAAGAGCTAGAGTCGAAAACGAATAAAATTAGTGAGATGTAAGTTAGCCTTTAGAAAGATATAAAAACAAAGACATTTATTCTGATGGTAAAGGTCAAAGATGTATCTTTCGAGAGAGTGGAGAATTAAATTCAAAGATACGTGGCTCTATCTATTCTACTTTGGCTATGGTGACAACATTACATATCACTAATTTGGGTTAGAAAATTATTGGGTAACATATGAAAAAAAAATCTATATATGTGCGGTTTGAATATGGTGATAAGCTCTCCTTGTGATTTTGAGTATGGTAATTAGTACATTGAATTTTTTTATAAGGGATATGTTAAAGTCCATAAAAAAGCGACTAAATATATTAAAATACATGAATTCATAAAGGTCTTCATGGTATGAGTTAATGTTGACAGATAAAGGGGAACTGGGTTATATGATTGGAGTTAGAATTCAAGTTCTTCATAGTGAGTCTATGTTCATAGAAGTATATTTTGTCAAGGTATGAATTGGTAAAGTATGAAGTGATCGAATTGTATTGGACGTTGAATATTTAAAAAGGCTTAGGCATGATTTGGATTGTAAAGTTAGTTATTTTTAGCTATTAAAGGACCTAAGGAAGTCTATTACTTAAAGTTTCTGTTTAGAGTTGAAAAAAAAAATCATGAGTTACTGGTTAAAGGATATGATTGGTGGGCAAGTTAGTTAAAGAAATAAAAATTAGATATAGCGAACAGGTTAATGCATTTGAGATTGACGAGATGAAAGGAATCTAAAAAAGGGTAAAGGAATATGACATCTCGAATAGATCTTTCATTCGAAGTTAAAGGTGATATGGATTTTCACCTTTGAGTTCAGACATGATCACATAATGTGATCAACTAAGTCGACACAAACTTATTTGGGGTTTATTCATAATTTTTACAAGAAATGAATTTAATTCAACTGATGAATAGTAATGTAAGGAAGATGTTGCATTTATTTTAATTTGGATTATGTGAAATTATGGTAGATGACTTGTGAGGGAACTATGGTATGGACCTAAAGTTGTTGAGACTACACATACTATTGTGATGAGCTCTTAGTAAAGGTAAGGTACTGTTGTGATGCCCTCTCGGTAAAGTAGTGTGCTTATGGAGGCCCAATCATTCTAGATATGGAAGAATAGATGTTGCTTTGGAGCAATTGAAGTTTTTTAGTAATTCTCCAAGTGTTGTCTTGATCATAAAAATTTATAAAAGAGTTACCATGATTACTTATAGTTGTCCGACGGTATTAAGATTCATCTCATTATTGAGGTCATGTTCTTGCTATATATGATTGAATGTGAGGTCTGTTGAGTCTAGCTCTATCGCTCTTAAGGGTTGTTTACAGTCACTGCTATTGATCTATTATTTTTGATAGTGTTGTTAAAGGTTCTATATGTTTTTGAAGTTATCGCTTACTAAGTGGTTGCTTGCTCATTTCCTTCATTGAGTTAGAAAATTTAATTTTCTATGATGTAAAATTATAGAAAATTTAATTTTCTATGATGTGTATCCAATCTTTAAAGCTAACATTTTATAACTTAAGCTCGTGAGAAGATTTGATCCTAAGATTGAAATCTTGATAAGATCTGTGATGGTTTTGCATTATTAGTGAGGGGTGGTTGATTCAAATTCATTTCTGATTGTAACCGATATTGTTGGTTTAGAATTTTATCATGATTATGTGAGAAAAGATTTGTCCAAATAGTTGTGTTATGATCGAGTGAGTTTTGGTTCTGATTGGGGCCATGAGTTAGTCTGTGACTTGGAAATTATTTTTTATTGTAAATCTGCCAAAATTTGATTCAAAAGTTCAATTCTTAGTAGTTGATCTTAATGGATGATTTTAAGGAGGAACTTAAATGAAGAGACGAACACCGACTTTAGAATATCATAACTCAGGCTTTTGGTAACATCGGTTATTCTTCCTTCTCCTTTTTTGGACCGTTCGAGGACGAACGGTGGGTAAATTGGTATCTGTTGTAACGACCCGTCAAGTCGTTTTGAGAAATAAAGCTTCTTATATTATAAAAGATTTATCTCGTAAATTTTAAGGGGGCTTTTTGGACTAGTAATAATATTCATTATTTAATTAAAGGATAATTTTAGATAATCAGTTTAGCTAGTGAATTAAAATAATAATTTGGTTAATATCCTATACTAATTATTCCATATTTATTAAAAATAAGTTAACAGAATTTATCACTTTTAGTACTAATTTAATATTTTTATATAAAAAAAGGAATTAAAATAATAAATATAGAAAAGAAAAAAAAAAGAAAATAAGTAGAATGGCTTCAGCAGCCCTAAGAAAAGAAAGAATCAGAAAAGAAATGAATCAGTGACGCAACCGAGACACCAACGATGAGCGCAGAACAAAAATAATGCGGAGAAGAAAAAGAAAGGGAAAAAGGGAGAGAAAAACCATGGTTCTCGTCTCCAAGCGTCAAGGTAATTATTCTCGTCCTTTCTATTAAACTTTCATGAGATTATGAATAGATTTTTAGGGTAGAAACATGTACAATCTATGTTTAATTAAGAAAATATAGCCCTAGAGTTCTTAGAATAAAATCTTGATTTGGGGGTTGAATAACGATCCAATTAGCTAAAATTTGACGTATAAGTTTATCTTATTATGGGTAAACATAATCTGGAGAAAAGTTTCAGATTCGAATTCGGGAGAAGCTAGAGGTGGCCCTTGTGGCTGACAAGATGAAGGAAGCGAGACTGCGATGGTTTGGACATGTGCAGAGGAGGAGCACCGATGCCCCTATTCGGAGGTACGAGAGGATGTGGAGTTACTCGGAGAGGTAGAGGTAGACCGAAGAAGTATTGGGAGGAGGTGATAAGGCAAGATATGGTGAAACTTGATTTCATCTAGGACATGACCTTAGATAGGAAGGAGTGGAGGTCACGAATTAGAGTAATAGGTTAATAGGTTAGTAGGGTTAGGTTAATAGGTTGTTGCCCGGCTATGAAGTATAGTCGGGTATTAGGTCAGTCATGCCTTTATATCTTTGTTGCCATTATTCACCTTGTATATGTCAATTTTATTATATTTGCATACCATAATGTGTTTTTAGCACAAATCGCTCTGTGTATTTACTTTTCTTTCTTACATGTCTTTCACATCTAGTCTATTCGGCTTATAGGTTTTTGAGACAAGGATTTCCAGGAAGCAGCCTCTCTACCTCTATGAAGTAGCTATAAGGTTTGCGTACATTCTACCCTCCCCAAACCCCACTTCTGGAATTCCACTGGGCATTATGTTGTTGTTGTTGAGGTGATTTTTTGACCCGATTTTGAGTCAAAAATAAAATATAGCGACATGGGTGTCATGGGATTCGTATTCTTACAAATATTATATATTTGATAGATTCAAATCATTTTGAGGCATTGAAGAGAGGAAGAAAATTGGTGGATTGGCTTGCTTAATTTCGGTTCTTCGGTTTGAGCTAGGTTATGATTTATTCTATATATTAGATAGACTCTTAATAGCAATTGATATTCATTGTGATATTATGAAATTATTCCACGCATTTAATTATTGTGGTTTGAATGATTATATTGATATGTATTGTGATTGGTCTGCAATCTCAAGACCATGGAATACATAATCTTGAACTTGTCTTATCAAAATTATGCCTTGAATAAAGAAGGTTTGATGAAATATTGTTAATGAAGTGGAAAGTAATGATAAAGAATGATGAATTAAATATAATTGGATCGGGTGTCACATTCCGACACGGTATAATTGGATCAGGTGTCACGTTCCAACGATATATATATATATATTGGATCGGGTGCCATATTCCAACACGATAATGTTAAAGAAAAACATATTAAAATGATTTAATTCATTCAATCTCAAATAACCCATTCCCCAACAGAAGCGTGGTGTGGAGGCTTGAGTCCTCATGTGTATTCTTGATAGTGTTGACAGATTATATACTTTTTTTATTGTGTTTTCACTTATACTTGTTGTTTGTTGCTTGTCACTGTTAAGTGCTATAGTTGATTTCTTGATATTACTTTATGCATATTGATTTCTATTTGAAGTCGATCGATGATACCTACTCAGTACATGTGGCTCATACTGACTCCTACTTTTTTGTGTTTTGCTTTTGTGGAGTGCAGCGCGTGTTCCGATTGACTTCGATTTTGCCCTTAGCTCTAACCGGTCTTCGAGATATCAGATTTTAGGGTGAGCTAGGCTTTTAACTCGTGTTGGATTCTATCAGTTATGGCATGATATCCTTAGTTTTGGACATAAACTATTTTATTTATCTATTTTGGTGTTGCTACCCTTAGACTTAGTATTTGGGATTAAATGTCCTTGATGTGATGACTTTCAGATTTTAGGGAAACGATATGTAATAGACTCTATTGATGGTTTTATTATTTCTTACTTTCATAAGTTGAGCTGCTAACATAGGTTGGGATTTGTATCGTTCGTTAGCCCACTTAGGAGGTTAGATGTGGGTGCCATTCACGGCCCATTTTGGGCCGTGACACTTAAAAGGAGACAAATTAATATAGCATGTGTTCAGGAGACCATATGAGTAGGTACTAAACCTCAGGACATAGACAATTTAAATTATGGTCTGATGGTTCTAGGAATAGAAATGGAGTAGGTATCCTAGTAGATGAGGATCTTAGAGAGTATGTGGTTGAGGCCAAGAGGATTAATGATAGGATGATGTCTATTAAACTTATGATAGGTAGTCATATAGTGAATGTAGTCAGTACCTATGTATCTCAAGTAGGCCAGAATGAGAAAGTCAAAAAACTCTTTTAGGAGGACTTGGATGAGGTTGTAAGAGGTATACGGACACAGAAAAAATCTTCATTGGGGGAGATTTTAATGGGCATATTGATGCAATTTCTAGTGGTTTTGACGATGTTCATAGAGACTTTGGTTTTAAGGAGAGGACTGGAGGTGGGACATCTCTCTTGGATTTTGCCAAAGCCTTTTGAGTTGGTTATTGCTAGCTCATGTTTCCCGAAGAGAGAAATCCTTTTGTAGTATTGTGGCTAAGACTCAGACTGATTACTTACTCCTCCGGAAAGGTGATAGAAGCCTTTGTAAGAACTACAAGGTTATTCCGAGTGAAAATATTTCCACTCAACATAGGCTTCTCGTGATGGATTTAGAGATTAAGAGGGATAAGGGAAGAAGGTTATTTATGCCCAACTGAGGATAAGATGAGGAGCTTTCTCGAGAGAGGGGGGAAAAATTGAGTAGTTTGGGGGCTTGAAGTAGTAGGGGAGATCTGAAGATCATGTGGGACACTACTGCTGGTTGCATTAGAAAAGTAGCTACCGAGGTACTATGGGTATCGAGAGGGACCTTTGGTGGACGTCAAGGTAATTGGTAGTGGAATGGAGAAGTTCAAGGCAAAGAGAAAGCTAAGAAGATTGCTTATACAAAGAGGTTGGAGTGCACGGATGAGGATGAAAAATGAAGGCTTAAGATATCGATACGACGACAAAGATAGAAGTGAAAACGGCGGTCACGAGTGCTATGACAACAGCGTTGGAATGCTTATATGTTGAGCCAAGTGAAAAAGAAGGGGACAAGAGATTGTATAGGCTCACGAGAGAGAGAGAGAGAGAGAAAAGCTCATGAGTTGGACCTAGTGAAGTGCATCAAGGATGAGGGTGAGGTGTAGATGGATGAGATTTCCATTTAGCAAAAGTGGTAAGCTTACTTTCATAAACTCTTAAACAAAAAAGGGGATATAGATATTGAGCTGGGTGATTTGGCGCACTCCGACAGTCATCGAGATTTTGGTTACTGCAGGCATTTCAAAGCTGAGGAGGCTAGACACGCTATTAGTAGGATGCACAGAGGGAGAGAGATCGGACCCGATGTCCGATGGATTTTTGGAAGAACACGATCAAGGATGGTATGGAGTGCTTGACTAAGTTGTTTAATGCTATTCTAAAGACTGCTAAATGCCTGATGAATAGAGGAATACAATGATTCCATTGTACAAGAACAAAGGTGATATCCAAAATTGTAACAATTACAGGAGTATTAAGTTGCTAAGCCACACTATGAAGGTCTGAGAGAGTGGTGGAGAAGAGGGTGAGAAAAGGAGTGTCTATATCTGAGAATCAGTTTGGATTCATGTCGAGGTGGTCGACTACCGAAGCAATTCATCTTGTTCGAAGACTAGTGGAGAAATACAAGAAAAGAAAGAGAGACCTTCATATGGTATTCATTGATCTTGAAAAGGCATATGACAAAGTTTCAAAAGATGTCCTATGAGGTGGGTGTCTAGAGGGGAAAGATGTTCCAATGGTGTATATTAAGGTGATAACGGACATGTATGACGGAGCCAAAACTCGAGTAAGGACAGTGGGAGAAACCTTAAAGTATTCTCCTATTGAGATAGGACTCCATCAAGGATCTGTGTTGAGCCCTTTTCTTTTTGCCTTAATAATGGATGAGCTGACACAGTCTATTCAGGAAGAGGTTTCCATGGTGTATAGTCTTTGCGGATGACATAGTACTGATTCATGAGACTCAGGATAAAGTTAATGATAGGTTAGAGGTTTGGAGACATACTTTAGAATCCAAAGGGTTCAAACTAAGTAGGACCAAAACAGAATACTTGGAATGCAAATTCAGTGTTGAAAGGGATGAAGTAGACATTGAAGTGAGGCTTGCCACTCAATCTATTCCTGAGAGAGATAACGTTAAATATCTTGGATCCATCATCTAGAGTAGTGCCGATATCGACGATTATGTCACACATCATATTGAGGCAGCATGAACGAAATAGAGGCTTGCCTCTGGAGTACTGTATGATAAGAAGATACTTGCTCACACCTTGACTAATCAATTGGCAACTTGTGACTATAAATAAATATAGGTGTTGCATAATCCAGCGATCAAGGCTAGCCTGAACATCAGATATCCAGATTTTTCCTAAGCATTAACCACTCAGCCATCTCCTTGTGGACATGACCATGCTTCTATCTCAACATTTGCAGCTTGAACATTCATATGTCGGATGTTAGAAACCAATATTTTACTCGTTGGCCTCATAGTTGTTTTATACATTCGCATATCTTTTTATAGCGTAGCATTTTCCTTTTCAATGTTCCTATTTAATTTCATGTGTATCAACCTCAATTATCATATAATTCTCCCAAAAGACCGAGTCTTGAGTGTCAATACAAGTTATGCTGCTTTAATCAAGGTATTCCTCCCTATTAGCAATAGCTTCTCCAGTTGTGTATAACTCATCTTGCTTAGTAGAGCTTTAACTGACTACAAAAAATACAATATCTGTTGACTTGCTACATCTTCTGTACCAATTTCTTATTATAAAAAGGTGATGTGTTGTAGTTTAGAACAAAGGTCAAATTGGATATTCAAGATCGTGCACATATAGCAGGAATGTAGGACATCTGAAAACATAGTTTATATAGCATACTTGAATTTTGCAAAGGCGGATCCAGAAGGACGAGTGAACATGCTCAATTCATATGAATTATGTAAAGAGCAACTAATTGATAATATTAAAAAAGTCATACGAATAGTAGAAATCTAACATGGTACAGCAAGTAATGCAGATAAAGTTTTGGTAAGTGTCATAAAAAAGGAATAAGGATACCTATGGAAGTGTTCAAGTCCTAAAACCTTGAACTTACAAACTAATTAAATACTTTTTAATGCGCATTGATTAAAATTTAAGAGGGGCATCAGATATCAGTAGGATTCATATGAGGGATTAAAAAGAGTTACTAGTGTGAAACCTAGGACCTAAAACAATTGTTGAACCCCTTTGGCTACTGCCCTTGAATCTCTAGAGAAATGTGATACCTGTTGCAAGCAAGTGTGATGACAGTCCTGATGATTCCGTCAAGCCTCACATTGTGCTTCTTCCTTGTGACATCAAGGGAAATCAATAGTGGAGTTCCGTCAGGATGATCTTTGACATCTTTTGTCACCCTGAGTCCCATTACCGAAGCCCGAGACCTTGAAACGTTTGTGGAGAGCTTGGCCAACCCCAGCCTTTCTAGGGTGGTACAATACTCCAAATGCGTAACAGAAGAATTTCTTTTATACACAACTGCACCTTCCCATGGAGACCCCTCATCATCATCATAATCTTCTTCTAGGTCCTCCCAATCAAAATCAGGATAGGTTTGAAAATTACTTCTCTGGTTTCTGACTATAAACTTACAGCCGTTCTTCCCATACCTCAGCCTACTACAATTAGAGATTTTGCAGTGAACAAACGGGTTCAAATGGACCTGGGTTGTGTGGTTCAGGCTACCACCAAAGGGGGAAACTGATGAGAATACACGAGCCATTTTCCATCTGCAACAAAAAAGAGGGGCGACTTTAAACCTCAAAATTATCCAATCGTTCTTTTTTCTTAATTGTAATTTTAAATATATACAGTGAACTAATTAATTTAAAATAATATAATTATATTTTATTTATATAAAAATAGTTGAAACTTATTTTAAAAAATATATAATGATCATATAATAGGAAAAATTAAACAAGATAGACCTAATGTGAAATTATTTATCTTTAATGGATCCAATCCAAACTATTTAGTAAAAATTATACAAATACCATACTTTTTAGTGTTAATTCCAACTAATGTCAACTTTTTTCATAATTATCAAAAATCTCTTCTTTTGGGAGGTTTGACGATACAAAAAATAAGGTAGTGATACATGTCATAAAAATAGGAGCATTAATTACCAGCGACGCTAAAAATGGAGAAGTTACAATCTAGCAATATTAAATTCCAACAATTATGCTTTAACGTTTCCTCGATATGTTAAACCCTTTGTATGCGTAAGGGGAAGGTAAATTCAAATTTTGTTTTAAAAAAACTTCTCAAAACGGTGTGCACGTTAACTATTATCGAACTTGGATTGACATGAAAATCTCAATATTGCTATGGCATTCTGGTATTTAGGAGAACGATGTTGAGTACAAACGTTATATGAGTGATGGAATTGTCGTAGATGATAATATTTCTTTTGTTAACATCAAAGTTGCCATTGCTGCTAAGTTGGATGTGGACGAAAGTAGAAAAACGTTGTTGATACAATACGTTGTAGAAGATAATTCCTCTCCAATAACAATTTGTAATGACATGGGTGTTAGGTTGTATATTGAAATCAAGAAAAAAGGAACTAGGGTTTAGAATGTAGCCATTATATATAGATATCATCGACTTAAATCTTGATGAGTTGCAATCATAATATAACATGTGGTTCTGTTCATTGTGCTTAAATACAACAAAAGGAGAAGAATGTTTTGGGGCTGGTGGAATCGAATATGGATAGTTCGTGCTATGCAACAGAAGTAGATGTATCCTATGTGATCAACGGAGCGACATCATTGGAGATAAAGGAGAAACAAATGTATAAGGATAAATCAACGTTGGTGTCGCTTATGGGCAAATACAAGATGGGAAAAGGTTTCAATTTCAGGGTTAAAAGATCAGATAGCAAAATGGATGTTAGTAGTTGTTGTTGTGTCATTATTTGTTTGTATCATGCATTCTTTTTGTGTGATTCATCCATGTATCAATAGATGTGCAGTTTTGCCAATGCAAATAAAAAGCAAATAGGTATCAGCAATAGATATAAACTAAGTTAAAGTATTTTGATACGAAATTTGAGGATTTTCTATATCAATAAATGTGTCAGTAAGTAGTACCATTAGTTCGAGGCATTGATACAATTTGTGCATATTTGTTGCTGACTCAAAAAATATTTTTATATCATGTACCTATCATGTTGATTTTTTCCATCAATCTCGGATGGAGCCAAAGATTGACTATTTTTTGGCCTTGGAGTATGATGGAATAAAGCAAAAT
>JAOTQJ010000049.1:3656219-3734931 GCA_025642045.1 Solanum sejunctum
TCGACTTCTTTGGTTCAAATTTTGCTCAACCAATGTTATACACGTATAATAGATGTTCTTAGATACACACACACACATATACATATACATATATATATATATATATATATATATATATAATCAATTGGGCAAATAGGCCCATATGTCCGATTATAGCTCCATGTCCATGCATAATGTGTCATGTATGATATGAGTATCGAATGCACATAGTAGGCCTTAACATAAATTTAGCCAATCTTGAGTCATTGGTAATCTTATCCTCATAACATCATTATCATTGTTATACCATATACACATAACTCGTGGGATCTTACATATCTTTCATATAACTTGGACAGTTTAACTCAACATTTACAATTACGCCTTAACTCTAAAAATGTTCATAAAGTTATTTTACATAATGCTTATACTTTATCCAGTATCAACTATTAAAAGAAATTATTCAACTAGAATGAAGTGTCTTAGTAATTTAAATAGGAGCATTACACTAGAGATTATCAAAAATCAATACATTGCTTGTTAAGTACTTCAATTATATTTTTAGTTTGACAGAAGGACTGATTATGACTACTACATTCCCTTCATAATCAACTTCTATTTTAATGGAACTACACCAAGAAGAGAAACACCTCAAATATATGATTAGGTAGTCAGAAAACCGATAAAATGATATATAGCTATTGAATCTGCTGTTTAAGAGAATGAACAGAATGTCAACCTAATACCTTCATGAAGATAACTCAGTTGCGAATCTGCTATTTAAGGGAATGAACAGAATGTTAACCTAATACCTTCATGAATATAACTCAGTGGCAATCCCAATGTCTTTTATAGAAGTTCTTTCTAGCAACAAAATAGTAAGATATCACATTTGATGTTTTGGGAAACTTCCTGGATTTTAGTCTAAATGGAGGTACGGAGCTTAGCCTTAGCATACCTTTCCATTTATCACCCAATTGCTCAAAGTTCCTTTACTAAAGTTGTTTCTTATCTCCTAGGCTTCTCAACAACTATATATGCAGCTTAAACACACTTAAGAATAGTCCAAAATTAAACATTAATGACTAGACTCTCCATATAGTACTTACGCGAGGAAACGTCCATAGAACTTTACAAAGATGACCGTAAAGGAGCTCCAGTATTATTATCTAAATAGACTAGTTGCAAACGAAGAACAACCAGCATGAATACTATTTTTCTATAGCCAAAAAACATCCCCAAACATAGGTAATAGGAGGGAAAAATAATTGCAAAGCGTAAAGCATGCATTTCTAGGCAATGGGACGAATTTTAGTAGTAAATATATGAAAAACTCACCTAAATCACTTGAAGACCTTGAGAGAACTTTATATTTAGTTTATGTTCTGTTTTGGGATGAAAGAGGACTGATATGAGCTTGAAAAAGCTCAAATTAGCCGACATCTAGGGGTTTGACCCGACCTGGCCCATGACCCGATTTCCTGCTCGGGCAGTCCCAGTAAAATGGTCATAGCTTTTTGTTCAAAAGCCATTTGATGGCGGTTTGGTGTGTTGCATACTAAACTCATAGATCTTTGATTTTATAGGCCATGAACTTTCTAACTCCTGATAGTTTTGGAGATATGACCTGATACATTTGACCCAAATTTAAGAAGGATTTCTTAACGAAACTTACGGTAACTTTGGCCAACCTTTATCTTGCAACTTTCTTGATTCCAAACATAATGTATGGCCTTTGTGCTATTAGAATAACCATAAAATCCTTTATTAGCAAATTCTACACTATTAGTCCCATCTGACAAGTGAATCTTAATTTAAACCTTTTGAAAAGGGCAAGGTGCCACTTGGGCAATTTCTTTAATCCCGAATGAGTATTTAGGGGATTCCTTTAACTTGAAACTTCAAGTCCTTAATAGTCCCCACTTATTGGAAGCCTATTATGCTTATGTTCTATCCAAAATAACAAATTCTTTATATGACATGCCACACTATTTATATTATAGAAGATGAGAAACACGAGGTCTCATAGTATGCCCCTTTAAGAACATTCGTCCGTGAATGTATTAAGACAGCATCTTGGTTGCACTACTATCTCCAAAAATGGGATTTTTAAGGATATACCTCTTATCCCTCCAATCTATAAATCAATTTTAAAAAGTATTTTAATTACTAAGCTTTGTATAGCTATCCCGCAACAAAATATAGATGTTACACTTCCAAGTGTTTTAAAATTTAGGTTATTGGAAAAAAATGATAACTGACTCACCTTAATTTGTAAGAGCTAGGGGTGATTATTCATCATTTGTATTTTTTCTTTCTTTCCCAAGTTATTTCCTCAATATTGTTGTTCCGCCACAACACCTTTGGCGGAGAGCACTTCTTTATTTCATGTTTTTCCTATGTGTCGATCTAAAATAGCCATTATGACCTCATCATAAGACAAGTCTTCAGCGACGTATCCTCAATGTGAGTAATACATGAGTGATCTCTATACACTTCTGCAACATAGATACATAAAACACTAGATGGACTACTTCCAATTTTGAAGATAAATCAAGCTTGTCTACCATCTTGTTAATTTTAAAATAATCTCCTATGGTCTGACCTATCTCAGAATAAGCTTTCTGTTCTTTTCAAATCGCATGATACCCTTCATCAGTGATACTTTAAAGGAAATCTAATATTTTACATAAACTCTATGTCTTGTTGTGGAATGTCTGTATAAATCTTCTACTAACTCTGGGCTATTAGTAATTAGTCTCTACTAAGTTCACTTTCTCCATTGCTTATTTAACTAGATTAGGGCCTAGCAACTTTGCCTCCTTGACCTCAAACCAACCGATTAGCGACCTACATCTTCACCCATATAGTGCTCCATAAGGCAACATTTGAATACTATCTTAGATGTTGTTAGTATAAGCGAACTGAATAGAGGTAGATGTTTATCTCAGCTTCCTTTAAAGTCTAGCACATAGGCATATAACACATACCCGACAATCTGAATGGTACGCTTTGCCAATCCATCACTTAGTAGATGAAAAGAGGTTCTAAGATTTAGTTTATTGTTTACACCTTTCTATAAAAAAGACTTCTAAAAATGTGTCGCAAGTTGAGCCCCTCGATTAGAGATAATAGATAATAAAGCTTCATGAAGGTGAATAAACTCTTAAATATAAAACTTAGCATAATCCTCCAACCAATATGTAATTCTTACTAGCGAGAAATGAGCAAATTTTGTCAAACGTCAATGATCACCCAAATAGAGTCATACCTGCATAGAGTATGAGGCAACCCAGTGATGAAGTCCGTATTTATGATGTCCCATTTCCATAAAAGAAAATCAGCATACTTAGCTAGGCCTTCAGGCCTCTGATGTTTTGTCTTAACATGTTTGTAATTGGATCATTAGGCCACCATCTTGTCAATATCTTTTTCAAGCCATTCCATTAAAAGATATGTCGTAGGTCTCGAAACCTTTTTTTGTCGCCCTAGGGTGAACCAAATATCTGGAATAATAGACCTCAAAAAGAATCGTGGCATGGAGCCGTCCAATGTTTGACACATATAAGAGGCCCCTAGTATCGAAGTACTGCATCTCAAGTTAGCTTAAATAGAGTATGTTGTTGTTATGGAACATTTTCCCTTACCATCATACATTAAGGATCCTCACATTGTTGCTCTTTTACTTCAGTACCAATGGAAGACTTCTATTGTATTTTTAACAATTAAACCTCCACCTCGGTATGTACTAATTGTATTGATAAATTAGATAGCTGATGTAGAGCTTTTGTCATTTTAGCCTTATCAGCTTCAAAATGACTTAGACTGCCCATGGACTTACGACTATGTGCATCAACAACAACATTAGTATTGTCGGGATAGTATGAAATGTCAATATCATAGACTTTTAGTAATTCTAGCCACCTCCTTTTTCACTGGTTCATTTAACTTAAATAAATATTGGTCGGTAAAAACATCTACATGAACTCCGTATGGATAATGTCGCCAAACCTTTAGGGCAAAACAAAACTGTAGCGAGCTCAAGATCATGGGTAGGATAGTTTTGCTCATGCTTTCGTTACTGCCTAGAAGCATATGAATTAACTCTACTATTCTGCATAAGAGCACAGCCTAGGCCAATTCTTAAGGCATCACAATATATAACGTAGCCATTTGTTCTATCTAGAAGAGCCAAGATAGGTGTGATGGTTAACTATTTTTTTATTTCTTGAAAAATCTGCTCACACGTATCAGTCCACTGGAACTTAGTTGTTTTGTGAGTCAATCTTGTTAGTGGAGCAAAGATAGAGGGGAATCCCTCAAAAAGCTCCTATAATATCTTACTAAGCTAAAACGCTATGGACCTAGTCAGATTCAATAGTCTCAGCCAGGCCATTACTACTTCAATATTCTGGCCATTAACCATGATATCAATTTTTCTAATAACATGGCCACAAAAAGCTACAGAAGTTAACACAAACTCACATTTAGAGAATTTACCATATAGCCTATTGACCTGGAGAGTTTGTGATATAGCTCGCAAGTAGTCTGCATGTTCAGCTTCTGACCGTGAATATATAAAGATGTCATCAATAAACATGATCACAAATTCATCAAAAAATGGTTTAAAGACTCGATTGATCAGGTCCATTAAAGCGGTTGGGGCATTTGTAAGCTAAAAAGACATGACAAGGACCTCAAAATGTCCACAACTCATCCTAAATGTTGTCTTTGGAATATCAGCATCCCTGATTCGCAACTAGTGGTACTTGAATGTCAAGCCAACCTTTAAAAAGCACTATTCACCCTGCAATAAACCAGTAATCTGCGAAAGAGGATACTTATTCTTGATTGTGAATTTATTTAACTATCTATACTCAATACACTTCTGTAAAAAGCAATCTTTCTTTCGAATAAAGAGCACTGAAGCACACCATAGGGATGTACTTGGCCTAATAAAGCCTTTATTGGGCAAGTCCTTTAGTTTTTCCTTCAAGTCTCTTAACTCTATAGGGATATTCTATGGGGCGGAATAGATATAGGCTGCATATCAAGTAGAAAATCTATAGCAATATTGATGTCCCTTTAAGGGGGTAATCCCTAGAAGTTTATCGAGGAATACCATCAGGAATTTATTCACAATAGGGATTGACAAAAGTGTAAGTTGCTAATAAATTATCTTGTCTTCACATAATGGTAGCATGTAGTTGGACACTTTCTACACTGCCCACTATGAAGCTTACCGCATTGTGGACATGGAGGAGTAGGTTGTCTCATTTGTGCAGAATACTCTGGTCGATGACTATCAAGTTGACCTAAAATCTGCCTCGATTCTAACAAAATAAATTGATCAAATCTTTAGCCTTCTTTTCTGGTGGAAGACTACCCACTGATAAAGGAAGATATCGATAAAATGGGGGCCTATAATTAACCCATGGCTCCCTTTAACACCCCATAGTACAAGCCCTCTTATTTTGCTCTATGTCTTTACAGTATCACAAATCCAATGAGAAAGGTCCTCTGCAGTCTTACTAAATGCATGTACACGGGAAGTATCTACACCATCCTATAAAGAGGCTATCCAAAGGTTTCTGATCAAATGAGCTGCCAACCTATCCACATAACAATGAACTTTAGCACTTAAGGCACATATAGTATCTGGTGCATAATAGCCACTAAATTGAACCTAAGGATGAACTCTCTTATGCTCATATCCCCTTGTTCCACTAATAAATCAATTAAAATGGGCCTCCTGAACGTCCCGTGGATAGTAATAGGCTATAAGTGCCTCATAGAAATCCTTCTACTCTTCTAGCGTGGCCTCAGGCCCTTTGTATTTCTCCCATGCCTTATACTACAAGATGGTGACATCACGTAGTTGAAAATAAGCCAACTACACAGCCTTAGTGCTGGAGGCATACATTACCCTCAATTCTCCATACATATGGTTTTTAAAGTGTTGGGGATTCTAAGTAGGACTGGGAGCTATAAATGATGGAGGAGCCAAGTGAAGAAACCCTTGTACCTTTGAGCTTTCTATTTGATCCCTTATGGCATTTGTTCTTGGATTTAATTGTATCTCATGAATAGAAACTATCCTAGTTAGTAGGTGAATAGCCTCTTTCATCCTCTACTCCCTAGTCTTTGGTGGGGCTGGCTGTACTAGATCTCCTTGGGCCCCAACAAGTGCTGGTGAATCTGGTACAATAGATATTAAAGGCTCTCTGTGTGTCTCAATGGGAAGATATCCACCTAACCTGGCAAAGAACGATTGTACCTTCTGTCAGATCCATACCTATCTTAGTTATGCTATCTACTGAGCATAGGCAGCCTATTCAATAAAAAACAACATAGCACAATTTAGATTTCACATGTTCCTATAACTTTGCTCTGTAGCACGATCTATTAAGTGAAAGAAATGTAACCATCCCCAAATGCCTCATAGCCTCCTAATTGTAAGTGTATTGCACAATACACTAATAAATAAGACTCTACTAGACATGACATTGTGGAATCCCTAGGACATAACCTGTTCTGATACCATGTTTGTCATGTCGCACAAAGAAGCGAGGCGTGACTTACACCTAATACCGTTATTGGACGAGTAAGCCGCTAAACATGCTAGTTAACTAACTAGGGGCCAAAAGAAAATCAGGTAGCATAACGTCTGAAAAACTAAGCCTAGACTATCTAGGTGGTGACTTGGTCAACAAACAATTAGGTACATCAAGATAGGTACACTAAAATGGGAAACTACTAGCTAACCAACAACGCTACAACAACAGAGGTATAGGCACACACACTATATATACATGCTAATTCAATGAATGGGGACTGAAAGGCACAAAATAACCAACCCAAAGTAATATGTCCACAATAGCCTCTAAGAGAACCACTAATACTACTAGGACAGGGCCCCAACTATACCCTATTGTACAAACAAAAGTAAGTATCCTACGAAAGCTCTAGGAAGAGGTGTATCTTACCAACTCACAACAGAACTGAGCTCTTAGTGGAGGGATAAATCAGAATCCCTACCTGAACCTGTACTTACAAAATAAAATGCAATGTACCCAGGCAATGAGACGTTAGTATGAATACATATGTAGTGGTATGTAAGGTAGGAAGTAAAATGATAGACAACCGTAAGAAAAAGGGATTTTAGAAATACAAGCTGCAATCAAACTTTAGATTACATTTATGTCCAACACTTAGCCTCCTAGTGGTCAAAGATGCATGGTATGCTCGAGTAATCGCATGTCGTGAATATATATATATATATATATATATATATATATAGATGCAAACGTCGTGACACTAACCTAGGACCAAGCCATGACATGGCACATGGGGAACTCAAAGGGACTATATGTAAGCCTCTTAGCATGTCATTACACGTCCTTGGTTATGGAAGCAATAAAACATAGCAAGAAGTACTAAATTGGGATAAACGGGACTGAGAGACAACTACATAACATCAACATCGAGTCAAAAGGAGTCAAGCTCATAAAATATATACATAACATATCCAACAACACCTCTACTATATAAGATAACAGTAGGGGCCAAGATGAAGCAACTGTGCTTACCCTCATAGTCAATGCATAAGTCATAGAGAGAAAGTCTTAATACATAGCAAGAGATCATAAGAAATATTCATGGAATGGAGGACTCATCAACAAGCTTGAGTGAAGTTGTACTAGCCACGTGGAACAAAATGCTTAAGTGGGACTCCAGTTCCTACATGGTGACATCATGTAGTCATAGTGTATGTGTTAATAAGTTTGAATGTACTAAGTATGTAGGATGCAATTGAATGATAGATAGGCATCATAATCAAAATGGTTAATTAGACAATGGATGAGCATATGGCAATATGACATGAATGAAGGATGGTTGAATTAAATCATACTTTCATAAAACATAACTTATGTGAAGGGAATGTCTATTTCTTAGTGCAATTCAAGGCCTATCACCCGCTTGGAGAGGCGCATGAGGTAAGAACCCTTTTATGAGGTTGTTGAGGTATAAATCCCCAAATGGATTGATGGTACAAACCCCCAACATGGTTGATGGAGTAAAAACCCCCCGACAAGGTTCATGGGTACAAACTACCAACATAGTTAATAGATAGTCATACCCTACCACCTGTGGCAATCAGAGTACAAACCCTCTGATAGGTTGACTGAGTATAAACCCCCAACAAGGTTAATGGATAGTCACACCCTACCACCCATGGTGACCAGAGTACAAACCCTTCAATTAGATATAAAGGTACGAATGCCTTGACATGGTACCCAGCTCACGACCACAGAGTAGGGCATTGTCACAAGCAAACATTATACAGAATAATATCATTTATACATTCATCCCTTTCATCGTGATCTAGTCATCATATACATACATACATTTCATCATCATATAACTATCATACTCATATACATTTTATCACCATTCTATCATTATATAGTCATACAACTCATAAGATAATCATTGGGCTCTCACCTCCTCAATAAGCCATAACCAGATATTTAATCAAACCTTAGAGGGTGTACAGTGCTAGAGTAAAAATCATGCAATTGAACAGTGAAATCATGCTAGAATATTCAACATAAAACCTTCTATAGATACTTGGTAACACCCTCAAGCAATATACATCACAAACCTCGTCAAATCTTACAATAGATCTTAGATTCATAGCACAAAATATGGTATAACAATAATTTCATATATCCAAATATAGTGTGTAGTGATTTTCATCATATGTAAGACCCATGAGTAAGTCAACTTTAAATGATGCAATTTTGAGGAAAAGGAAGCTTGGGCATCATGGGTGAAAGGAACCTATGAAAGAAGCCCACATACCTTAGCTTTGCAGATAAACTTGTCGAAGATTAGAGATGGAGACTTGAAGGTTGATTATAATCCTTAAGATCCGTAAAGGGTTTTGAGTCTTGAGTTTAGGAGTGAAATATTTGGCTTAGTATTTGAATGAGTATTAAGGAATGTTTGGAATGATATAAGGTAAAACATGGCTAAGTATAAGTATTTTCACATTTGGGAACAATTAGGCCCAAGGCTTAAAAGTCATAGATAGAAGTCAAAATTGATTAACTCAAGTGCGTGCCCTTAGCGCCAGGGGCGTGAAAAGCTCACTAGGAATTGCATTTTGAAAATTGCAAATGTTGATCTGTCAAACCTGTACGAGTAGTGAAGAACTATTTTTTTCGATTTCTCTAAAATTGGCATTAGACACATTCCCTACTCAATTTTACCCCCTCAACAAGAATATGAAGTTGGAGTTTTGATATCACACACAACAGTTTAGATATACGGAAATTACAATTTCAGGCACTTCTGAGGAAAATTTTTGAGCACTTTTTGGGGTCGTTTCAATATCTCTCCCTTGGGAACCTTCGTGCCTGAATGTCAAAGAAATGTATATGAATGACAAAGACTTGACCATTTCAGCCCACATAGAGATGCAACAATACAATTAAACATTATTTCAAAAACGTCATCATAAGCGTGAAATAATCATGAACATATGCAATGAAATGAGGGCTGAACTTAAGATTTGAGATCATATAAAGGACTTAGATCAATACATTAGGCT
Organism: Solanum sejunctum; assembly: GCA_025642045.1. NCBI lineage: Eukaryota > Viridiplantae > Streptophyta > Magnoliopsida > Solanales > Solanaceae > Solanum > Solanum sejunctum. Next base: position 3,665,815 of record JAOTQJ010000049.1, read on the forward strand.
TGAGTGGGGTGAAAAGGTAAGTATATCTCTTTTCCATATCTGCATCGGCCTCCCAAGTAGCACTCTCAACTTGTTGATTCCTCCAAAGGACCTTAACGAAAGTCACCTCTTTATTTCTGAGTATCTTCACTTATCTATTCAAAATCTGAAGCAGAACCTCTTTATATGTCAAATTATCCTCAACAATACCCACAACATCAAGAGGCACATTGGCATTCGAATCACCCACACATTTCCTCAACATGGACACATGGAACACTAGATGAACCAAATCCATTTAGGCAATTCCAACTTATAAGCTACATTGCCAACCCTTCGCATAACCCAAAAAAGACCCACATACCTTTGGCTCAATTTTCCCTTCTTACGAAAAAGGACCACACCCTTTATGGGTAACACCTTCAAATAAACCAAATCACCAACTTGAAATTCAAGATCCCTTCTTCTCAAATTGGCATAGGACTTTTGGTGACTTTGGGCCGTCTTCAACCTTTCTCTAATCATCTTAACCTTCTTAAGAGCCTCCATAACTAGATTTGGTCCTAGCAAAGCTACCTCACCAACCTCTAACCAACTAATCGGTGATCTACAGTGCCTCCCATAGAGAGCCTTAAAAGGAGCCATACCGATACTAGAATGATAGCTATTGTTGTAGGCAAACTAAATCAATGGAAGATAATTATTCCAACTACTTTTAAGATCCACTACACATTCTCTAAGCATATCCTCAAGGGTTTTGATGGTCTTCTAAGCTTGGCCTTCCATTTGAGGGTGGAAGGCTATAGAAAGCTTAACTGTAATACCAGTACCCCTTTGGAAAGACCTCCAAAAGTGTGAAGTGAGTTAAGCACCACAATTCGATATGATGGAGAAAGGAACTCCATGAAACCTTACCAAGTCATGAATGTACAACCTTGCAGAATAGTCAGCGAAATATATGGTCTAAATGGGTAGGAAATAAGTCGATTTTGTCATTCTATCAACCACAACTCAAATGGAATCAAAATCTTTTCTAGTCTTGGACAACCCAACCACAAAAAACATATTTATCTCTTCCCACTTCGAAGTAGGAATCTCAATATCTTGGTCAGGCCACTCGGCCTTTAATGTTCGAATTTGACTTGTTGACAACTATAACAACCGAAAATGAAGTTGGCAATGTCCCTCTTCATGCCTCCCCCACAAATACACATCCCTTAAATTACTATACATTTTGGTGGAACCGGGGTGGATAGAATAAGAAGAATTATGGGCCTTATCAAGGATTGTCTCCTTCAAACCATTAACACAAGGCATATATAACCTACCTTGGTACCTAAGGGAACCATCTCCCCCTTGGGAGAAGACCTCCACTTTGCCCTTTTTCACCAAGGCCTTCAATTCAAGCAAGGAGGAGTCAAGATCTTGCTTTTCTATCACCTCATCAACCAACGAAGACCTAGAAGCATCAACAACAACACCATCATTACTAACCTCTTCCAATATAACCCCCAATCTAGACAATAGATGCAACTCCCTAGCCATCTCCTTATCACGACTATCAACATGAGCTAGGCTACCCATAAACAACCTACTCAAAGCATCCACCACCATATTTGCCTTGCCAGGATGGTGATGCACACTCATATGATAGTCTTTAAGAAGTTCTAGTGACCTTCTTTCTCTCAAGTTGAGATCTTTTTGAGTGAAGACATATTGGAGGCTCTTATGATCGGTGAACACATCAACATGCACCCTATACAAATAATGTTGCCAAATTTTCAAAGCAAATACTACGGCGACCAATTCAAGATTATGAGTAGGGTAGTTCTTTTCATGCACTTTGAGTTACTTAGAAGTATAGGCTATCATCTTACAATTTTGCATAAGCATACAACTAAAACCAACCCTAGAAATATTATAATACACCATAAATCACTCAAGCCCATCTGGTAGTGACAATATAATAGTAAACACAAGCATATCTTTCAATGATTGGAAGATCCTCTCACATTCATTGTACAAATAAACTTAACCTTATTTTATGTTAATTTTGTCATAGCGGAAGCATCAGAAGAGAACCCATTCCTAAGCATCCAATAGTAGCCTACTAAGCCAAAGAAACTCCTAATATCCGATGGGGTAAATGGTCTAGGCTAATTTCTAATCGTATTAGCTTTTTTATGATCCACCTTTATACCATCCCCCGACACCGCATGCCCTAGGAAAGCAACCTCCTTCAATTGAAATTCACACTTTTCATATTTAGTATACAATTTCTCCTCCCTCAATCTTTGTAACACAACCCTCAAATGAGCCCTATGCTCCTCCCCGCCATAGGAATATATCAAAATATCATCAATGAATATCACAACAAAAGAATTGAGGTAGGGTTTGAAGACCCTATTCATATGGGCCACGAAAATGGTCAGTGAATTAGTCAAACCAAAAGACATCACAACAAACTCATAATGCCCATATCTAGTCCGGAAGGTCATCTTTGGAATATCACTCTCCCTTGCCTTCACTTGATAATACCCGGACCAAAAATCAATCATAAAGAAATGGCTAACCCCTTACAATTGGTCAGACAAATCATCAATCCATGGAAGAGGATACCTATTCTTGATAGTGACTCTATGGAGTTGTCGGTAGTCAATACACATCCTAAGGGACTCATCCTTCTTTTTCACAAACAACATCGGTGCACCCCAAGGTGATTGGCTAGGCCTAATGAACCCCTTCTCTAATAAGTCCCTCAATTTCTCCTTTAACTCCTTCAACTTCATTGGGGTCATATGGTAAAGGAGAATATAAGTGAGTTGAGTCTCGGGAAGGAGCTCTACACCAAAGACTATTTCTTTTTCGGGAGGAAAATTGGGAAGGTCATTTGGGAAGATATCAAGAAATTCATTTACAACCAGAATCGACTCTATGGGAAGGACTTTAGACTCCACATCCCTAACCCTCACAAGATAGTAAAGATACCCCTTAGAGATCAACTTATGGGATTTAATGCAAGAGATGAATCTACCCTTGACCACCACACCTTGACTATCCCACTCAAGGACAGGTTCATTTGGGAATTAGAATTTTACTCTATGGGTTCTAAATCAATAGAAGAATAGTATGCATGCAACCAATCTATGCCAAGAATTATATCAAAATCAACCATGTCTAACTCAATAAGATCACAAGGAAATATTTTATGCAAGATGCAAATAGGACAACTTTTATACACTTTTCGAGCAACAATATATGCACAAATAAGAGTAGATACCTCATATGACTCATGCAACAACACGGGGTCAATCTGAAGCTTTTTGGCAACAAATGGGGTAGCAAAAGAAAGAGTGGCACCCGAATCAATCAAAACATACACATCAAAATCAAAGATTTTCAACATACCGATAATAACATCGGGGACCTCATCAACCCCTTGCCTCCTATATAGAGCATAAAACTGATTGTGACTTGGGGAACCATCTTATCGACCACCTCTTCCAAAAGGAACCACATTAGCACCTTATGGACGAACCTCTTAGTCCTTGTTGCAATTTCAAGGGCAATCCACCCTTTTGTGACCCACCTCCCCACAACAAAAGCATGCATTAGTATCTCTCAAACATAGGTCCTTGTGACCCCTTCAACACCTAGGACACGCCTCATTAGGAACCACAACACTAACACCTTGGGTCCTTGGAAAGTCATTGACAACCGTTATTTGAAATGCATGAGAAGACCTTTGGCCTTTATGGAACCAACCATCCTTTTGGAACTTACCCTCAAAATGGCGCCTCTTGGCCTTTTGACCCCTTCTCTTTCTCAATTTCACCTCTTCAATTTGTTTAGCATAGGTCATTAAACGGGGAAAGTCCATATCACCAGTCAATATAGCGAATCAAAATTCTTCACTCACTAAGTCGGACACCCCCATCACGAACTTGCTCATGCTCGATCTTGGGTTGGCAACCAAGTAAGGAGAAAACTTTGAAAGTTGATTGAACTTGCGGGCATATCCCCTCACACTCATTGACCTTTGTCTCAAATTCATAAATTCCATTAATTTAACTTCCCTAAGCTCAAAAGAGAAGAACCAATTAAGGAAATCCATTTTGAACTCATCCCAAATCACCATATAGTTGACTCCCTTCTCTTTTATCTATTGGTTGTACCATATTTGTGCTACCCCTTTGAATGGGTAAGCTGCCAACTATGAATTTGGTTGTACGATATTTATGCTACCCATTTGAATTGGTAGGCTGCCAACTATGACTTTTCTTTTGGTCTCACACCTATGATAGCCAATATCTTCTAGACCTCATCAACGAACTCTTGAGGGTCCTCATCTACCTTTGTCCCATAGAAGTACAGGGGATTCGTTCTCATAAAGTCTGTCACTCAAGAAGCCGGTATAGGATCATGGGGGGCTTGGGCCCCTTCTATGGCTTGACTAGACACCACTTGTGCAAGCAAGGTGAGAGCATCCCTAAGCTCTCCGTTAGCCAATTGTTCCTCGGGTGTGCGGGTTCGTCTCTCTCTCATGTTAGGTATGATTTAGCAAAGCAAAGAATAAGCATTAGGGAAGGAAAGCTTACTTCAACTCTATAATACGACTTAGAACATGAAAAAGGAAAATAATTCCTCGAATATCTAATAACCTCCTACTTATAGTTGTGGAGCACAAAACAACTATGAATAAGACCCTATTTGACGCGGTGTGTTGGACTGCAAGGATCTAACAACCTAGTGCTCTGATACCAAGTTTGTCACAACCCAATGCTAGGGCCTGGCCATAACATGGTGCATGGGGAACTGGTAGGGACCCTATGCAAGCCGCTTAGCATGTCATTACATATCCTTGGATATGGAAGCAATAAAACATAGAAAGAAGTAGTAAATCAAGATATACGGGCTAAAGGGACAACTAGATAACATTAATGTCAATAGTTAAAAGGAGTCAAGCTCATAACATAGATACATAACATGTCCAATAACACCTCTACTATATAAGATAAGAGCAGGAGCCAAGAAAAAACAACTGGGCTCACCCTCATAGTCAATACATAAGTCAAAGAAAGAAATTCTTAATACATAGCAAGAGATCATAAGAAATATCCATGGAATGGAGGATTCATCAACAAGCTTGAGCGAAGTCGTACTAGCCATGTGGAGCAGAATGCTTAAGCGGGACTCCAATTCCTACATGGTGATATCATGTAGGCATAGTGTATGAGTTAATATGTTTGAATGTACTAAGTATTTAGGATTTAATGTAACAATAGACAGGCATCAGAATCAAAATGCTTAATTAGACTATCGATGAGCATATGGCAATATGACATGAATGCAGGACACTTGAATTAAATCATACTTTCATAGAACATAACATTTATGAAGGGAGTGACCATTTCTTAGTACAATCCAAGGCCTATCACCCACTTAGAGAGGCGCAAGAGGTACGACCCCTTTTGTGAGGTTGTTGAGGTACAAATCCCCCAACAGGTTGATAGGTACAAACCCCCAACATAGTTGATGGAGTACATACCCCCCAACAAGGTTGATGTGTAAAAACCCCCAACATGGTTGATGGATAGTCACACTCTACCACCTGTGGTGACAGGAGTACAAACCATCCAATAGGTTGATTGAGTACAAAACCCCAACAAGGTTGATGGATGGTTGTACCATACCACCCATGGTGACCGGAGTATAAATCCCTGATAGGTTATCAAGGTACAAATCCCTTGACATGGTTACCTGGTGCACGACCCCCAAGTAGGGCATGGTCACAAGCTAACACTACCTCTCATCATCATCTAGTCATCATGTACATAAATACATTTCATTATCATTTCACCATCATTCTATCCTTATTTCATCATAATATAACAATCATATGCATACATATATTTCATCATCATTTCATCACCATTCTATGATTATTTCCTCATCATATAGTCATTCAACTCATAAGACAAGTATTGGGCCCTTAACTACTCAATAAGCCATAATCGGATATTTTATCAAATACTTAGAGGGTGTGTAGTGCTAGTGTAAAATCATGCAATTCAAGAGCGAAATCATACTACAAAATTCAATGTAAAACCTTCTATAGATACTTGGTAACACTCTCAAGCAATATACATCACAACCCCTCATTAAATCGCAATCCCCAAAACAAAAATATGAAGTTGGATTTTAGATATCAAGCATGGATTTTTAGATATATGGAAATTACGATTCTGGGCACTTTCGAGGCACATTTTTGAGCACTTTTGGGGGTCATTTTAGCAAATGCATGACTTACCCAACCAAATGCTAGCAATGGTGGTGCTTTCTGATAGTGAATCGGCATAACATTTTCCAACCTATGGCCATCTGTACCATATACATATATATGTAATCACTTAGTCAAATAGGCCCCATACCTCCGATTATAGCTCGAAGTCCACGCATAACATACCATGTATGATATAAATATCGAATGCACATAATGGGACATAACATTAATTTAGCCAATCTGGCTCATTGGTAAACTTATCCTCATAACATCATTATCATTGTCATAGCATATACACATGACTCATGGGATCTTACATATCTTTTTAATAAGTTTGACAGCTTAATTCAACATTTACAATGAGGCCTTAACTCGTAAAATGTTCATAAAGTTGTTTTACATAATGCTTATACTTGCTCCCATATCAATTATTAAAAGAAAGTATTTTTTAAAAAAAGGAAGTGCCTTAGTAATTTAAATCGGAGCATTACGCTAAAGATTATCGAAAATCAATGCGTTACTTGTTAAGTACTTCAAGTATGTTTTCAGTTTTGCAAAAGGACTTATTATGACCTACATTGCCTTCGTAATCTACATTTATTTAGTGAAACTATATCGAGAAGAGAAACACCTTGAATATATGAATAGGTAGTCAGGAAACCAACAAAATGATATATAACTATTGGATATGCACTTTAAGCGAACGAACAGAACATCAAACTTATATCATCATGAAAATGACGCAGTTTCAATCCCAATGCCTTTCAAAAAAGGTCTTTTTAGCAACAAAATAGTAAGATATTGCATTTGACATTTTCAAAAATTTTCCAGATTTCGTGCTAAAAGGAGGGACGGAATATAGCCTTAACATACCTTTCTAATGATTGCCCAATTGCTCAAAGTGTCTGCACGAAAGTTGTTCCTTACATCCTAAGCTTTGTAATGTCTATATATGCATCTTAAACACACCTATAAATAGTCCAAAGTTAAGTATTAATGACAAGACTCGCCATAGAGTACTTACGCAAGGAAATATCCGTAGAACTTTGCGAAGATAACCATAAAGCAGCCCCAAAATTATTATGTAAATAGACCAGCTGCAAACCAACAATAACCAGCAAGAACACTATCATTTTTAAACCCAAAAATAGCCCCAAACATAGCTAATAGGATGGAAACACAATTGTAAAGCGTAAGGCACACATTTCTGTGCATATGGACTAATTTTAATGGTAAAAATGTGAAACACTCACCAAAATCACTTTATCTTTAGTTTATGTTCTGTTTTTGGAAGAAATAGTATTGATTTTATCTTTCAAAAGCTCAAATTAGCTGACATCTAGGTGGGTTGACCCAACCCAGCCCATGACCTAGTTTCCTGCTTTGGCAGTCCAAGTTAAACGGTAATAAAATTTTTGTTCTAAGGTTGGTTTCATACATGGTTTGGTGTGTTGCAAACTAAACTCATAGATATTCAATTTGATGGGACATAGAACTTCTAACTCCTTATAGTTTGCGATTTATGACCTGATATATTTGACCCAACTTTAAGAAGGAATTCTTAATAAAACTTAAGGTAACTTTGGCCAACCTTTATCTTGCATCTTTCTTGATTCCAAACATAATGTATAACCTTTGTTCTATTAAAAATAATCTTTAAAATCCATTATTAGTAAATTATACACTATTAGTCCTATCCGACAAGTAAAGCTTATTTTAAACCTTCCGAAAAGGGCAAGGTGTCACTCGAGCAATTTCTTTAATCCCAAATGTATATTTATAGGAGATTCCTTTGACTTGAAACTTTAATTTCTTGATACTACCACTTATTAGAAGCCCTATTATCCTTAGGGGTTATCAAAAATCACATATTCCTTATATAACATGCCACACAATTTACATTACGGAAGACGAGAAAGACGGCATCTCACAGAAGTGAAGTTCAACAATAATATCTCCAATATTCACTATGCCCAAGGACAACATGATCCAACAATCTGCATTCTCATATCACCCGAGATTCTCAATATCATATCATAAGTCAATGCATATCAATCTCTATCAATCACTTTCATATCATAAGGAAGTTTTGCAATTAAATCTAATTCTCACAATTACCCATGTAGTTTTCAACAACAATTTAAGGATAAGCAAGGTTTAGGAATCCATTTGCCTTATTTACTAGCCAAATAAACCCAAAATCGGAGCTTTTCCTTTTGATATCTCATTTGAAACATAATAATCTAATCAAATGATCATGACCCAAGCCTAGGGCCTTGACATAACATGGTGAATGGGAACCCAAAGGGACCTAAACAAGCCTCTTAACATACCAATCACACATCCTTGGTCGTGGAAGTAAAGTAAACAACAACAAGAGATAATAAAAAGGGAAAATGGGACTAAGGGAAGTCTTTGATATTATAAAAGCATAAATCATCAAGATTATAGCATAAATACATTATAATATTCCAACAATACCTCTAAACTTAGAATGGAGCGGGGTTCAAGACCTTTTTTGGGTTCAGCCTCATAATGTCAAATGTTCAACATATAGAGGTCTAATAGATAGAAAGAGAAAGTAAATAGTGTGCTCGAACTTGAGGACTCACCAATCTTATCTTCGAATGATCTCACTAGCCACGTGAAGGATGATGAAGAGGAGCTTTGGTCCCTAAATGGTGATATTACGTAGGTATAAATTATGCATTAGTTCATTTGAATGAATTAAATATGTAGGATACGATGCAACAAGACATAAGCCAATATAGTCAAAATTTATAATCATAGTCAATATATAGCATAATTTTCAATATGATATGCATGATCAATGCTCAAAGTAAAACATACTTATAAATCACTCAACTTGCGTAGAACTCAATACATATGTGGTAAGAGACCTCAACTGACAAAGAATAAGACCAAGCGAGCTACAAATTAGAATCTTTATGATTACCCCTTATTGGTAAAGAAGTGGTCTACTTATTAAGATAAACCATACTTCACTTTACAGGAGCCCATTCCATTTTGGAGAAGTAACCTTCCTTATAGGAACAAGTCCCATTTCGGGAAGAATTTCAAGAGAAAGTGCTCTAAATAGATCCACTAGTAAAGTAAGGGAAAAGTATACTCCCATGTTGGTACATAGTTTGAGGAAAGGAATATGACCCTATGGACATGGTCCATGCCACATCCAATCCATCGGTGCTAAGTCTAGTCCAACGGAACAATAGAAATAACTATACCTTAACAATTTATAAGAAATATGGAAACATGACATGAGTATCTCTAAAACATCTTTGACCTCTAATGGTGAGACTAACTTTAAAACATAAGAATATATTATCATCAATCATTACCTTTGCATTAACACCAAAGGCCCACAAGAGGTAAAATCTTTGAAAAAGGGCTTAATCCGGCATTTAAAACATCAGAAACATTTCATGAATTCAATACATTTTTTGAAAGCCCAAAATCATCATAAAGTTGCCTGCCTCATAAATTGTGCAATAGATCATCAATAACTCTAAGAACCTTGTTAAGACATTCTATCAAACACTTGGTAGGTATGTAATGCTTAATTAAAATCATGCAATTTAGGAGTGTAATAATATGTGAAAAGTTAATGCAAATCAACACACCAACATATATTAAAACCCTCATATAGAATACCTTGATATTCATCATCAATGCTCATAATAGATCGTAGTTTCATAATTCATAACATGCATAGTCTCAATAGACAAAACTCATTCATAGTACAAGCTTAAAATAGATAGTCATGTATAATAAATCAACACTTTATAAAATTCCAATATAATTTATACTCTTAATCCATAATAGAAGATACCTATGGATATTATAACTTAAAAACATGCAATTTACATAAAAATGGATATTAGGCTCCATGGGTGAAAGGGCCCAATTGATGAAACTGACATACCTAAATTTGAGAATTCCTTGATGTAGACATAATGGAGACTTGAAGCTTGAATGGAGTTCTTCAGATCCAATATTTAGCTTGAGACACTTGAATTTGGTTGAAAATTTTTGATAAAACGGTTGAGCAGTTTTAGAGAGGGTTTTTGAGTGATATGGAGTTGAAAAATGGCTAGAAATGGAATATTTCACCTGTGAAATGGCATGGCGCCATGACCCAAGTATCTTAGGCTGAAACAGATAATTAAGGAAGTGAAAACCTTGCTCCACAATGTGTTCGCGTCATGGAGCCATCGTGGACCCATACTATTTTGTGAAAAGTAGGTTAAAATTATTTTTTGCTATAGGTCTTCTAAAGTCCAGTTTATACCCATTTTCCAATCAATTTTGCCCCCTAATCAAGAAAATGAAGTTGAATTTTTGATATCATGCACAAATTTTGAGATATATAAAAATTATAATTAAGGGCATTTCTGAAGAACATTTTTGGTGCATTTCAATATCTCCCCTTTGGGAACATTCGTCCCTGAATGTCAGAAAACGTACCTAAGACAACCAATCATGAAAATTTCTGCCCGATATGAATGCAACAAATGCTAAATGTTATTTTCAAAAAATCTCAACATGGATGTAAAAAATCACCATAAGCTTTTTACCATGAACATGAATGCATGCAAAGTGACATAAGGGGTGAAACTTATGACTTGAAATCATAGATAGGACTTAATTTGTTATATTAAGAATGAATAGAATGAAATAGGTATAGATATCACTTCTTTAAGTCCATTCCATTTCCCCAAGTGACACTTTCGACTTGTTGATTCCTCCAAAGAACTTTGACAGATGCCACGTCATTGCCCCTTAACCTCTTTTCTTATCTATCCAATATTTCAACCGGGACCTCCTCATAGGTCAAATTATCTCGTACGACTCCCACAACCTCTAAGGGCACTATAGCATTTAGGTCACACATACACTTCCTCAACATCCACATATGGAAGACTGCATGAAACATGTCCATATATATAGACAACTCCAACTCGTAGGCTACCTTACCAATCCTTTTTACCACCCTATAAGGACCCATAAAATTTAGGCTTAATTTTCCTTTCATGCCAAATCAAACCACACCTTTCATGGGTGAGAGCTTCAAGTAAACTCAATGATTAACCTTAAACTCAAGACCTCTCCTTCTCACTTCGGAATATGACTTTTGCCCACTTTGAGCTGCCTTCAAACTTTCCCTCATCAACATCACCTTCTCCAAAGCATCCATAATCATACCTAGTACAATCAAAGCCATCTCACCAACCTCACAAAGGTACCTTCCCATAGTCTCTATCCACTCTCATGGAATACAAAAGAATAGAATAGGATGAATCATGAGCCTCTCTCCAAATTAATTCCCTCAAGTCATCAACATTAGGCAGACATAATCTACCTTGGTACCTAAGGTACCATCTCCCCTTTGGGCGAAAAGATCCACTCTACCATCCTTCACCAAGGTCCTCAACTCTAGCAAGGTGGAATCATGGTCTTGTTTTGCCTGTCCCTCCTCAATCAAAGAAGATTCAAAACCATCAACAACCAACAACAACAACATACCTAGTATAATCTCACAAGTGGGGTCTAGGGAGGGTAGAATGTATGCAGACCTTATCACTACCATAGAAGTAGAGAGGTTGTTTCTTGAAAACCCTCATCTCAAAACCCATAAGTAAGAATAAACTAGATATGACAAAAGGAGGGAAGGGAACAGAACAATAGAGACTAATAATGATAGTATGTAAATAAGGTAAACTAACACATAATATAATAGGTAATGTGAATACATGGAAAAAAATACCTAACCCTACCATTAGCCTGCTACTCTAATTCGAGACCTCCATTTTTCTCTATCTAAGGCCATGTCCTCAGTAAGATCAAGTTCCGTTAGATATTGTGTAATCACCTCCCCCAGTACTTCTTCGATCTACATCTACCCCTCTGAGTATCTCCCAAAACCAGCCTCTTCCATCTCCTAACAGGACTATCGGTACTCCATCTCTGCACATGTCCAAACCATCACAGTCTCACTTTCCTCATCTTTTCAGACACTGTGGCCACCTCTAGATTTTCCTAGATGGTCTCATTCCTAACCTTGTCACTCCTAGTGTGACCACACATCAATCTCAGCATCCTCATTTCTGCGACATGCATCTTCTGAACATGTGCCTTCTTAATTGGCCAACACTCCACTCTATACAATAATGATGGTCTAACTACCATTCTGCAAAACTTATCTTTGAGTTTTGGTGGTATCTTCTTGTCACACAATACTCCAGAGGCAAGCCTCCATTTAGTCCATGCTGCCCCAATATGATGTGTGACATCATTGTCGATAGTGCCACTACTCTATATGATGGACCCCAAATACTTAAAGTTTTCTCTCTTGAGGATAGGTTGAGTGTCAAGTCTCACATCAGAGTTTGCCTCATCCCTTTCAACACTGAACTTGCACTCTAAGTATTCAATTTTATTCTTACTCAATCTGAAACCTTTGGACTCCAAGGCGTGTCTCCAAACCTCTAACCTATCATTAACTTTAGTCCGACTCTCATCAATTAGTACTATGTTATCTGCAAAAAGCATACACCATGGTATCTCCTCCTGGATAGAATGCGTCAGCTCATCCATCACCAAGGCAAACAAGAAAGTGCTCAACATAGATCCTTCGTAGAGTCCTATCTCAATAGTAAAATACTCATAGTTTCCTCCCACCATCCTTAATCCCTCTGATATAAGCCACTTGTATACCTTTCACCTCTAGACACCTCCATAAGACATCCCTTGGGACTTTGTCGTAAGCCTTCTCGAGATCAATGAACTCCATATGAAAATCCTTTTTTCTTTACCTATATTCTCTACTAACCTCCAAACAAGAGGAATTGCTTCAGTAGTTACCATCTCGGTATGAATCCAAACTGGTTCTCCAAGATAGATACTACTCTTCGCACCCTTATCTCCACTACTCTCTCCCAGAACTTCATAGTGTGGCTTAACAACTTGATACCCCTGCAACTGTTATAGCTTTGAATATCTCCCTTGTTCTTGTATAATGGAACCATTGTACTCCTCCTCTATTCATCAGGCATCTTAGAAGTCTTCATAATAGCATTGAACAGTCTAGTCAACCACTCAATGTCATCCTTGACCATGTTATTCCATAAGTCTACCGGAATCTCATCGGGCTCGACCACCCTCCCTCTCTTCATCCTACTAATAGCCCATCTTACCTCCTCAACTTTGAACCTCCTGTAATACAAAAAATCACGATGGTTTTCGGAGCTTGCCAACTCACCCAACTCAATATCCCTATCTCCTTTTCCATTTAAGAGTTAATGGAAGTAGGCTTGCCACCTTAATTTAATGGAAGCGTCATCCACTAACACCTCGCCCTCTTCATCCTTGATGCACTTCACCTGGTCCAAGTCATAAGTTTTTCTTTCTCTAACTTTAGTGAGCCTATACAATCTCTTTTCCTAGCCTTTATCACTTAACTCTTCATAAAGGTGCTCAAACACTACTAACTTAGCATTTGTTACCGCCATCTTTGCTTCTGACTTGGTCGTCTTATAGATTACCTTAAGCTTTTGCTTTTCATCGTCATCCCTACATTCCAACCACTCTGTGTAAGCGACCTTCTTATCTTTCACTTTACATTAGACTTCATCATTCCACCAACAATCACCTTGATGTCCACCAAAGGTCCCTCTCGAAACCCCTAGTATCTCGGTAGCTACCTTTCTGAACCACCATACCCCCATTATGAACTTCATCCAACCTAACCCCTAATCTTGCCAACTCTTTGCCACCAGCATAAACATGAGCTAGACTACCCATAGACACCCTACTTAGAGCATCAGCCACAACATTTGCTTTACTGGGTTGGAGACTCTTGTGGTCGGTAAACACATCAACATGAACCCTATACAAGTAATGACACCAAATATTCAAAGCAAATACCACGATGCCAATTCAAGATCATAGGTGGGTTAATTTTTCTCATGCACCTTAAGTTACCTAGAGGAATATGCTATCACCTTACAATTTTGCATCAAAACACACCCCAAACAAATTCTTAAGGCATCATAATATACAACAAATCTTCCAACCCTTTCGGTAGTGACACGATAGTAGAAAAGACAAGCTTATATTTCAAAGTTGGGGAACTCTTCTCACATTCATCGGTCTACACGAATTTTGCTTTCTTTTGGGTCAACTTAGTCATACGGGAAGATATAGAAGAGAAACCATTCACAAACCTCCGATAATAACATGCCAAATCTAAGAAACTTCTAATGTACGATAGAGTCAAAGGTTTAGGCTAATTTTTTATCACCTCCATTTTCTTAGGATCCACCTTAATGCCATCACCTGACACCACATGCCCTAGAAAAGCAACCTCTTTCAACTGAAACTCACATTTCTCATATTTGCATATAACCTCTCCTCCCTCATGATATGCAATACCACCCTCAAGTGACTCACAAACTCCTCCTCGCTATTAAAATAAATCAAGATATCATCAATGAAAACTACCACAAACAAGTGAAGGTAGGGTTTAAAGACCTTATTCATGAGATCCATAAATATAGTCAGTGCTTTAGTCAACCCAAAGGACATAACCACAAACTCAAAGTGCCCATATCTAGTACAAAAAGTCATCTTGGGAATGTAACACTCCCTCATGGTCACTTGGTGATACCCGAACGAAATATCAATCTTAGAAATGCGACTAGCCCCTTGAAGTTAATCAAAAAGGTCATCAATCCTTGGTAGAATATAATTGTTCTTTATGGTGATTCTATTAAGTTGCCAGTAATCAATGCATATTCTAAGAGAACCATCTTTTTTCTTCACAAAAACACCGGTGCACCCAAAGGTGACATACTAGACCTTATAAAACCCTTTTCTAACAAATCCCTCAATTATTCCTTCAACTCCTTCATCTTCTTTCAGGCCATAAGGTAAAGGGGAATAGAAGTGGTTCGAGTATCGAGAAGGATGTCTATACCAAAATCTATTTCCCTTTTGGGAGGAACACCAAAAAACTCATTAACCCAAGAAACTGACTCAATAGGAAGGACTTTGGATTCAACATCCCTAACCCTCACAAGATGATAAAGATAGCTTTTAGAAATCAACTTTTGGGCTTTAAGAAATGAAATGAATCTATCATTGACCATCACATCATGATTCTCCCACTCATGGATAGGCTCATTACAGAATTAGAATTTAACCTATAGGTTCTACACTCAATAGAAGCATAATATGCATGCAACAAATCCATCCCAAGAATGATATCAAAATCCACTATATCTAATTCAACAAAATCACAAGGCAAGATTTTATGCAAGATGAACACGGGATAATTTCTATAGACTCCTTTAGCAACAATAGACTCACCAATGGATGTAGATACTTCATAAGGTTCACACAATAATTCAAGACTAACGTAAAGCTTTTTGGCAACAAAAGGAGCAACAAAATAAAGAGTGGCACTCGAGTCTATCAATGCATACACATCAAAATTAAAAAAAAACTTTAACATACCTGTGAAGCAACATGCCAAGTCTAATGACCCCTAAAGAGGTATGGTTGTGCACGTTGACGGTCATCCTCACAGTCCTTAGTAACCTATGGACAATGTTCGGACTCATGATCCTTTTGCACCATACTTAAAACATGAACTCGAACTGGCCAAACAATATCTTGGATGGTGCTTCCCATACTTGTGGCATAGAGGAGAAGCTGGAACACCCAAACCCTTACCCTTCCTTTGAACATATGTATAGTCACCAATCTTGTGTACCAGGTTGCCACACCCAAAGCATGCACTCGTGTTCCTCAGACATGTGCCACTATGATTTCTACCTCATTTTAGGCACATAGGATGAGTGATCTAAGCAATGCTATTGAGATTAGCATATGGGAGCCTCCCTTTAAATGGTGCCATTCTTCTCCTTTCCTTTGAGGCCACCAGACAACCTTTTAAATAATGCCAAACACCACCACATTTGAAGCAATCCGTAATCCCACGCCGAGCACCTTCCTTGATATTTATTGCCACATACTTGACAAGTGGCAAAAAGGGTTCTTTTCTTTGGGTACTCAGGCATCGGTAGTCTGGTAGAAGTTGAAGTGACATTAGCGCAGCTTCTCTTAGGCCTTCTTTTCCGTATCTCTTTATTTAAAGCCTCAATGGAAACCACTGACTGGTTGAGTTAGGTTGTCACAGCTTTGGACAATATCTATAGAGCATTATGACCCTCCACATTGGAAATGTCATCGTTCTGAATAGCTTCAGACATGTTCTAAAATGTAATAGGTAAGAATCAGGAATAAGCCTTAGAGGACTCATCTCTATGGCACAATATAGATCATGAAGAAGGAAAATATTTCATAAAATGCCTCATAGCCTCTCATTCATAGTTGTGGCATACTTCACAACCTTGAATAAGACTCTAATCGACATGGTGTGTTGGATTTTGAGGACCATTAACAAACTAGTGCTCTGATATCAAGTTTGTCACAACCCAAGCCTATGGCCTAGATGTGACATGACAAATAGGAATCCAAAGGGACCTAAACAAGCCTATTAACATATCAATTACACATCTTTAGTTGTGGAAGCAAAGTAAACAACAACAAGAGATAATAAAAAGGGAAAGTGGGACTAAGGGAAGTCTTTGATATCATAAAAGCAAAAAGAGTCAAGCTTATAGCATAAATACATTATAATATTTCAGCAACACCTCTATACTTAGAATGGAGTGGGGACCAAGACACTTTCCAGGCTCACACTCA
Source organism: Solanum sejunctum (assembly GCA_025642045.1). Classification (NCBI taxonomy): domain Eukaryota; kingdom Viridiplantae; phylum Streptophyta; class Magnoliopsida; order Solanales; family Solanaceae; genus Solanum; species Solanum sejunctum. The sequence continues at coordinate 3,682,865 of JAOTQJ010000049.1, forward strand.
TAATGTCTAATTTTCAACATAAATAAGTCTTAGAGATAGCAAGAGAAAGTATATATTATCCCCGAACATAAGGACTGATCAAGCTTATCTTCGAATAATCTCATTAGCCATGTGTAGGATGATCAAGAGGAGCTCTGGTTCCTACATGGTATGTAGACACAATATATGCATTAGTATGTTTGAATGTACTAAGTATGCAAGATGCGATACAACAAGACATAAACCAATATATTCAAAATGCATAATCATAGTTAATACATAGCACAATTTCAACATGGTATGCATGATCAATGCTTGAAGTAAACCATGCTTATAAATCATTCAACTTACATAGAACTCCTTACATATGTGGGAAGAGACATCAAACAACAAAGAATAAGACCAAGCGAGCTACAACTTTTGGAATCCCAATAATTACCCCTCATCGGTAAATATGTGGTCTACTTGCAACGCAAGTCATATTTCACGTTATTGGAGCCCATCCGATTTCGGAGAAATAAGCTTCTTCAATGGAACGCATCCCATTTTGCAAAAGATTTTATGAGAAACATTGCCTTATGGGAGCCCATCCCATTTTGGGAAGAATTTCAAGAGAAAGTGTACTAAATGGTTCCACTAGTAAAGCAAGGGTAAAGTATACTCCTTTGTTGGCACCTAGTCTGGGGAAAGGAACATGAATCCATGGAGATGGTCTATGCCACATCCAATCCATCAGTGTTAAGCCTAATCTCAAGGAATACGCGAAATAATCATACTTTAACAATTTGTAAGTAACACAGAAACATGACATGAGTAGCTCTAAAATATCATTCACCTCTAATATTGAGCCTAACTTTAAAACATAAGAATAGATCATTATCAAACATTACCATTGCATTAACATCAAAGGACAACAAGAGGTAAAATCTTTTAAAAGTACCTAATTTGGCATTCACAACATCATAGATATTTCATTAATTCAATACATATTTTGAAAGCTCAAAACCATTATAAAGTCTCTTGACTCATAAATTATGCAATAGATCATCAATAACTCTAAGAACCTTTGTCAAGTTATTTTATCAAACACTTGGTGGGTGTATAATGCTTGTTCAAAATCATGTAATTTAAGAGTGTAACAATATGTGAAAACTTAATGCAAATCAACCCATTAATATATAGTAAAAATCCTCATATAGAATACCTTGAAATTCATCATCAAATCTCATAATAGATTAGATTTGATAGCTCAAAACATGCATAGTCTCAATAGGCAATACCTATTCATAATACAAGCTTAGAATAGATAGTTCTGTGTAATAAATCAACATTTCATAAAACCTCAACATAATTTATATTGATAATTCATAATAGAAGATACCCATAGACAATACAACTTGAAAACGTGCAATTTTCATAAAAATGGAGATTAGCTCCATGGGTGAAAGAACCCAATGGATGAAACCACATACCTAAATTTGGGAATTTCTTGATGTAGACATGAAGTAGAATTGAAGCTTGAATGGAGATCTTGAGATCCGAAATTATGCTTGAGACACTTGAATTTGGATGAAAATTTTTTATAAAATGGTTGAGAGGTTTTAGAGAGGGTTTTTGAGTGATATGGAGTTGAAAAATGGCTAGGTATGGGATATTTCACATTTAAAAGGGCATGGGGCCATGACCCAATTATCTTAGGCTAAATCAGAAAATTAAGAAAGTGATAATACTGCTCCGAGACCGATTTGAGTCGAGGAGCCATCGCAGACCCACAAAATTTTGCGAAAAGTTACCCCATTTTTTTTCTACGGACCTTTTAAAATCCGAGTTATACCCATGTCCCACTCATTTTGTCCCCTGATCAAGAATATGAAGTCTGATTTTTGATATCACGCACGAATTTTGAGATATATAGAAATTATGATTATGGGCATTTTCGAAGCACATTCTTAGGGTGTTTGACAAATATGGATTGACAATCTAAATACAAAGATAATGAAATTAAAATCAAATAATTTAGGAAAAAAGGCAAAATGGTCCAAAAATCTCATCCCAAAAATTGTTCTCAAAAACTGAAATTTTTTATATGAAAATTTTCTCAAGTAATAAGAGATCTAATGGTGAAAATCATTCTGAAAAAAGGAATTAAAACAGACTCACAATCACTATTTTTTCTATCAAACATCAATGTCCAAGAAAATCCTAATTTCTCCGATTCAAAATTCAAATTTGGATCTTAAAATAATGAATTGATTGAAAGCAATTCGAGATACATGTTAGAAATACATTACCCAAAAGCTTTATTTCAAAATTCCTTGGAAATCTCCTCAAAACCGAGCTTTAGAAATGTAAAAAATGGTGAAATTGGCAAAAACTTTTAATTTTTAATTAAAACACTGCACAAGTCACATAAACACTCCGCTGATGCAGATAAAGGTCCACGAACAAAGAGAACATATTGGATAAACCTATAGTAACATGGAATGTTCAGAGAATAAGCCTTCGTGAATACAGAGGCCAATGCCACGAAGGTGGACCACAATCAGACTACACAAGACATCAGCAATTGCGCAACACTCAAAATCCCAGAATGGATCCTCGAGATTCATTTGGAGTCCCATGAACACAAACTAGATATGCAACCCTATCAGAAACATCAATGCTCCTTACTCAATGGAACTATCAGAATTTGATTTTGAGCTCTCCTTAACCCAGAACCCTATAAAGTTTATTAACATTAATAAAAAAACTCAAATACCCAAAATGACCTTGAAAGTTCTAAAAATTTTAATCAAATCACTTATAGCGTTAGTTTCACTATCCAAAACTACTAGGACTGTCGGAATTCTGATTAAAGCTTTTAAATTCTGAATGTTGGACAAAGTCAAACTATGATTCAAATTCAATTGAAAATGTAACCTTAGGTCCAAAATCTTCATTTTAACTCCGAATTCAGTTCTGTCAGTTCTCCTAGATCAAATTCTTCATTCTGGATCTAATGGAATCGACATAATTGCATTCCTACTCCTAAAACTCAAGATGACCTCAAAAATCTCAAACTTTAAGCCTTTAAAAACTCCTTTTTTTCGCAAAATCTCAACTTTCCACGGAGTTTTCAAAATTTGACTTTTCAACTTATTCAAAAATGATTCAAAGCAACTTTCTGGAAGTGTGAAACGACAATTTAGCTAAAAATTCCAAAAATGACCTAAAGGATCATTACAAGCTATTAATGATAAATATTTTCTAAATAGTAAGTTTCACTGTTAATAACTCTAAATTATGATCATTTTTATTTTTAAATTATTACAATTTTCAGTGGCATATTTATTTCGCAATATATTAGGCATTTTTGTCATTATTTTTTGTTGAATATTGTAGTGTCAGTACTCATATAATATCTTTTGTTGTTTTTTCAAGAAACATGTAAGATGGTTTTATTTAATTTTAGTTGGACTAGAGAAATATTTGAAGTATAAGTATTATTTGTATGGATACTTTACCAACAATAAGAACCGGAAAACTTGATATATTTGAAAACATCCGAAAACATCAAGTTTTATTAGTTTAGTTTGGTTTATAAATTTCAAATTCTGACACAAATAATTTGATTTAGTATTTGAAAAGTTCGAACCAACTCGATCCATATTAACTCCTAATTATACATGTTTATAGTTAATAACATTCAGAATTGAACATTTCTAGCAAAATGTAGTAATGAAACTGTAATTATTTTTATATAAAATTATATCACAAATTGGCGGGATTTTGACTTTGGGAATTTAAACTGCAGTTAATTGATATCATCACAAATTGTGAGGATTATTGACTGCCGCAATATGTAAAAAGAAACTAGCTACTCTACCTAGTCAGAAATGTTATGCCCCACAAAATCAACCTAAAGTCGCTAAAAGAGTTATGTTGATAGGTGTGTTTGACCCTCAGAGTTCATGAAGCGTGATCAAGTTTGGTTGAGGATATCACTCATGAAAGGTGTCATGAGGGTCGGGGAGAAAAGCAAGCTCAACCCTAAATATATAAATTGGTCCTTTTGAGATTCTAGAAAAAGTGGTTGAGGTGACCTACATACTTAGCCCTCAAGTAGGATAAGAAAAATAGGAAAGTTATTCGCCACAAAATCCTTCTTATCGTCACACCTGATTTTTTTCATTTTAATTAGTTCTGTACTTGTAGCATAATAATGCTAAAAATGTTGTCAAATAAAAATATTTTATATTGTATGTTATATTATACCTTTTATAATATTTATTAAATTAGCTTCAATAGCTTGATATGCCATATATCGATGCACGCGGAATACTCCTATAAAAAGAAAAGAAAAACAAAACAATATATCCAACTAATTCATAAGTATCATATTCTCATCAATCTTTTTAGATATGTAGTAAAATGAAAAAATCTTGATTTGAACATATTTCATGGATATGCATGTCGTACAAAATGACTTTAACTTAAATTAGCTCAAGGAAGATAAAAGGGTCGTCGTTATCTCAAAACGCCACATATATATCATGTCTAATAGGAGGTGTAGTTAAAAATTAACATTTATGAATTTGAAATTTTTCACTGAACTTATTAGCTCATGATAGCTAGTGGGCTTACACTAAAATTCCATACATAGTAAAATTTATGAAACAAATGTAGAGTCTAAGTAATAGTGACTGAGTTCTTTTGAATATGTAGCTAATATTCTCTCTACCCTTATGTCCATTGTGTAAAACTATTTTTGGGATAAACTCCATTTATAAAAGATAGTAGGATTTCAAATAAGCTCCCATAATTAAGTTAATGAAATTATCACCATACAGAATATGTCAAAAGTGTATATACAAATTTTCTCTGTTTAAAAAAGAATGACCTAGTTTGGTTTGGCATGGAGTTTAAGAAAAAAAAATTCAATCTTGAGATCCTAAATATAAACTTAAGTCCAATATATAAAAATGTTCTTTAAATCTTGTAGCAAAAATATGTCATGTGGAAACTTCAATTAAAGTGTTGCAAAAAAGGAAAAAATAATCATTCTTAGTTACGCTATGAAAGTTCCATTTGACAGAACTCATATAATTGAACATTTGTGGTATACATTGCTTTCATAATTTTGTACACGTGATGACAATGAAGAAATGGATGGGTGATATCGAGTTTTCAAGTTCCCTTCCACCCTTACTATACTAATTTTCAGATTTTTAGGGATAATCGGCACATAATTCTAACAGCTTCATTCACACAGTTATTTTAAATTTTATTGTATTTAAACATCGATCACTTAGAACACCATCTGCTCCAAGGCCTTTTACAATGTATATATGTTTTTATTAATAAAGTCTACATATACTTTCAGCAAATCATAGCCTATCTCAATGCCAAATTGTTTATCCTAGCATCCATGCAACTCCACTTCTTGCCCAAGAATTGAATTCCTGACGAAGAATCAAGAAAAACAGCTTTTTTTTTGAGAGAGAGTTTCTCCTTTCCACCTTTGTGGAGCTCCTTAATCTAAAACCTAGGGCTCTTTTTAGGAGGTAATCCTCTTAATTAAGATTAGGAGTTAAAACCCAACAAGATAATTTAATTAGGTTTCAGCTTCCTTGCATGTCTTCATTGTAGCCTACGGCAGCTTGTGTTGATGGTACCCACTCTAGTCGTGGATTTTAAATAAAATGGATATGATGGGACTTGTAAATGCTCAATAACGGTGTCACAAAATATTCAATAAAAACTAAACAAGTGGTTACACATAGCAACAATATGACACGTGCCCATGTGACATGAATTGCTTATTGAGAGAGCAAAATATTACAAGTATGTTTAGATGATTAAACTTTTGACCTTTAACGAGAGATTTCTAATGAGTTTTGGATACTAAATGTATAATAAAAATTTTGGTCCATTTGAATAAACTTATAATTTTTCAGTCACTTCTATCTTTTTCAAGTAGTTAAAAATATATTTTTTTATTTTACCCAAATATTGAAAAAGTGTTCAAGATTATTTTAACTGCATGCTGTTGAATAAGCCAAATGCAAATAGAGGTCTTCCAGAGAAACTTCTTCAAAAGTTTACACTCTTGGAAGTTAGATTTTTAGAAAGCAAGCACAAATATAGCAAATGAAACATAGAGAAGCTAATACTATTACTCAATCAGTTTACAAATACAACACTAACATATCCAATGTGATCCTACAAGTGGGGTATGGGAGGATAAAATGTACCCAGACCTTACCACTACCTCATAGAGATAGAGAGATTATTTTCGGTAAACCCTCGTCTCAATAATCAAACCCCATAAGTAGAAAATACTAGATTTAGAAAAAACGAAAAGAACAGAAACAAGAAGAATGACTAATAATGAAAAAAATGATAGTATATAAATATGAAAAAGTAACAAAAAATATAATTTTCAAATATAGAAAATATAAGTTAATAAGAGACAAGAGATAAGAAACAACTACCAGTAGATTAAGTATTCAATAACTTGCTAGGTATCTATTTTTCTAAACTCACATATGGAAGGTTCATTTTTATACCCAAATAGCATTAGCCTTTATGAGCAATTGCTTGAGTTTATTTCCCTTCAAATTAAGGCACATTATCTCATTAGACCCACCAACCAATTCCTTTCCAATGAACACTGATAGCACACTAGGCTTACACCCTAATTCAGCCAATGCTTTCTCCATTTCCATCCCATATAGAAGTTCATCTAGCTCATAAATCGTAGGGTTTACACCGAAACTACGTATTAGGGTTTCCATGTTGTGAGATATGCAACAATTTCTTGGTTAAAATCACAACCGGACTTTCTGTAAGGACACAGGAAGCAAAAAAACTTGCGCAAAGGACATTTTCTTCTCTTTCCTCTCCTCTCCAAAAGCCAACGGAGAGAATGCATCCCTTTCCTTCGGTAGCTCTTTTGGTTTCCCAATGATAGCGGTAGCAGGGGGGGCAAAGCCCGCTTTCTTCGCTCCGCGAATGAGAGGGAAATTCAGAGGCAAAAAATGGTTCTCTCTTTGCGAGATCCAAAAGTGGAGAACGCATAGCTGGGTAGAGCAAATGTAGTTGCGTAGTTCTAGTCATAGGAAAAAACTATCTTCTTAAGGTTACTCTACATTCTTGTTCTTATGGTCTGAAAGAGGTGTGAGGGATCCTCGGGTTACTCATGAAGCCAGGTTGATAGAAAAATCTCTCATTTTTGGCCTGGCTATTAAAGGAAATTCCACTCCATCAAAAAAAGTCAGGCTGATACAAAAATCTCGAATTTTTGGCCCGGCTATTAAAGAAAATTCCACTCTGTCAAAAACGATTGGGCTGACCGAAAAAATAGACAATTGATCACCCGCAATGAAAGAAAATTCACCTCTTTTTCTGTACCTATAATTTAATTGAAGCTGCAGCACTATCCATTTATTCATTCGACCCAAATTTGCTTTCGTTCTAAGAATTCGATGTTGAACGAAGAGATAAGCCCCTACCGTCAGTGTCAAGGAAATGCATTCATTCCGGGATACGCTATTCTTTGTTTGCCAGAGACCCGCGAAAGACATATAGGTTCAGGAAAAGGATCCCCTAAATATTTCTAAGCGGAGTGGGCTTTTTCTTAAGCTTTCGAGTCTCCCTATTCTTATTGAAGAGAAGGAACGAGAAAAACTGAAATATTTCTACTCGAACAACAAGTCCTATAGTTTACAACTCTTCTTTATATAGTAATTCGTGTGACATACTACCAATTCCTTTAAAGCTACTACCACTACCAAAGCAGATTTGCTGATTTTGGTTACCGTTTGGGCTTGATAGCGATGGGAGATTAGTCACCGGAAGACTTACTGGCTAGCTCATGCAATCAACGAAAAATGCCTTCTCCATACTTGTAAAAAGTAAGTGAATTGCATTACCTTAGTAAGCCTTGCTAAGGTTCTTCGAGCACTACGATAGGATGTGGATCGATCATGATGACTATCTCCATAATAGAAGAGTCATAGATTGGAGAGAGACATTCGACTCCACGTGTCCGTTATAGAGGGAGGCTATAAGTAGGCCCTTTGATATTGCTATAAGGGCTGCTCACCTTTATATGGCTTGGATTTGCTATCACTCGTAATGGTCGACAGTATTCCTGCCATACTAGAATTCCTATTATTTAGAGCTATAAGCTTCGCCAGAAGCAAGCAAGACGTTCGCTCTTCTTCTCGCAGGCTAAGTAGCTTAAGTTTAAGAAGATTTAGGGAAAGGGGGACCAAGCAGGGCGTTCAGTTTAATAACAAGCAAGGAGAGATCTATGAGACATTCTTTCTCAAGCGTAGCAAAATCATTTAAATCGAATTCCTATTCTATTTGATAAGGGTGGGAAAAGAACACCCCCCAACTAAAGAAAGAAGTCGTAAATGGCGATTAAGAAACAAGGATAGAGTGAAAGAAAAAACCCATCACGTAGTATAGACTTGTTTCTTGTTGGATTAAGCTAATCTAAGTCGGCAATTTTGCTTAACACATGCAAGTTGATCAGCTCGCCCTTTAAAAAGCCTTTTTGTCGTACTCGTCGACTTTTTTAATCGATTTTCCATAGCTAAATCAAATAAGTAACATAGAAGTAATTGAATCTGATGTGCGTAGAAGGCATTAGTCATCTAAGTCTACCTACTCATCAGTGCCTACTGTGCTCCCTCTTTCACTTCTGAACATCTAGTCAAGCCTAGCTTCGAAGTCGAGTGCTAATGGAAGTGGTATATTAGTGCATTATAGGAGAAATCCTTGCTTGACTTATTGATCATCTATCATTACTTGCAAAGAAAGCATACCGATAATCAACTTGCTTGAGAGAACAATTCGAGAAAGAAGACCCCAAGCCAGCCTAAGCAAGAAAGAGGAACTAAAGTCAACTAATGCTTAAGACATCCAAGTTCGGACATCTAAGCCAGTTCCGATCCTTCCATCTGCCTCTATCTCAATATCTTGAAAAATCGAGTGATTTGATTAGCTTACATGGGAGGATGGTCTAAAGCTAGCCCTTACTATCAGTGCAACCAAGGGCACCCCTTCCTAGTCCGCTTAGTCGGTTGAGTAAACAAACTCGGATTCTAATATGGGTCGAGTAGTAAGTTCCACTTGATCTTAGCCGAAGAAGACCCTGGCCAATCCACATGGCCTGCTTGACAAACGTTAACGACGAGTATTTCTTACTTCCCCTTCGACCACTACAACTGAAATGATGCAAAAAGTTAGACATATTCTGAATAAAATATTGGGCTAATGCACAGAAAAGAGACAAACAAAATTTGACTTTGGAAAGTCAAAGGGAAAAGCAATGAGACTTTCAAGCAATTGACAAAAGACAGTTGATAATGAAAGTCTTCCAAATAGCGTTCATCGCATCCTATTTGATCTGGTTTTTTGTGAAAAATACGATAGGTTTCTAACAACTTCCTTCATTATAAGATGCCTTTGTCATTAGAATCAGACCACTTTAAAGTGAGAAAAATCAAAATGACTAAACTAGCCATGGGTTGACCACTAAATAAGAAGGCCTCTACGAATGCTATCTCTAAAGGCCCCATTCTTGAATCTTAACAAATCTCCATTATAGTTTTCTCCGTATTTCTGCATATATGAGCGGAGACCTCACTCATTGTTATTAACTTCAAATCTTTTCTAAATAAGTAAAGGGGGATAGCAGGACCTATCGTAAATGAGATTTCCTCCCTGGTATAGGAAATTGACAACTTTGCGTAACCAGATAAGGATAGGTAAGCAAATTGGATTAAGAAATCCATGGTCGTAAGAAAGACTAAGTAGGTCAATATCGTTAACAAGAGGCAGAATGAACTAATCCACGACCAACAAGTTTTCCGAAAGCGAACTGAATGGAATTGTTACTTTCCAAGAATCCTGCTTCAAATCAAAGAAATAAGGTCTATTTTCCCACATAGTTTGTCGGTAAAACCAACCATTCTCTTCTCAAAGTAATAGAAAGAGTCTTTTTCTAGTTAGACTTCTCTCAATGGAATGAAAGAACCATCCCTTCCTATTTCTTTGTTTGTCCTGTCAGATAGAAAGCAAATGTTACCCCAAAGAGCCCTTCTTTACTTTACTACTTTAGGGGGTCGGGGTGAAGGGGCGGTTTACATAGAACCGAGGCAAAGTGGTTTATGATTGAATCTCAGAGGCATTCTTATCATTTGGTAGATCCAAATTCATGGCTAACCATCAATGATTGGTGAACCGGCGGATCCATTTGCAACCCCTTTGGAAATCTTACCTGAATGGTATTTCTTTCCTATATTTCAAATACTTTGTACAGAGCCCAAAAAGCTTCACCGACTGCTTTAAAGCGAATTCATGCAGGCAGTCCTCTTGAGCGGCGACTGCCATTTTTTCAAACAGAATGAGAGTGCGTGGTACCCGACTTGTTGAAAAGCCAGGTAGAACCCCCACTTCGCCAACCCCTAATCGAGGAAGTATTCAAAAAAGATGATGAAATGGGCATAATCCAGAGGCAAAAAAAATATGAAGAGAAGGAGAACGAAAGAAAGGACTCACCCATCTATGCCTTTCAAATGAAGATGACTTCAAAGGCTCAAGAAAAAGCACAGAAGGAGAAGGTGTCTTACCTTTGTTGGGTACCTAAAGTAAAACAAGAAAGACGAAACTTGTGTGATAACCTACAGGAAAAACCTTTTTGACTTCTAGAGTGGTCTAACCCCAGGGTAATCCTTGGAGCTTTCTCCATGCCCGACAAAGAGAACTTAGTGTGAATCAGGGTAGCCAGCTACTAGCTCTTCTAACTAATGTACTGATGTAATTCCATGCAAATTTGGATACCCGGCGAACATGAGGTCCCAGTCACTATTTATTTCCAAAAATCATTGATTGTTTCAATTAATTCCACTTTAGAATGAAACAAAATTAGACGAAAGTCAAATTTCTTATTTTGGGTAGGTAAGCATAGGAGGGAGGCAATTCAATTCTTTGACATGCTTTTTTTCTTCCAAAGCGAAATAATCACTCCTGGAGGCTACAACCATTATGTGGCATCGGAGTTACATCCTGTATGAAAGTAAACAGTGTATCACTTCAATGAATAGCTAGTAATGCTGCATCTCTTCCGAGACCGGAACCTTTTATCATGACTTTTGCTTGTTGCATACCCTGATCCACTACTATCCTTGATATACCCCAGAACAATATAATTTTTATTACCACGAGATATATTAGCAACCGCCAATCATTTGATTGGGCTGAAATTTGGAATGGGTGCACTTGACGATATGAGTCATTTGAAAAAGAAACATATTCGTTCTATAGCAGATCTTTTACAAGATCAATTTGGATTTGCTCTGGTTCATTTAGTAAATTTAGTTCGGGGGACTATACGTGGAGAAATTCAGCATAAATTGATATCGACACCTCAGAATTTGGTAGCCTCAACTCCATTAACAACTACTTATGAATCCTTTTTTGGTTTACACCCATTATCTCAAGTATCGAACTAATACATTGAAACAAATAGTTCATGTGAGCAAATTTCCTTATTTGGGCCCTAGAGGACTGACAGGTCGTACTGCTAGTTTTTGGATACGAGATATCCATACTAGTCACTATGGACATATTTCCCCAATTGACACAACTGAAGGAATCAATGTTGGACTTATTGGATCCTTGCCAATTCATGCGAGGATTGGTCATTGGGGATCTCTAGCGCCCATAGCCATATTAGTTGATGAAGGTTTCAGATTAATATCAATAAGATGATTTTGATGTTTATAATGCGTATAACCAAAGAAACCACCTACAAGAGCATCAATGGCAATTTTAACCTGATGGTCTATGTCTTTACTGTGTTTAGCCCTATGAGCAATAATAGTTGCAGCGTGTGTAGCATCTTGATGATTCTAAGAAAGTAAAGAACTACAATTCCACTATTCCACTTATTAATTCCACTATTCAACTTTTTCATTCCACTATGTGACTTTGTTCTCTATTCTCTATTTGATTTGTTTGTCAGGTTTTCCATGGGAAAACACTTGCTTGATTGACAAGCGGGGGTTGAGTGAGCGCTGCCCCAAAGGGTAGCGCAAAACGTCACTTGTCTGCAAACAAATTAATTCAACTTTTCGCTATATCCTTCATGACCTGCCCGGGCTCAAAGTTGAACATCCTGAATGAACTGCTTGTTCCCCCTTTTTGCTTGAACGCTTTGTTGTCAAATCGAATATTGAATTTGATTCATGCACTCAAAGCAAAAAATGTCGGGCTATCAAACTCAATATCAAATATCGAACCAAGTGAAATACTTGAATTCTGAACTTGCTTTTCTTCAATGTTAAAGTTTCATAGTCGATTGATTAACTTGCTTTGCAGTTTTATTAATTACTTTAATTAATATTTAATTACTTGCTTTAAAGTGGAATTAATGACTTTAAATAAGTATAATAGTTTACACCACGTTCCTTGCATCTCAGGTGAACAAATAGGCGTGGGGAAGAGAAAGCTTCAAAACTCCTTTACTCCATTCGTGATACCTGAAGGGGCATCACTCACTCAACCAAAGATTCCACTTTGAGCCTGGCTTAGTCGTTCGAAAGTAGCGAAGTAGCTCGACTGAAAGGATAGAAACAAAGTGGCTCGACTACTCTCAACTTCATCACTCTTTCCATATTCAAGAAGTTCAAAAATAAAAATAGTTGTAATTCTTAATATTCTAGTATTCTGTAGATGATTAGGAGTAGAAGGTGAGGTGTTGTGAAAAATCTAACTGGAAGGGAGCTATATATAAGGGATTAGTGTTGACTCTGGGGTGTCAGAAAAGTTTATACGTAAAAATATCCAAAGCATTTTGGATCATTAAAATTAACTCCAAAAGAATATGATTTGACTTATCCACCTGGAATCATAAGTATCACATTCTAGAAAAGATTAAAAAGGTAATCAGCAAAGTAATTCACTAATATATTGTATTATTATTATTTGAGTTGGGTGATTGGGATTCAATGCAAATGTGACACATTAGACAAATTCTACTTCAGAAAAATATTGAGAAAATGCTAGATATATAAGTAAAGGTGTTTTAGACCTTTGTGACGTATTTTAAAATACTCAAGTCTAGTTTAAGAAGTCTTTCACAGTGCATTGACAAACATTAAAAGATAAAGAAAGAAACCTAGGTTAAAAGTAGACAATATTATTAGCAGGTTGAGCCTTTATAAATAATATCATATGGACTCAACATGCAACCTTAGGCGATGATGGAACAAACTTCGGTCTTCAACTGAGTTTAGTTGAATATCACATTTTTAAGGTGATAATGAGGAGAACCTCAACAATAATGCCTACTTTACAAGCGGAATGGTGTATATGGCACCATTGCAATGATCCCAATCAAAAAGTATGAGATAAATATATAAGGAAAAAGTATAGCCTCTAAAGAAAAATCTTAAGGTTGTTCGAAAATAGATCCAAATTGGATTGTATCACTAGTTGGGGGCCCATACAAATAGTATCACAGTCACTTAGAGTGTAACCTTGAGTGATGGAGGGACAAACATCAATATTTTGGGTAAATCACACACCTTTAGTTTGACATGATGGTGGAGCAAACCTCAATATAGACATTGAGTTTAAAGGTGGGTGTATGTGAGTATTCAGTAATACTACTTAGAGAAAATGAATTATAAATACTACTCCATCAATTTTACTTTATGTGTTTTATAATTTTGAGTTGTGTTTGTAGTGTGAAACTAAGTATTATTTTTATAATATATCAAAATTTTCTTCAAAAGGGTCTTAAATATGTCCCATAATTTTTTGGGTGTAAAGAGTTACTCAAAAAACCATAAGATGACATTCATTTTCTGAACAAACAAATTAAAATAGAGGAAGCAGACGAATCCAATCTTTTTCCTTGCAAACAAATAATTGTAATAGCTAGCATCTTCCAATAAAGAAAAATCTGTATATACAACTAAGTAAAAAACATATTCTCAATCAATCATTGTGATGTAGTGAAAAGAAAGCTTAGGAAGATGGAATATATGTATATGTTGTACAAATGGTGTCCACATTATAACTATATTTGTACTGCCATATGTTAGTGCTAATATATTTTGACTGATGATGAATTGCAGGAAAACATCAAAAAGAAAATAATTTAGCTAAGGTACGACTTAGAACCATCAATCAAGGAAATCTACTGGGAGGCACCAAGAGCAAAATTATTGGAAGGAATCAATCTAACACTAAGCTACAAAGGAAAACAAATCTGGAAAAATAATCAAATATATTTGGACTGGAAAGAATCAATCAAATATCAAGTGAGAAAGAAAAATAATCTGAATACTCAATCAAGCATCGTTGGATTGTAGAGAATCAATTAAGAGAAGATTTTTATTGCTGCAAGCATCTGCAAGATTGGAAATATTTGAGAAAATTCTACTACTACCTTACTTAAAAACCTTATCATTGGAAAAAAAATCAATCTGCCACTAAGAAGATTAGAAATATTAATTTCACTATGATTGAGGATCAATCAAGAAAGTAGAAAAGGATTAAAATCTATCAAGCAACTGAAAAATCAAACCTAATTTGGAAGAGCAATAAATTAAGTAGCAAGAAGAAAGGAAGGCATGTTGGTTCCAAATTATTTTGAATGATTACAGGGAAATTCTAAGTAAAAAAGGAAATCTAAGGAAACAACCTTTATGGAAAGCAAATCAAAGCAAAAAGGAAAACTCAAATTTGGGAATCATCTTCTGGAAACCTAAATCTAATGAGGTCAATCAAGGAAAATTAAAAGAAGAAAAAGAAAACATATAAAAAAGGTCTATGCATAAATTGTGAAGACACAAGATTAAATATCTTTCCAAATCAAGAAGGATCTATATGATTAAGAAGAATCAGGAAGATTGCAAGAAGATCGTATTTCCTTTGCCTTGCCTTTATTCTTGGAAATAGGATTTGTCATTGCCTCAATCCAAGGATTAAATCTCTTGGGATGCCATCTCTTTAATATAAGGAGCCATTCGGATATCTCAAGAGGTATACAAGCCTATTGCATTTCAAGTCATTCTTTAGAACTCTTCATCTATAGAAAATCATTGTAAACTTTAGACTAGTTAATATGAAAGAAAAAGAGAGTGATAAGAAGAAAAAATTGAAAGAGAGGATTGTATCAAAAGAAAAAGAAAAACATGAAAAAAGTAGCAAAAATCTAAGTTTAGTTTTAAGTTCTATTTCTTGTGATCATCACTCCATTAAAGGCTTGAAGGGATATCCCCTACAACCAAAGGGTACTGGAACTAGGATTCACATTGAATCTCAACCAGTATAAAAACATCCAGTGTTGAATATTTTTCTTACGCACTTTACTTTTCTACATACTTATATACCTACTTTACTTAGTCATCTATCTTGTATACTAGTTGACTATCTGAATACAAACTTAAGTTAAGAAAAAGAAAGAAAATTCAATTCACCCCTACCTCCCCTGCCCCTCTCCTTGTAGTTTCACAATAGATAAGAACATATAATAGGAAGAACCAATTCCTTTTCTATATTTCAAATAGCCAAAAAGTAGAATGAATGTATATATGTAACGCCTCAGAATTTCAAGCTTATTTCTATTTTTTAAGGCTGTCATGGGCCCCCTACATAAAGCCAAGTCCAAAGGATTTTCTGTTGGCTAATTTCGACACAAGTACCGGTAGAAGGGTAAATATTAAACTAGCATAACTCTTAGCACATTTGTAACTGGGTGGCGTATGGCATGTCAAATGAAATCCCTTAGAGTTACCTTTGCAACACAGTTAGTTTCACCTCATTCTGACGTCGGATGAAGGAGTTATGATCGTTTTCGTGAGGCCCTCCAGTGCAGTATTGTCACACGGACTGTTTGACCGCCAGTGTGGCCTTTGACGGACTGTTTCGGTCAACTGGGGTTAGAAAAGGCCATCTGTCACTGAGGAAGGTGGCACAAGTAGTGGTACAGGTTGTGTGGCTTGCCACTAGTCGTGAAGAGGGGCGTGAAGGTGAGTAAAGGAGGCTTGGTAGGCGTGGAGGTAAGTTTGAGGCTAAGGCATGGACCACTACCACCCACATAGGTCATGTAAGGTGACACGGGTTGTGGACCTTGGCATGGATCCTGGAAAACATTTTCCATCATCAAGTATGGTGCCACAATTCTCCACACGAGCCGTGAGGCTCCATACAAACCGTGGAGGCCTCTATGGTAGCGATGAGACGTCTTTTTCCAATCGATTTCCAACTTTAATTTTAGACAAAGTACCTTGTCATGGGGACTCCACACAATCCGTGGAGTGCCACATGACCCGTGGTACCTTCCATGGGGCTAATTTCCCATCGGATCACTAATGGATATTTTGTAAATTTTAATTATTCTGATGATTTTTTTTAGACTTCCAATGCTATCTTAACCTTTATAAAATACCTAACCAATATTCCTAAGGATCAAAATCATTACTCTCATCTCTAATACCCTCTCAATTCTCTCAAGGGCCTCCACCAAGACCTCAATCCCAATTTCAAGGGAACTCAAGAACAGGTTTATAATCCAAGACCCAATTTCAAGCTTCCACTCTTTCTCAACTTAATTTCAAGGAACTTAAAGTCTAAGTATGTGGGTTGATCATTGATTTCCTTTCAATCAAGAAGACCCAAAATTATTTTAAGCAATCTCATGGATTTTTAGTTACTTTAAATTTGGGATTTTGAAGATTATGAATCCTAAAATTCTATTTATGCTTGGGTAGTGCTTATTTGATGATTTTAATGTGATTTAAACTATTACATTAGGATTTTCTTGGGGGTTTATGGAATTTCAAGTATGAATATCCCCTTTGAGACTTCTAAGTGCATGGGTGATTACAATATGAATTTAAATGTGGATTACATTTTTGATTGAATATCATATTATATTATTGATTTTAGATTGATCCTAATTAGTCATTTCATTCTCTCATTGTCCATAGCATATGCATTCATGTACATGGATCATATTGAGAAATTATGTTCTATGATATGATTTTGATAAATGTTGGTTATGGCAATATTGTGATCACATGTATGTCTTTAATTTTGGCTGTTTGAACATTTTGGGTGCTTGCACTATTTTGTATATGAACGTCTATTCATGTACATGAGTATAAAGACTATGAAATTATGTTTTGGCCTTTTTAAGAATGCATTGAGATAGTTTCAGAAATGATTTACATCATTTGAAAGTATATATATACGTATATCTACTCCTGTAGGATGACGACTTAGCACCAATGGATTGGGAGCGTTAGTGAGTTATCCAATAAAGAAAAATCAGTATATCCAAAATTTTTACTCTTAATTTGTAGAGGTTTTGTAGCCATAGTGAGTTATGCTGTAAGCTGATAATGTTTGTAGCGTTGTTAATCCCTAGCTATTACCACAATATTTTATTTATTTTATGGAAGAAGATATGTTTTATTATTTCGGGTTCATTGCATATGTGGCAAAGGTGATTTATTCCAATGCCCAATGTGCTAAGATACGTACAAGTTGGTAGCCTATTATGTTGGCAGAATTAGAGGAAGTATTTAATTTTGTTTGAGTAGTGCATACCCCAATTCTAGTTGTATAGACTTGGTTCTTTGTTGGATTGTTCAAATTATGTTGGAGGTGCTAATAAATACTTTTGGTTGTTAGTATTCCTATACAATTTAAGCATAAGGTCGCCTTGCCCTTGGTCTTTGAGAATGGGATATAAAGGCTTGCAATGATGTGTTTTAAATTGTTTGGTAGTTGGGCAGATATTTCATCCCATTGCCATTGCCCTGATTGGTCCAATATGTTGTTTACTATTTGTTTTTCATCAAATTATTGTAAAGTGTTTTATTGTTAAGCATCCATCGATGAGGGAAATTTTCTTACTTGTTCATAGAGTCCATTTGAGTCCCTTTCTACATATTTCCCACACTATATTAAGACTCTTCCATGTTTTCCTATGTCCTGGCCTTGGGTTTAGAGGTGCGAATTGGTTGATAGTTTTTCTAAGGTATTTTCCTTTTAGGATTCTGACCAATAAGGAGTTTTGGTTTTCTGATGCTCGCTAGGCCAGTATTGCCAGTTGCACATTATTTTTTTTGTCTCCATGCACTGAATTCCTAGTCCCCCTTCAGCTTTAGATTTTGTGTGTGTTTCCCAATTAATGAGGTGTAATTTACATTTTGTGTCTGTGGTTCCCTAGATGAAGTTTCTCTGTATTTGGTCTATTTCTTTATTTATTTGTCTAGGTAGCTTTATGTATTCGATTAAGTGCTGGAGGATGTTATTTAGGGTTTATTTAGCTAATGTAGCCCTTCCTGCTCTTTTTAAGAACCTGAGTTTCCATCCTTATAATTGATTTTGAAGGTTATCAATTATATGTTGGAAGTCTTTAAGTGTTGGCTTTTTGTGGAAGATTGGGAATCCTAGGTATTTGCCTATGGATACCCTTCCTTTGATTTGAAGGATATCAAAGATTTCAGTCTTTTTTCTATGTTGCGATTTTTTGAGTACAAAATTTTTCATTTTAAGTAGTTGATATTTTGTCCTAACTTGGTACAAAAATTTGTAACTAAGTTTTTTATTGTTGTGCTGTTTTTTATGTTTGCTATTGTCATTAAAACTAGCTCATCAGTGAAAAATAGGTGTGAATGTTGTGCCCCCCCTCCCCCGATATAATTGGATTGGGTCCCAACACTTTGCCATGATCTCCTATTCTATTCTCCTCGACAATCGTTCCATCCATAGGATGATCAAATACAGTGACAAAGGGTCCCCCTGCCGTATCGCCTTAGTTGATTTGAAAAATTTTGTATGATCCCTATTTAATAAGATAGATATCCTACTCATGATGACGCAAGATATTATTATGTTTATTGCTGGAATGAGGAACCCAAAGAATCTTAAGGTGCTTCATATGTACGACCACTCTAGTTTATCAAAGGCTTTTTCGAGGTCAATCTTAATATGCATACCCAGGATTTTCCCTTTTATTTTGTGGAAGTGTGTTATCCTTTCCTGGATTATTATAGCATTGTCGCATACCTATCTATTTTTCAGGAAACTTGTTTGGTAGGTCTCTATTGTTCATGCATTACAGCTTTTAGCCTATTTGTGATTATTTTTTTGACAATCTTGTATGTCGTATTACACAGACTGATTGGTCTAAAATATTTTAGGACATTTGCCCCTTTCTTTTTCGGGATGAGGCATATGCAGGTTGTGTTGATTTCTTCAGGAACATTACTGATTTTGGAGATTTTTGTACATAGATTTATAACAGAGGTCCTACGGTGTTCTAATAGTATTGATAGAAAAAAGGGTAGAGACCATCTGGTATGGGAGCTTTGAAGGGGTTAAATGAGTGTACGTCCGATTTTATCTCCTTCTCAGTGGGCCATTTCCTAGGTTGGCTAGCATATTATTACTAGTTACTTGATCTTGCGATTCTTGGTGTATATAGGAGAACACATGTGATGTATGAAATACTTTTTTGAAGTAAGATAAAGTGAGGTCCACGATTTCCACTTGGTCATAGATGTATTCCCTTTCATCATTTTGGAGGATGGCTATTTTGTTGGCTATTCGTTTATTTATTGTAGAAGTGTGTCTATTTAGTGTTGAAGTGTGAAAGAATCTAGTACTTGAGTCTACTTCCTTTAGCCAACTAATTCTTGATTTTAGTCTCCAAACTTCCTCTTCTAGTCAAAGTTTGTGGTTAAATTCTTTTGTCAGGTCGGCTTCTAACAGTTGGAGGCAGGAACTAGTTGAATAAAGTTGTGATTTTTGTATTTCCCCTACGCAATTTAGTGTGTCCTTTGCTTATTAAAAATCCCAAAGATCTTTTGGTTCCATTCCATGACTTCCTTGGTGAATAAAGGGATTGCCTGGAGGATGTCTGCATATTTTTTCCAGCTATTTTTTGTTGTTGTTTTGAGACCTAGGTGGGTTGCCCGCATACTCTTGAATAGAAAATTTTTTTGGCATTTCAAGTTTGCATTCTTTTCCGGTGTCAATGGTATTGGGCAGTGATCTAAGTGCACTCTTGGGTGGAGTTTAACGTGTGCATCAGGAAAAGCTTGGACCTAGTCGTCAATGGCTAGGATGTGATCCAATCTTTCACTAATGAGTTTTGTTTTGTCCTTAAATCTTTTATTTAGCCAGGTGTAGCTATTGCCTTGGAACCCTAGGTGTATTAATTCATAGTGATTTATTACCTTTGATAGATATTTTGTGCATGATTTACATATCGGTCTTCCTCTATCTTTTTAATTACTACCTAGAATTTCATTGATATCCACCTAAGAGCCATTTGTTTTTGTAATTATCTTTAATATGTTTCAAGTTTTCCCCAAGTTTGTTCCGCTCTTTCATGCTTAAACTAACATCTGTGCAGCTTAACATCCAAGAAAAGTTTATGGCACATACCTTAATTATTGCATGTATTTCCTAGTTTGACATTGTGATTTCGTCCACTTCCAGCTAGGACTAGTCCCATAGGAGGACAATTTTGAAAGTGCAAGAGGCGGGGTGGGTGGGGTGGGGGTGTCAATTGAATTTTCTTCTCCTTTCTTTTTAACTTAAGCTTGAACTTCAGATAGTCAACTTGTATACTAGATAGTCAACTAAGGCAAATAAGTATGTAAGCAGAAAAATAAACTGCTTAAAAAAAATTCAACACCTGATGTTTTTATACTAGTTTGAATTCAATGTCAATTATAGGTCCAGTCCCCTTGGATTGTAAGGGATATCTCTTCAAGCCATTAATAGAATGGTAGTCACAAGAATTTGAAATTAAAACTAAAGTCAATTTTTTTTCTCTCTTTGTTTTTGTTTTTCTTTTTCTTTTGATCCAGACCTCTCTTTCAAATTTTTTTTCTTCTTTTCTCTCTTTTTCTTTCAGAGTAACTATTCTAGAGATTACAATGATTTTCTAATGATGAAGCGTATTGAAGAAAGGCTTGACATGTAGTAGGCTTGTATGCTTCATGAGATATCGAGATGCCTCCTTATATTGAAGAGATGGTATTCCGAGGGTTTTGATCATTGGATTGAGGCAGTGATGAATCCTCTTTCCAATAATAAGGGCAGGGCAAAGGAAATTTGATCTTCTTGCAATCTTCTTGATTCTTCTCAATCATGTAGGTCCTTCTTGATTGAAAATCTTCCTGATTTGTAGCAACGACCAGATCCTTCTTAACTTGAAAAGATCTTTGATTGATCTTATATCTTTATAATCATGTGCAAATCTCTTCTATATCTTTTCCTTTTTCGTCTTACAATTTTCCTTGATTGACCTCATCAAATTTAGTTTTCCGTAAGAATTGATTCTCAAATTTGAGTTATCCTTTTTGCACTGATTTGCTTTCCATCAAGGATATTTCCTCTTTTGTGCTTTTCTTGAAAATAGTCATTATTCAAAACATAGTAGTGCCAACAATCTCCTCTTTTTTGATGATGTCAAAATTTGATTATGTAGTCAACATCCCTAAAGGTAGTCAACTATTTAAGTTACTTCCCCTGAAAAGTTGCCTATTAGTTAACTAGTTGCATTCATTACTGTCCCTTAATTGGTCCCTGTAGGTTGACTTGCCAGTAGAACACCAAAAGAAAACAACCGACAAAATACCAAAACAACAAGTATAACAATACTACATAATATTATATTATATTTCTCACCATTTTGACATCAACAAAAAGGAAAAAACATACTAATATCATATCAAGCAAAATAGATAGCCATAGTTTGAGCATAGTGCGCTTAGCAACAATCCAAAAGAGACAAACTACAACTACTTAGCCGCAAGGCTTTGAAAATACGACAGTGTATTCATAACAGAGGTTTTCAAGTTTTCAAAGAAAGCGATCAGAGAAGTTGAGAGTTCATTTGAACTAGTTTGAACCTTTTGAACAAATTTTGCAAATTCCTTGATGACTTGGTCCAGCTTTAGGTGGATCATAGCAATATCAGTACCTGCTTCCTTGGTAGAGGTGCAAATATTTTCAACAGAGTCAGCAACAGAGTCGAATTTGCTGTGACTTGAGAGAAGGAGATCCTAAAGGCTTCAAACTTTTCATCCATCCTTGAGAGTTTATACAAAAGTTCTTCAACAAGTTTGGAGTTTAAGGGAGTGGGAGGAGCAATGGTAGCAGGAAAGGGTTTAGAAGGAGATGCAGGGTTATCATTATCAGACTCAAGAACCCAAGAGTAATTTTAGAGAACATAATCCATACATCCAAATGCCCTATAGTTATAGCACTGCTTGACACTAACAAATAGGATATTAGTAAGGCAGACATAGTTGGCTTCTAGAATACAAGATATCATCATCCCATAAAGAAGACTAGGGGGATCAATGGTAGAGTCTATCATGTAGTTGAGAATAAAAGCGCAAAGCTTGAACCTTTTCTTTGAAAGAAGGCAGTAGGTTTAGAAAGTATCTCGAACAGACAGAAAGGAGAAAGAGCCCGCTCTTGGGAGAAGAGTGGTTGCAACTATGTGCACAATAACATGAGCTTCAAATGAGACATCTTTGGGGCCAACGGTAGAAAGATAAGGGCCAAAACGTTTGGAGGAGAGTGCCCTTTTGGCTTCTTTAAAGGTCACATCAAAATTAGAGGGCCAGGAACTTTTAATGGAGTGAGAGAAACTAGAACAATTGATTTCAAGGATTTCATCAAGAATATCACAATTCAAAAAGATTCTCTTACCTAGCCCATCCTTGATACTCAAAGACCTTTTTAATTGGACAGTGAAGACTCAAAAGAAGATCAAGATCGATAATGCATCCATGCACAATGGTCAGAGTCCTCAAGGTTTGAAAGAGGGTTTCATTGGAGGAATACCAAAAATCAGTTTTCAGATCAAGAGATTTTTCAAAATCAAAGCATGAATTGTTTTTCTGATCACAGGAGAGATAAACATGCATTGGATGTTTAAGAGACAATACAGGAGGGGAAATAGAAGATAGAGAAGAAGAAGGGTTGGAAGAGTTTTAAGAGTCAATGGGAATAGGGGCATGGGCAATGCCCTTCCTTTTGATCCTTGAGATCTTTTGAGGGTTAGAAAAGGAGAGAGGGTGAGGAAGAAAGAGCAGAAGGGGGGTAAAGAGACTTCAATGAAGAGAAAGAAAGAAGAAAATACCTAAAACGACGGGACATGAAAGGAAAGAGTGTCTATCACACAAAAAGAAAACTGGAAAATCAAAATGCCAGCAATCAAATTAAGTGCACCGTATTAAATAAAGTATCATAGATTGTGCAAAAAATGAATAGAATCAATTTTGAATTAAATGCATCTAATAATTATCTGAAAAGAACAAACAATAAAATTTTAAACAGTATACCAGAAAATATCCATAAAAAATTAAACTAGTTTGGAAATAATATTTAGAAAATTTCTGAGATTGCAAAATCTTTCTTAAAGAAGTGGTTTTGTAAAAATGTCTGCCACTTGATTTTCAATATTACAAAAAAATTTCAATGTTCCCATTTAAAATATGATCTCTAGTAAAATGGTACTTGATATTAAGTACTTACCCATAGAACGGTGTAAAGGATTTTTAGTCAAACAAATGGCACTTGAATTATCACACAATAATTTAGCAGGCTTAACATTTATATCAAAAGAAGTTAATTGGTGAATTATCCATAAAACATGAGCACAACACAAGCCAATGGCAATATATTCAGCTTCAGTGGTTGAAATAGAAACACAATTTTTCTTCTTGTTGTTCAAAGAGACTAAACAATTTCCAAGAAATGGGCAAGAACCGCTAGTGCTTTTCCGATCCGCTTTATCACCTGCATAATCTGCATCTAAAAACTCACAAAGATCAAGTGCAGGGAATCTTTCATACCTCAAGATGATATTGTTCCAACTATGTAGCAATGTATTCTTTTTTAATCAAATAAATGAGATTCCTTAGGAGAAGATTGGAATCTAGCACATTTACACACACGAAACATGATGTCAGGATGACTGGCAGTGAGATAGATTAAAAATTCAATCATACCTCTATATTTTGATTTAGCAACACTTTTACCATTAGCATCAAGGTCCAGGTTGCAGGAGGAACTCATAGTAGTGCTAATTGATTTAGCATTTTCTATAAAAATAATTTACACAAGATCCAAAATATACTTGCTTTGGCAAATAAATATCCCTTGATAAGTTTGAAATATTTGAAGCCCCAAGAAGAATGTTAACTCAATCATCATACTTATTTTAAATTCACTTTGTATAAGGTCGGGAAAGTCCTTGCACGTATTAGGGTTAGTACTTTAGAAAATAATATCATCAACATAAATTTAAATAATAATATTGTCCGAGGAAGATTTTTTGATAAATAAAGTAGTGTCAATCCTTCCTCATGAAAAAACATAGAATAAAAGAAATTTGCTTAGGCACTCATACCATGCTCTGGGAGCTTGTTTGATTCCATAGAGAGCTTTTGATAATGTAAACATATGGTGAGGAAAATCTGGATTAACAAAATTTGGGGGCTATTTTACAAAAACTTCTTCTTCAATAAACCATTTAAAAAGGAACTTTTAACATCCATTTAAAAAAGTTTAAAACCATTAAAAGTAGTATAAGCAAAAAGAATTCGAATAGACTCTAACCTTGCTTTGGGGGCGGAAGTTTCATCATAGTTGACTCCTTGTTGAGAGTAACTTTGATCTACAAGTTTTACTTTATTTCTAGTTACTTCTCTAGCCTCTTTTAGCTTATTTCTAAACACCTATTTTGTTCCAATCACAGCGACATTATCAGGTTTGGGAACCAAGGTCAAGACCTAATTCTTTTTAGATTGATCCAGCTCTTCCTTCTTGCACTTACCCAATCATTGTCTTTCAAAGCTTCTTCGACCTTTTCTGGTTCAAATTGGGATATAAGAGCAATGTTAGCATTTCTTTTGCTGGATGCCATTGTTCTCATACCATCATTGGCATCACCAATGATAACTTTCTGGGGTAATCAGACTCACTTCGCCATTCATTAGGAACAATTTCTATTACTGGTTGTCTTTCTTCATCCATAGTTGACTGATCTTTGTCTGCAACTACTTTCGAAGTTCTATATCATTGTTAGTAGCATCTTCATCATCAGAACTATAACTTTTCTCAAAAATAGAATTTGATCTATCAAAAACAACATGTATGGATTCTTCTACAGTGGAAGTATGCTTGTTAAAATTTGATATGCTCTACTTGTGTTGGAATAACCAAGAAAGATACATTCAATGCTATGAGGGTCCAATCTACTTAGATTATCCTTACCGCTATTGTGAACAAAACACTTACAACAAAGTAGATGAAAGTAGCTAATGTTTGGTTTCTTCTCATTCCATAATTCGTATAGAGTCTTCTTAAGAATGGGTCTGATTAGGTACCTGTCAAGAACATGACAGATCGTACTTACCACTTCTGCACAAAAATAGTGAGGAAAAGAATGTTCACATATCATAGTTCTAGCCATGTCTTGAAGAGTTTTGTTCTTGCACTCAATGACTCCATTTTGTTGGGGAGAGCGAGAAGCAGAGAAGTTATGTGAGTACCCTTCTTCATTACAAAAATTTTTAAAGGCTCTACTTTCGAATTCTCCTCCATGATCATTTCTGATAGAGGTAATGTAGTAACCTTTCTCTCTCTTTACTTTCTTACAAAAAAACTCAAAACTTTTTAAATGGAGAACTTTGGTATGCTCTCGATTTGCTTGTATAACTTGTGGCTAACCAAACCAACCAAGGGGCCCAAGCCCCTCATGCTCCTATATTGGTATCTTGGGTGAGAGATTTCATGAGGATGAATCCCCCGGACTTCCATAGATCAAGATAAGTGAGGGCCCTCAAGAGTTCATTGATGAGGTCTATAAGATTTTGGTTATCATGGGTGTAGGTCAGAGGATAAAGTAGAGTTTGTGTCCTACCAACTCAAAGAGCAGCATAAATATGTTGCAATCAATGGAAGGAGGAGGAAGTAGTCAACAATGTCGTTCTATGGCAAGAGTTCTAGGCAGCCTTTCTTAATCGATTCTTCCCTCTTGAGCTTAGGGAATCTATGTTAGTGGAATTTATGAATCTGAGACAATAGCCTATGAGTGTGACGGAGTATACCATGAAGATTAACCAACTTCCAAAGTATGCTTCATACTTAGTGGCCGACTCAAGATCTAGGATGAATAAATTTGTGATGGGTGTTTCTGACTTTGTGAGTGAGGAGTGTTGGTCTGCCATGTTGATTATTGACATAGACTTATCATGTTTTATGACCTATTCCAAGTAAATGGAGGTGGAAAAATTAAGGAAGAGAAGGGGTCTTAAGTCCAAGAGGACCCATTTTGAGGGAAAGTTCCAAAGCTGAAGGGGTGGCTAGTTCCATCAAGGCCAAGGGTCTTCTCATGCATTTCAAAAGAGGGTTGCCAATGATTTTCCAAGGGCTCAATATGTTGGAGGTATGGTTCCTAATGGATTGTGTTTGGAATATGGTAGGGGTCATAGTGGCCCGTGCTTGAGGGATACCAATGCATGTTATGGGTGTGGAGAAGTTGGGCATAAGGTGATAGATTGCCCCCAAAATTGCAATAAGGGTAAGAAGGTTCATCCATGAGGTTTTAATATGGTTCCTTTGGGAAGAGGTGGATGACAAGATGGTGCTCCAAAGCATAATCGGTTTTATTCTTTACATGGGAGGCAAAGGTTTGATGAGGTGCCCGACATTGACACCGCGGTATGTCAAAAATATTTGATTTTGATGTGTATGTGTTGATTGATCCTCATGTCACTATTTTTTTTACTACCTCCTTTGTTGCCAAAAAGTTTCATGTTGGAGCCGAATTGTTGTGTGAGTCATATGAGGTGTCTACTCCTATTAGTGCATCTATTATTACTAGGATGGTTTATAGAGATTTCCCCATTTGCATCTTGCATAAAATATTGCCTTCTGATTTTGTTGAGTTGGACATGGTTAATTTTGATGTCATTCTTGGGATGGATTGGTTGCACGCATACTATGCTTCTATTGACTATATAACCCGTAAGATCAAATTTCAATTCCTAAATGAACACATCCTTAAGTGGGAGAGTGAAGATATGGTAGTCAATGGTAGGTTCATCTCTTGCATTAAAGCCCTTAAGTTAATTTTTAGGGGATGTCCTTATCATCTTATGAGGGTTAGGGATGTGGAGTCCAAAGTCCTTCCCATAGAGTTGGTTTTGATTGTAAATAAGTTTCTTGATGTCTTTCCAAATGACCTTCTCAGTGTTCCTGCTGAAAGGAAAATAGATTTTGGTATAGACCTCCTCTTTGATACTCAATGCATTTCTATTCCCCTTACCGTATGGCCCTAGTGGAGTTAAAGAAATTTAACGAACAATGAAGGGACTTATTGGATAAGTGTTTTATTAGGCCTAGCCAATCATCTTGGGGTACACCTATGTTGTTTGTGAAGAAGAATGATAGGAATATGTATTGACTATCGACAACATAATGGGGTTACCATCAAGAATGGGTATTGTCTTCCAAGGATTGATGATTTGTTTGACAAATTGCAAGGGGCTAGCCACTTCTCTAACATTGATCTTTGGTTCGGGTTCCATCAAGTGAAGGTGAGGAAGTGTGATATTCCTAAGATGGCCTTTTGGACTAGGTATGGACATTATGAGTTTGTTGTGATGTCATTTGGATTGACCGACGCATCGGCCATCTTCATGGACCTAATGAATAGGGTCTTTAAATCCTACCTTGATTAGTTTGTTGTGGTATTCATTGATGACATTTTGATCTATTCACATAATGAGGAGGAGTATATGGATCATTTTATGGTAGTGTTGCAAAGGTTGAGGGAAGATAAATTGTATGCTAAATATGCGAAGTGTGATTTTTGGTTGAAAGAAGTTGCCTTTCTAGGTCATATGGTACTGGCCGATGGTATTAATGTGGATCCTAAGAAGGCAGATGTGATTAGAAATTGGCCTAAACCATTGACCCCATCGAATATTAGGAGCTTCTACTGCTTCTCCTTTGACAAAATTGACTTTTACCCTCAAATGGATAGCCAAGCTGAGAGAACTATCCAAACACTTGAAGACATGTGTAGGGCTTGTGTATTGGAGGTTAAGGGTAGTTGGGATGATCATCTTCTATTGATTGAGTTTGCAAACAACAATAACTATCATTCAAGCATTGGTATGGCTCCTTTTGAAACTCTCTATGGTTGACGTTGTAGATCACTAGTTAGGTAGTTTGAAGTTTGAGAGTGGCTATATTGAGACCAGATCTAGTTATGGAGGCTCTTGAGACCAGAAATAGAATTGGTTCGTTCAGTCTTTCATATGTCTATGTTAAGGATGTGTGTGGGTGATCCCAATGCTATTGTTCCTCTTGATGTTGTAGGGGTAGTTGAATAAAACTTGACATAGAAGAGGTTCCAGTAGAGATCTTGGTTAGGCAAGTGAAGAGGTTGAGGAACAAGGAAGTCGCTTCCATTAAGGTCCTTTGGAGGAACCAACAAGTCAAAAGTGCTACTTGGGAGGCCGAAGTGGATATGCAAAAGCTTATGTTTTCCACTCCACTCAAGCCTAAGGTATTGATATAATTCCGTTATATGATCTCAAGTCTTAAGTTCAGCCCTCATGTCATTGCATACATTCATGTTTAATATGACAAGTTCATGATTATTTTACACTTATGTTAAGATTTTTTACATGATGTTTATGTGTATTGTTCTATCTTTATGTAGGATGAAATTATCATGTTTTCATCTCTTATATACATTTCGTTGATATTTGGGGATGAATGTACCTAAGGAGGAGATATTGAAACGACCCCGAAAATATGATTCGGAAGTGTTCAGAATCGTAAATTCCATATAAAATTTGACTTCATATTCTTGTTTAGGAGGTAAAATTTTGTGAAAAATGGGTCTAACCCAGATTTAAGAGCAACCATATCAAAAATTGAAAATCGCAAAAATTGATTTCCAGTGTGGTTTTTATGGCCAGTTTTCTCTCTCGATCCAAGATTTTTGGGTCTTGGGCCTAAGTATTCCCATGCTTGAAAATGCCTATACTTAACTTTATTTCACCCTCATATCATTGAATACATTACCAAGTACTCACTCAAACACTTATCCGATATTTCATCTCCCAAATTCAAGTCTCAAAATCATCTGGATTTCAAGGTTCTCACTCAAGCTTCAAGTCTCCATCTCAAATCTTCATCAAGCTATTCTCCAAAGATAAGGTATGCGGGTTTCTTTCATGGGTTCCTTTCTCCCATAATACCCAAGCTTCCTTTTTTCTATAAATTGCATGATTTTAAGTTGATAACTATGTTGAGGGATTTGCACCTCATCAACTATGTTGGGAGGGGGGGTGTATACCTCATCAACCATGTTTGGGGAGGGGAGTTGTGTACCTCATCAACCATGTTAGAGAGTTTGTACCTCATCAACCATATGAAGGGGTTTGTACCTTATGAGCCTCTTTAAGGAGGTAGTAGGCCTTGGATTGCACTAATAATGGTCACTTATTACACTCATATTATGTTTTATAAATGCATGGTTTTACTTCAAGCATCATTTATGCATGCGATATTGCTATATGCTTATTCATTACCTATGTTATGCATTTTGATTATGGTGCTTATCACTTATTGCATTGCATCCTACATACTTAGTATATTCAAATGTACTAACACATACTATGCCTACCGAACATCACTAGTAGGAATCGGAGCCCCGCTTGAGCATCCCGATCCACGTGGGTAGTAGAATTCCACTCAAGCTTATTGGTGAGTCCTCCATTCCGGGGAGATTGCTTATTATCTCATGCTATGTTCTAAGACTATCCTTTCTTTTATGTAAATATTCATTATAAGGGTGAGCCCGATTGCTTGTCTTGGCCCCCACTCTTATCTATATAGTAGAGGTGTTATTGGACATGTCATGTGTAATGTTATAAGCTTGACTCTCTCTCTTCACTCTTGTTTTTATGATATGAATGATATCCCGCAGCCCCGATTATCCCTATTTCTATTTTTTTGTTATTTTACCAGTTGCATGACCAAGGATGTGTAATGATATGCTAAGAGGATTTTTTGGGGTTCCTTTAGGTTCTCCTTGTGCTGTGTCACATCTAGGCCCTAGGATTGGGTCATGACACTAGACATATATATTGTAGTAGTTTTGGACATGTACATGATTCTCCTATTGCATATGTATGTATAGATTTGAAAGGCTAGTGTAAATTATGGAACCATGGTTTGTAACTTAATGTTTAGTTGGTTTAGTTAAGCTGGAGCTGGCAGCCTTGTTCTTATATTAAAATACCAGTTATTTTGAAGTGATTGTACGAAATGGAAACTAGTAAGTTGTATGTCTTGGTATTTTGACATTAGTAGTAATTTCCAGTGTGTACTATAATAGTATGTGCAAATAAAAAAATCTCATAAGATATTGGATTAAATTATTTTGGAAGTTCCTCTCCCTATAGACTGGAACCCAAAATCAACTGAACTACCTCTAGGACAAAAACATATACTTATAACTATTTTAGACTCATTATTAAATTATTATTATTATGTTGCATATTAAATACTTAATACTTTAGAAAGTATTATGTGAGCCTAGATCGTACAGAAGTGGCTTCCTCCCATGAAAGTTGCCACAAGTATTAGATTCAGAACCTAGGCGTGCGATTCTAGGACTTTTGATGTGATTTACGTGTATACTTATCTATTTTGTAAAATGTCCAGGTTGTGTTATTTGTTTATTTACATTATTTAATATATTTTAGTTCTTTTAGAGTTCATATGCATCACGTAAATGTCCCTAATGCAATGTGATCTTCCCTTTTGAAAGAATTAAATTATGGACTCTTCCGCTAATTGACCAATGAAAGCAACATGGGAAGGATAAAATAACTCTTATCCCAACCTTGTGCACTAGAAGGGGTTGGCAAATATCTTTTAGATCAATACTTCCCCTGCACTAGTGGGTCTGAAATAGGAGACCAAAGTGTAAACCTATCCCACATCCTCAGATAAGTCATAGTACTCAGGCAATGAATCCTACTTTCCAACAAATGGTTGAATTCTTCCACCACATGGCTGAAGCGATGCATGATCCTATTGGTATAAACTTAATGAAAATGACAAAATGGGTGGAGTAGAATATGAAGGTATTGTTGATCCCACTAATGTTGAACAACAGTTGGAACAAATGGAGAGGGTATTTGAGAAATTAGAGTGTTTAGGTGTTGTAAGATTGAAATATGTTGTCCCAGTATTACAAAAGGATGCTTATGATTGATGGTATATGTTCCAAATGCCAAGGTAAAACCTCCAGTTCTTACTTGGGATGATTTTTTTAAGGAGTTTGGCATGAAGTATGTTCCACCTGCCTACTATGATGCTAAGAAAAAAGAGTTTTTAAGTCTAAGGCAGTGGGGCATGTCTATTGCTAAATATCAACAAAAGTTCCTAAGGCTTTCTCATTATTGTGGAGATAGTATTAAAGAGGAGAAACATAAGTGCAGGAGATTTGAAGATGATATAAATGATTCCATCAGAAAGAATGTGACAATCTTGCAATATGAGAACTTCTGTAAATCAGTTTCCACTGCTCTAACCTAGAAAAGAAGATCAAATTTTTCTACAGGTAGCACTCCAAATAGTGGCCAAGGCAGGACTCTTGTTCCCACATGTGAACAATGTGGGAAGAATCATTATGGTGTTTGCAGGAGAGTTTTTGTTGCATGTTTTAACTGCGACAACTTTTATCATAAAGTGAAGGACAATTATAAGTAGGTTCCTTCCTTACACACTGAAAGCTTGGTTCAGACGCCTCTACTACTCCCCTTCAAACCAATTGGGGTGCAAGACTAAAATATATATAAGCAGCAGGAACAAGTGGAGTAAATCAACCTAGTAGGCCAAGGGCTATCTATGGAAAGAGCTTATGTTATAAAATAGGGGGATGATCAAGATGGCTAAGACGCGATTGTTGGTAAATTTCACTTATTTGCCTTATGTTTAAATGTTTAATCCTAGCTCTACACATTCTTATATTTTGTTCATTACTCATTCTTCCTGAAAATGTGAAATCTGTGAGGGTTGAATATAATGTGCTAGTTGAAAGTGCCTTGGGCTACTTAGTTTATTGTAATTGAATTAACCGAGCTTGTCCTTTCATGATTGAAGAACTAGTTTTCCTAGCTAATTTGATTCAAAGGCCCTTCAAAGATTTTGATGTTATTATTGGGATAGATTGGGTTTATAAATATTATACAGTAGTGGATTTTAGATCAAAGCATGTGACTTTTAAAGACCCTGCATTTTCTCATATTATTGTACAAGGTGAAAGATCATTGATGTCTAGTATCATTTCTGCGGCCTTGGCACATAGTTGGTACACTTTTAGAGAGCCCTAGTCTTAAAGACATACCTGTTGTCTGAGATAATCAAGAAGTCTTGCAAGAAAATCTTCCTGTATTACCCCTAGAAAGGGAAGTTGAATTTCCAATCGCGCTTATTCCCGAATCTACTCCTATTCCTATTAGTCCTTAAAGGATGACTCTAGTAGAACTAAAAGAGTTGAAAATTTAGTTACAAGAACTTCTTGAGAAGGGTTTTATCCATCCCAGCGTTTCTCCTTGGGGAGCCCCTATTTTATTTTTAAAGAAGAAGGATGAAACTCTTAGATTGTGTATTGACTACAAACAACTCAAAAAAATAACAATCAAGAATAGATATCCACTGCCAAAGATTGATGATTTAATTGATTACTTAAGGAGTGCTAATTTATTCTCAAAGATCAATTTGAGGTCTGGGTATCATCAACTGCGTGTTACAGAGAAAGATATTCCCAAAACTACTTTTAGAACTCGGTATGGTCATTATGAATTTTTGGTGACGCCATTCGAATTTTCTAATGCTCCCCCAATATTCATGGATCTAGTGAATCAAATATTTAAGCCATATCTAGATCAATTTATAGTAGTTTTTATAGATGATGTTTTATTGTATTCCAAGGGTAGTAAAGATCATGATAAGAATCTCCAAATTATTTTGCAAATTTTTAAAGAGAAAGAACTTTATGCAAAACTTTCTAAGTGTGAATTTTGGCTAAATGAAGTGACCTTTTTGGGGCACGTCGTGTCAGTAGAAGGTGTAAAGGTGGACCTAGTAAAATCCAAGCATTTATTTAATGGAAACATCCCCAAAGCCAAGCCAAAGTAAGAAGCTTCCTAGGCTTGGCGGGATACTATAGGAGGTTCGTGAAAGGCTTCTCCATTACGGCCTTCCATTTGACCAAACTCATGTAGAAAGAGGAAAAGGTTATTTGGAGTGATAAATGCTAAGAGAGCGTAGAAAGTCTTAAATCCTTATTGATGCAAGCTCTTGTACTTACTCTACCAATGGAGGGGAAGGAGTATGTGGTATATAGTGATGTATATCATTGTGTTCTAGGGTGTGTTCTGATGCAAGAAGGGAATGTTATTTCTTATGCCTCTCAAAAATTACAACCACATGAATTGAATTATCCTACTCATGATCTGGAACACGCTGCTATAGTATTTGCCTTAAACATATGGAGACATTATCTGTATGGAGAAAAATGTTACATATTCACTGATCACAAAAGCTTAAAATTCTTGGGTACACAAAAGGAGATGAACCTAAGGCAACATAGATGGCTTAAGATCACTAAGGTTTATGATTGCATGATTGATTATCATCTAGGAAAAGCTAATATGGTTGTTTGATGCTTTAAGTGACAAGTCCTTTGCAAACCTATCGTTAAGTCTATTGCCTCTACTTCTTGAGTTAAGAGCTATGGATGTTCATATTGCACTTCATTCATCTATCCTACAAGTTAAACTCGTATTGCTTGAGCAGGTTAGAAAAGCACAATAGTTAGATGAGAAACTCATGAAACTGACATAAAAAGTTCAGGATAGAGAAAAAATTATTTTTCAGTAACAAAGAATGGTGTCTTATCTTATCAAAATAGGTGGTGTGCCCCTAATGATGGAAGATTGAAAAGAGAAATCTTGAATGAAGAACATACTTCATCATATTCCATGCACCCTGGAGGTATGAAAATATATCGGATCTTTAGAGAAAACTATTGGTGGAATGGTATAAAGAAAGACATTGGGAAATACATTTCAAAATGTTTGGTTTGTCAACATGTAAAAGCAGAACATCAAGTTCTAGTTGGGCTACTATAAACATTGCTAATGCCTGAATGGAAATGGAAGAGAACTATAATGGAATAGTTTTAGACTTCCTCGCACTCAAAAGAACCATGATGCAATATGCGTGATAATGGACAGACTAACGAAGAGTGCTCATTTCTTATCAATTAGGATAGATTATTCACTTGAGAGGTTAGCAGAACTATACATTAATAAGATTGTAAGGCTGCATAGAATTAATATATCTATTGTCCAATAAAGACCAAAGGTTTATATTTAGATTTTGGTCTAGCTTACAAGAGGCCTTGGGTACCAAGTTAAATTTTAGCACCTCATTTCATCCTTAGACAGACGGTCAGTCAGAAAGAGTGATATAAATTTTGGAGGATATGCTTCGAGCATGTATCATGGAGTTTGAGGGTAGTTGGGACAAATATTTGGCTTTAGTAGAATTTATATACAATAATAGCTACCAATCAAGTATTGGAATGCCTCCTTATGCAGCATTATATGGAAGAAAATGTCAAACTCCTCTTTGTTGGAGTTAAGTTAGTGAAAGAAAACTTACTGATCCTAAAATTGTGCAGTAAATAGAAAACAAGGTAAAGATGATCAAGGATTATCTTAAGATTTCTTTGTATAGTCAAACACCATATTATGATGGACCTCCCTAAAAATTGTGCTTTGGAATACCTATAATCATAATGCGATATATCTCAAAATTCGTGCGTGATATCAAAAATCTGACTTCATATTCTCAGTCAAGGGGCAAAATTGAGTGGGAGATGGGTATAATCCTAATTTTAGAGAACCCATAGCAAAAACTATTTTTCACTAATTTTTGCTTTCCACAAGAGCATCTGTGCCCTGGCCACGCGTTGCGGTGTAAAATGTTCCTCGCGTTTGGTCTGTGTCACAGAACAGACATGAAGTAGTATAAAATTTTTCTTAATTTTTTTGTGTCGGCCATGGGCATTAGGGTCATATCCCCATGCCTAGTTAGTCGTGGAAACACCTATACTTAGCCATTTTTCAACTGTTTATGACTTAAAACCCTCACAAAAACCTCTCCAAGACTTAACCAAATATCTCACACCAAATTCAAGGATTTCATGCTTAACTTTGGAACTCAATGATTCACTTCAAGCTCTAAGTTTCCTTCAAGCTAATCTCAAGAAAACCCATGTTTGAGCTATGTGGGTTGTCATGACCCGGACCTAGGGCATAGACATGACATAGCGAATGGGGACTCCAAATAAGCCTTTTAGTATATCATTACACATCCTTAGTTGTGAAAGCAATTATATTACAACAATAGATAGAAAAATGGGAATACGGGGCTAAGGGACATCTTTGGTACCATAGAATATAACAAGCCAATAGTATAGCATTAACATATCATAATACATAGATAGGATGCAGGGCCAAGACAATCTCCAGGCTCACCCTCATAATCTTAGGTTTCCAACATAAGAAGAGTCAATACATAGCATAAATCAAGAGAAGTATGCCCTCGAAGTTGAGGGCTCACCAACTTGCTTGGAGAAGATAGTACTAGCCACGGGGAGGATGAGGATGAACATGAAGAGCTCTGGTTCCAACATGGTAACATCATGTAGGCATAGAGTATGCATTCATACATTTGAATGTACTAAGTATGTAGGATTAAATGTAACAATAGATAGGCAACATAATCAAAATGCATAATCGTAAGCAAGACATAGTATATTAGTAACATGGCATGCATGATCAACGCTTGAAGTAAAACGAACATACATAGAAGCATAGTACATGTGTAGAAAGAGATCATCATGATAGACCAAGCCACTTAGTACTTGGAATCCAAGGTAAACCATCCCTTGGAGGTGTTTGAGGTACCAACCCCTCAACTTGGTTAATGGGTCTACCACTTCCCAACAAGGTGTTTGAGGCACCAACCTCTCAACTTGGTTAATGGGACTACCACCTC
Organism: Solanum sejunctum; assembly: GCA_025642045.1. Taxonomy (NCBI): domain Eukaryota; kingdom Viridiplantae; phylum Streptophyta; class Magnoliopsida; order Solanales; family Solanaceae; genus Solanum; species Solanum sejunctum. Next base: position 3,719,057 of record JAOTQJ010000049.1, read on the forward strand.
CCACCAAGGTGTTTGAGCTACCATGCCCTCAACTTGGTTAATGAGTCTACCATATCCCATCAAGGTGTTTGATGGACCAACTCCTCAATTGGTTAATGGGTTCACCACCTCCCATCAAGGTGTTAGAGGTACCAACCCCTCAACTTGGTTAATGGGTTTACCACCTCCCATCAAGGCATTAGACGTACAAACCCCTCAACTTGGTTAATGTGTTTACCATCTCCTGTCAAGGTGTTTCAGGTATCAACCCCTCAAGTCGGTTACGGTCAACTTGTAACACTAAAGATACCTTTCATGAAGTAAACTCGCATATACATTACTTTCATCATCATAAATCCATTTGGATCATAAGATATGCAATAGATCATTAATAACTCAAGAACCCTAAATCGGACATTTTGTCAAACACTTGATGGGTATGTAACGCTAGTGTAAAACCATGCAATTCAAGATTAAAATCATGTAAGAAATCTTGAAGTAAATCAAATGACCAATAGTTGGTAATAGCCTTATGCAATATACATTGAAATTCTTCATCAAATGTCAAAATAGATCATAGAGTCATAGCTCAAAACATGCTTAAACAGTCACACTTTTAAGAAACCCCAACATAGTTCACTGTCAATTCATAATAATAAGACCCATAAGTAAATCAACTTAGAAAAATTTAATTTAGGTAAAATAGAAACTTGGGAACCATGGGTGGAAGGACCCAATGGTTAAAACCCACATACCTTAACTTTGGAGGTTTTCTTTAAGAAGATTTGAATGAAGTAAGATCCAGAATGAGTTTGGGACCCTTCATTTGAGTGAAATATTTGTCTAAATGTTTGAGAAAGTATTGGGAAATGTATTGTATGATGTGGTATCAAAATATGGCTAACTATAGGTGCTTTTACGTCTGAGAAGACTTCCGCCTAAGACCCAAAGTCCTTGGACCATGAGAAAAAACTATCAACAAAATAACATAGGTCCACGTCTAGTCTGCAGGCGAAGGACATTTTTACTCAGGTCTGCGATGGCTGCTCATCGTGGTACCAATGCATATCAATTCTAGAAATTAAATTTTTTAAAAAATAAAATTTTGATATGATTGCTCTAAAAAATCAAAGTTAGGCTCATTTCTCACCCAATTGTTTCCTCCTAATCAATAGTATGAAGTTTGATTTTTGATACTATGCATGAATTTTGAAATATATGGAAATCACGATTAAAGGCATTTCTGAGGCACATTTTTGTGTAATTTTTGTGGTCGTTTCATAGGTTTCATCCATTGGGTCCATTCATCCATGGAGCCTAATCTTCCTTTTTATGAAAATTGCATGATTTCAAGTTATAATACCTATGGGTATCTCTTATTATGAAATATGAGTATGAATTATGTTAGAGTTTTATGAAGTGTTGATTGATTATGCATGACTATCTATTTCAAGCCTATATCATGAATTGATTTTGTCTATTAAGACTATGCATGTTTGGAACTATGAAACTATAATTTATTATGATATTTTATGATGGAGTTAAAGGTACCCTGAAAGAGGGTTTTACTATTTATTGGTGAATTGATTTGCATTAAGTTTTCTCATATCATTTCACTCTTGAATTGTATGATTTTTAACAAGCATTATGAACCCACCAAATGTTTAATAAAATGTCATGACAAGAATTTTCAAGTTATTGATGATCTATTATATCATTTACAAGTCAAGTGACTTCATGATAATTAAAGGCTTTCAAGTATGTATTGAATTCATAAAAAGTATCTATGATGTTGCAAATATCAAGTTAAGCCCTATTTCAAGATTTTTCCCTCTTATGGTCCATTCATGTTAAAGCAAGGGAGTCGTGTATAATTGTTATCTATTCTCATGTTCAAGTTAGGCTCGCTATTAAAGGTCAAGCATTTTTATGAGCTACTCAAGTCATGTTGTCATATTTCTTACAAGTTGTTCATGTCATGACTAAAGTATGATTATATGAAGAATTATGTGGGATTAGACTTAGCACCAATTAAGGCTTAAGATGGGGGCTCGATTCAAGGTGTCCTCATATAAAGTCTTAATCTCTAAACTATGTGCCACCATAGGTTATACATGATCTCTCTTATGGCTTTTCAGTAGATCCATCAAGTTATACCACACATTGTAGAGGGGGTGACATGCCTCGATCACCTTGAGGGGGTGACATACCTCAGATTACTCATTGTATAGCTACTATGGCAAGTAGATCACACCTTGTTAAGGGGGTGACATTCCTTGATGCTTTGTTGAGGGCATGACATGCCTCAATCACCTTGCCAAGGGGTTGAAATACCTTGGACTCCAAGTTGTAGCTCGATTGGTCTATGTCAGCTAAGGTTTGTTTCCACACATGTAATATGTACTATGCAAGTTATATGATTTATAAACATATTGTACTTCAAGTATTAATCATGCATGCCATATTGAGATTATACTTATCAATTGCCTATGATTATGCATTTTTACAATATTGGCTTATGTCTTGTTGCATGGTATCAAACATACTTAGTACACTCAAATGTACTAATACAGACTCTATATCTACATGATATTGCCATGTATGGATAAGGAAACTTTTGATCTTCCTCTACGTGGTTAGTTCAGTACTTCGAAAATAAGCTTTGGCGAGTCTCAAGTCCGAGGACACTATCTATGTTACTCTTGCTAGTTTGAGACTTCTTTATGTTGAACAGTTGTTACTGAAAGTGTCTTGTCCCCCTTTCCATTCCATATTAGAGGTCTTGTTGGAATATTATAATGTACTTATGCTATGAGCTTGACTCTTGTCTATTTTATGATTATCAAAGACTTCTCTCAGTCCTGTTTTCCTTTATTTATATCTTTTGTTGTTGTTTATTTTTCTTTATTTACCAAGGATGCGTGAATGATATGCTAAGAGGCTTGTTTGGGACCCCTTCAGGTTCCCCATTTGCAGTATCACATCTAGGCCCTAGGCTTGGATCATGACAAAATTGGTATCAGAGCACTAGGTTGTTAAAGGTCCATAAAATCCAACATATCGCATCGATTAGAGTCTTATTCATTGTTGTGAAGCATGCCACAACTATGACTAGGAGGCTATGAGGCGTCTGGGAAATGTTTCACTTTTTTATAATCTATGTCATTAGATAGAGCTAAGTCTCCTAAGGCTTATTACTGATTCCTAACCATTACACTTCAGAATATGTCTAAAGCTATTTAGGATGGTGGATAGGACAGTAACCATCTCCCTCTTGAGGGTCAAATTCCCAATGGTGACATGTTAAATATGGAGGATCAAAATGCTCTATGGGTATTGGCCAAGGTTGTAATCGCTCAACTTAATTGACAAGTGGGTGCTCTAGAGACATCGAGGGATAAGTGAAAGGAGAGGGCGGCTAAGACGGCATGAGTTGGTGGTGCCTTATCTTCTACTAGTCTACCAGTACCCAAATATAAGAAGAAAGAAATCTATTTTGCCATTTGTCAAGGATATGGCAAGAAGTATCAAGGAAGGTGTTTAGCGGGCACTGAAGATTATTTCAAGTATGGCTGAGTTAGGCATAAGATGAGAGATTTCTCAATGGCCTTAAGGGAAGGGAAAAGAAGGGCTCAATTTAAAAGTACTGTTCCATATACTATGCTCGACGACAATGGTGGAGTGACCATCGTAGGTGTCAAAAATATGGGAGGAAGCACGGTGGCACATGTTGGAGGAACACGTGAACATGCTTTTGGTGTGGCAAGATGGCCCACAAGATTGTTAATTGTCCATATACTCAAAAGAAAGGCATGGGTGTTGGTGTTCAAGCTTCCTTTCTGTGCCACAAGTGTGGAAAGTACCATCCAGGAGATTGTTGTACCAATTCAAGTGCATGTTTTGAGTGTGGTGCAAAGGATCATAATTCGAGACATATTACATGGTCTACTATTATGATGATGACCGTCGACGTTCACAACCATACACCTCTAGGGGTTACTAGACCTAGCATAGTGCTTCACAAGTATGTTAAAGGTTTTTGATTTTGATGTGTATGCATTGATAGACTTGGGTACCACTATTTCTTTTATTACTCCTTTTATTGCCAAAAAGCTTCATGTTTGTCCCAAATTGTTGTGTGACCCTTATGAAGTGTCTACCCTCGTTGGTGAGTCTATTATTGCTAAAAGAGTCTATAGAAATTATCCAGTTTTCATATTGCATAAAGTCTTGCCTTGTGATTTTGTTGAATTAGATATGGTGGATTTTGATGTCATTTGTGGGATGGATTGGTTGCATGCATATTATTCTTTTATTAATAGTAGAACCTGTAGGGTTAAATTCTAATTCCCTAATGAGCCCGTCCTTGAGTGGGAAAGTCATGATGTGCTGGTCAAAGGTAGATTCATTTCTTGTCTTAAATCCCAAAAGTTGATTTTTAAGGTTTGTCTCTATAATCTTGTTAGGGTTAGGGATGTGGAGCCCAAAGTCCTTTCTATTGAGTCGGTTCTGGTAGTTAATGAGCTCTTCAAGTCTTTCTCGATGAGCTTCTCGGTGTTTATCCTGAAAGGGAAATAGACTTTGGCATAGACTTTCTTCCCAATACTTAACCCATTTGTATTCCCTCTTACCGTATGGCCCAGGCAAAATTATTAGGGTTAAAGGAGAAATTGAGGGATTTGTTAGAAAAGGGTTTCATAAGGCCTAGCAAGTCACCTTGGGGTGCACCGATATTATTTGTGAAGAAAAAAGATGGTTCTCTTAGCATATGCATTGATTACCGATAACTTAATAGAGTCACCATAAAGAACAAGTACCCTTTACCAAGGATTCATGATATTTTGATAAACTTCAAGGGGCTAATCACTTTTCTAAGATTGATCTCCAGTCTGGATACCACTAAGTGAAAGTAAGGGAGTGTGATATTCCAAAGATGACTTTTCGGACTAGGTATGGGCACTTTGAGTTTTTAGTTATGTCCTTTAGTTTGACTAATGCTGTAGCTATATTTATGGATCTCATGGATAGGTTCTTTAAATCCTGCCTTCAATTGTTTGTGGTGGTCTTTGTTGATGATATCTTGATTTATTCCAATAGTGAGGAGGAATATGTGAATCACTTGAGAGTATTATCATGAATCCTAAGGGAGGAGAGGTTGTATTGTAAACATAAAAAAAGTGAGTTTTGCTTGAAAGAGGTTGCTTTTCTAGGGCATATGGTGTCAGGTCATGGAATTAAGGTGGATCCTACGAAGAAGGAGGTGACTAGAAATTGGCCTAGACCTTTGACTCCACCAGATATTAAAAGATTCTTAGGTTTGGGGGGTTATTATTGGAGGTTTGTAAATGTTTTCTCTTCTATTGCTTCTCCTATGACTAAGTTGGCACAAAAGAAGGCGAAATTCATGTGGACCGATGAATGTGAAAAGACTTTCCAAACTTTAAGGGATAAGCTTGTCTTCGCTCCCATTTTGGCTCTGTAGGAAGGGTTGGAAGGGTTTGTGGTATATTATGAAGCCTCAAGAATTGGTTTGGGGTGTGTTTTGATCCAAAGTAGTAAGGTGATACTATATGCCTCTAGACAACTTAAGGAGCATGAGAAGAACTATCCTTCCCGTGATCTTGAGTTGGCATCCGTGGTATTTGCTTTGAAAATTTGTCGTCACTACTTTTATGGGGTTTGTTTTTATGTGTTTACCGACCACAAGAGTCTCCAATATATATTCACCCAAAAAGATCTTAACTTGAGACAAAAAAAGTGCTTAGAGCTCCTTAAAGATTATGATATGGGTATGCATTATCACCTTGACAAAGGTAATGTTGTGGTCGATGCTCTAAGTAGAGTGTCCATGGTTATTCTAGCTCATGTTGATGATAGTGGCGAAGAGCTAGCTAGAGAGGTTTACCGATTGGCTAGAATGGGGGTTAGGTTGGGTGAAGTTGATAATAGTGGTGCAGTGGTTGTTGATGGTTCTAAATATTACTTGATGGAGGAGGCAAAGGCAAAACAAGATCTTGACCCTGCCTTGCTAGAATTGAAGGCCTTAGTGAAAGTTGGTAAAGTGGAGGTTTTCTTCCAAGGGGGAAATGGTGCCCTCAGATATCAAGGTAGATTGTATGTGCCAAATGTTGATGACTTAAGAGAGTTTATCTTGAAGAAGGCCCATAATTCATACTATTCTTTTCACCCCGGTTCTACAAAGATGTATAGAGACTTGAGGGAGGTGTATTTGTGGGGTGATATGAAGAGGGACATTGCTAATATCATATCTAGATGTCATAATTGCCAGGAAGTGAAAGTCAAACATCAATGTTGGGTGACCTAGCCCAAGATATAGAAATTCCTACTTGGAAGTGGGAAGAGAAAAACATGGATTTTGTGGTTAGATTACCTATGACTAGGAAGCATTTTGACTCTATTTGGGTTGTGGTGAATTGAATAACAAAGTTCGCTCACTTCCTACTGGTCAAAACCACTTATGGTACCAAAGATTATGTCGAGTTGTATATATATGAGTCGATTAGATTGCATGAGTTACCCTTGTATATCATTTTGGATTGTGGTTCTCAATTCACTTCTCACTTCTGAGGTCATTTCAAAGAGGTCTTGGTACCAAGGTTAAGCTTAGCATATCTTTTCATCCTCAAACGGATGGTCAAGCCGAGAGGACTATCCAAAATCTTGAGGATATGCTTAGAGCTTATGTTTTGGAGCTTAAGGGTATTTGGTATGAACATCTTTCACTTATTGAGTTTGCTTACAATAATAAGTACCACTCAAGCATTGGTATGGCTCCCTTTGAAGCTTTACATGGTAGGCATTATAGATCCCCAGTTGGGTGGTTTGAAGTTGGGGAAATGGCTTTACTAGGTACGGATTTGGTCATGGAGGAGTTGGAGAAGGTGAGGATGATAAGGTAGAGACTGAAAACAACCCAAAGTAGACAAAAGTCCTACTCCAATGTGAGGAGAAGAGATCTTGAGTTTAAGGTTAGTGATTGAGTTTACTTGAAAGTCTCACCCATGAAGGGTGTGGTCCAGTTTTGCAAGAAAGGGAAGTTATACCCAAGGTTTGTGGGACCTTAAAATTTTGAGAAGAGTGCGTAAGGTTGCATATGAATTGGAGTTGCCTATGGAGATAGATATGCTTTATCTTGTCTTCAATTTATCTATGTTGAGAAAGTGTTTGGGTGACCCTAGTGATATTGTGCCCTTGGATGTTGTGGGTGTTGTAGAAGATAATTTGACATATAAGGAGGTCCTGTTGGAGATTTTGGATAGACATGTGAAGAGGTTGTGAAACAAAGATGTTGCTTACGTCAAGGTCCTTTGGAGGAACCAGCAACTTGAAAGTGCCACATGGCAATCCAAGGTGGACATGAGAAAGCTTTCATGACCAGGCCTAGGGCCTACACATGACATAACGGAAAGGGAACCTGAAGGGGACCCCAAATAACCCTCCTAGGATAACTTACACATCCAGAAGCAATTGTACAACATCAAGAGATAGTAAAAAGGGAAAATAGGGCTAAGGGACATAGTTGATACCATAGAAACATAAACAGTCAAGGTATAGCATTAATACATCATAATGTTCCAAAAACACCTCTAACACATAGATAGGAGCGGGAGCCAAGACAATCTCCGGGCTCACCCTCATAGTTATAAGTTTCAAACATAATAAGAGTCAATACATAGCATAAATTCAAAGAAACATATCCTCGGAGTTGAGGACTCACCAACTTGCTTTTAATGATAGTACTAGCCACATGGAGAAGGAAGATGATCAAGTGGATCTTTAGTTCCTACATGGTACCATCATGTAGTCATAGAGTATGTGTTAGTATATTTGAATGTACTAAGTATGTAGGATGCATTGCAACAATAGATAGACAATATATTCAAAGTGCATATTCATAAGCAATGGATAGCATAATAACAATATGACATGTATGAATGATTCTTAAAGTAAAACATGCTTATATAGAACATATTACATGTGTAGGAAGAGACCATCATCATAGAACAAGCAACTTAGTACTTGGAATCCAAGGTAAACCACCCCTTGGAGGTGTTTGAGATATAAACCCATCAACTTGGTTAATAGGTTTTTACCACTGCCCATCAAGGTGTTTGAGGTATTAACCACTCAACTTGGTTAATCGATTTTTACCACCTTCTATCAAGGTTTTTGAGGTATCAACCCCTTATCTTGGTTAATTAATTTTTACCACCTCCCATCAAGGTGTTTGAGGTATGAACCCCTCAACTTGGTCAATGGGTTTTGGCACCTCCCAACAAGGTGTTTGTAGTATTAACCCCTTCAATTGGTTAATGGGTTTTTAGAATTCATTTGATCCTTATCCGTGTTCGAGAATCCCCCCTTCTTCCGCTCTGCCCCGAAGAGTAACTAGGACCAATTTGGTCACGTCTTCATGTTCTAATTGAACACTGTCCATTTTTTATTATTCTCAAAGGATAAGATTATTATCTTTACCAAACATATGTGTATCCAATCACGATCTTATCTATAAGAAGAACAAAAGATCTTTCTTGATCAATCCCTTTCCCCTTCATTCTTCAAGAATAAGGAAGATCCTTTTCAAGTTTGAATTTGTTCATTTGGAATTTGGGTTCTTCTACTTCATATTTACTTAATATGAATATTTTAGCTCTTTGTTTATTTATATCATTCCTTAAGTCCTATAGGTTTGATCCTGTAGAATTTGATCCATTTTCTCATTGAACGAAAGGTACGAAGTAAATCAGATTGATAAAAGTACCATATGAAATCTCTGATTTTTCTCTTTCCTCGATCCCTATCCCATAGGTACAATGTTTGAGTGAATAGAGAACCTTTTCTTTTGTATGAATCAATATTATTCCATTCCAAATCCTTCCGGATACCTCCCAAGGAAAATCTCTAATTTGGATTCCAAATTGACGGGTTAGTATGAACTTATCCATGTGGTTATGCACTCTTTGAATAGGAATCTGTTTTCTGAAAGATCCTGGCTTTCATAGTTTGGTGGGTCTCTGAGATACTTTTGATGACCTATGTTGAAGGGATAATGTTTGATTTTCAGAGAATATCCGCACCATGGTCGTGACACGCCAGGTGCAAGAAGTCGTGAAAAATGTTCCTCATGAGGTCCAATACAAATTTTTCATTGATTATTTCTATCCCAGCCAAGGGCATTTAGGTCATAGTCCCATGCCTACTTATGAATGAAAACATCCATTTTTTAACTTTATATCATTTAAAACTCTCACTAAAACCTCTCCAAGACTTATCCAAATATCCCATACAAAATTCGAGGATTTCAAGCTTAACTTTGGAACTCAAGGATTCACTTCAAGCTCTAAGTTTACTTCAAGAATATCTTAAGGAAACCCAACTTTGAGGTATGTGGATTTCATCCATCGGGTCCTTTTACCCATGGAGCCCAATCTTCCTTTTTATGAAAATTGCATGATTTCAGGTTGTAATACCTACAGGTATCTCTTATTATGAAATATGAGCATGAATTATGTTGAGGTTTTATGAAATTTTGATTGATTATGCATGAGTATCTATTTTAGGCCTATACAATGAATTGGTTTTATCTATTAAGACTATGCATGTTTTATGCTATGAAACTATGATCTATTATGAGATTTGATGATGGATTTCAAAGGTACTCTATTTTAGTATATGTTGATGGGTTGATTTTCATTGAGTATTCTCATATTGTTTCACTTTTGAATTGCATAATTTTGAACAAGCATTATGAATCTACCAAGTTTTTGATAAAATGTCATGACAAGAATTCTCAAGTTATTAATGATCTATTACATGGTTTACAAGTCAAGTGACTTTATGATGATTAAGGCTTTCAAGTATGTATTGAATTCATAAAAAGTATCTATGATGTTGCATGTATCAAGTTAAGCGCTATTTCAAGAATTTTACCTCTTGTGGGCGGTTCATATTAAAACAAGGGATCGTGTATGATTGTTATCTATTCTCATATTCAAGTTAGGCTCACCATTAGAGGTCAAGCATATTTATGAGCTACTCAAGTCATGTTATCATATTTCTTACAAGTTGTTCATGTTGTGACTAAAGTATGAATATATCAAGTATTCTGTGGGATTAGACTTATCACTGATTGAGGCTTAAGATAGGGACTTGATTCCAGTGGTCTTTATATAAAGTCTTAGTCTCTAAACTATGTGCTACCATAGGTTATACATGACCTCTCTTATGGATTTCTACTAGATCCACCTAGTTATACCACACCTTGTTGAGGGGGTGACATGCCTCGATCACATCGTTGAGGGGGTGACATTCCTCAATCACCTTGGCAAGGGTATGACATATCTTGGATTCCAAGTAGCATCTCTCTTGATCTATATCGGTTAAGGTCTCTTTCCACACATGTATTATATACTATGCAAGTTGTATGATTTATAAACATATTTTACTTCAAGCATTAATCATTCATATCATATTGAGATTATATTTATCCATTGCCTATGGTTATGCATATTGACTATATTAGCTTATGTCTTGTTGCATTGCATCCAACATACTTAGTATATTCAAACATACTAACACATACTATATGCCTACATGATATTATATTGTATGGACCAGGGCATGTTTTGATCATCCTCCACCTAGCTAGTTTGGTACTTCAGAGATAAGCTTTAGGGAGTTTGTAAGTCCGACGAAACTATCTATGTTACTAATGCTACTTTGAGACATCTTGTAACAGCCCACACCTTACAATACAAGTACAATCCAAATGAAATATGACATGGTTTTTTGTCAAATTAGCACTAATTTTTAAAAGTTCTTGAATCTCATGTTAATGGGCTATATGTGCGTCTAATGCTTAAAAAGGTCGAGTGTATACATGTTTTTGTTTAATTGAGGAGATTACGACCTTAAATGAAGTGAGAGAATTGAGGTGCTTGTACGACTTAACAAGCTAGCAGGTGAGTCACCTACTTGCTTAGCTTAAATTTGCTAGCTAAATGGAGACGAGGCTCGACGTTGAATTTGATCAAGTATGATTATGAATAAAGTTCGTGTTAAGAGTGTGAATTTAGACCATGTTTTAGCATCATAAATGGACTATATTTTCATACCAATAAGGATATTATAAAGGGCCCAGTGAGATCACAACACACCTAACCATTTGGGCCCAAACTAAGTGAAGGAAAAGTTGGAAAATAGGCAGCCCAAGCCCATCAACTTGGAGACCCATTTAGGCCTAAGTGTGAGAGCCAAGCAGGTGTATAACAAGCTTGTTAATATGTGGTATAAGGTGGTCAAAATTGCAAGAGTAAGTCAGCCAAAATGGTCCTTTAAAAAGGGGTTACAAGCAGCAAAAACTCATTCACTTTAAACTTAGAAAATTTCAGCTTTCTCAAAACTTTATTCTTCTTATTTCTTAACCTAGCAAGAAGTTGCAAGGGGACTTATCGGGTTCTTGGAGAAGCCCTACACCTTGAATGTAGAGGTAAGTAAGTTTATACATGTGTTTAGTATGGTTTTCTCATGAAAAACAAGAAGTATATGCTAGTATGTTGTGCTAGAAATTTGAGACAACATATATTGAGAAAGTTGTTGCATACTTCCTTTTTCTTTTAGGGATTTCTCTATGATTGGTAGGGCTGTATTATGAAGAGAAGTTGATGTTATTAACATATTTTGAGTTATCGATATTATCCTAAGGTTGCTGCCCTGATTTTGGTTTCATTTAACAAGCGCGTTTTATTGTGCTATCTTAAGTGTATTATTGATTGGAACTTGTGGGCTATTGGATGGAAGGCTATTAGCTTACGTCCTTCATGAATTCTTGAGTTTTGTTGTAAGACTGTTTTAGGTCTATTTATGTGTGTAAATCTTGTTGGAACAGTTTGGTTTGAGTTGGAATAGGTTTGGAATTGTCGACGTTGAAATTTAAAGATGGAAGGTCACATTATGTTGTCCATTTTTAGGTTGTGTAGATTTGTTATGTGTTGTGCTTTCTGGGCTATTGTAAGACTGTTTTCGCACTCTAATAGGCTGGACATGATCTGTACATGCTAATGTGTATTAGAAAATATGATTAGGGGCTAAAAGATTGAAGGAATATGCTCGGGTTTATAAATACCCTCTTGCTGTCCGTGTGTTATTTTTTTATGTGATTGGGTACCCAAGATGTATCTATTGGCTGCTAATGCTAGTTTTATCACCTGCTATGTCATAGATAAGCATTTGGAAGAAGGGAAGGTTATCTCTAGGTAGTAATGAGGTCATACAATTAGGTATGTAAGGCTACTTCAATTGCACATAAATGCATTTGCCAACTCCGACACAACTATTAAATGTGTCTCCACTCTTGACATGTTCTTGTTCTCCCATACATAGTCATCCTCAAATCTGCATACATGCTTGTATACCAAGTTAAATGGGTATATAGTCCTACAATTCTAATATTATGACCACCAAAAGAACCATCTCAAAGATAATTGAAAGGTAAAGTATATTGTTTATTGATAGGTGGTAGCTCGAGGGGTGGAAGCATCACCTAGCCAGTGATGATCCTATCATGGGTGGTAGCTCAAGAGGTTAAGGAATACCCTATCCAGGGACGATCCCAATATAGTTTACCACTGATCCGTTGGTCATTTTTATTACAGCTATGCACAGGGTATACAGTAGCGATAAAGTAATATAAAGAACATAAAGTACATAATTCGAAAGTATAACCAAAGGTGGTCTCTAATTTTGCATTAGTGCATAGTCTCATTTGAGCTATTACTTCACATATAATATATATTGCCTTACATATTCAGTACTTTATCCCATATTGATGTTCCTTATGGGGGACCTACATTTCATGCTGCAGGTATAGGTTCTAATAGATCTCCTCAGTAGGAGTACTGGATATTCAGCTATTGTTACCAAGCTCCAGGTTGCTTCGGGGCTTTGCGTATGTCTAGAGCATAAATGTTTGTATTTTGTACAATTGGTCAAGGCAGGGCCTGTTCTGACCCTTATCAGATATTTTTCTTTATCTAGAGGCTTTGTAGACTATGTAAATCAAAGTGTGGTCATGTCTTGTACTTTAGACACCGTGGCCCTAACAGCCTAGCCATACACATTTCCTTTTGGCTGTTATCACTGTTTATCTTCTTAAAGGCATGTCAAAGGTTGAAATCTCTTATAATATGTATAGAAAGCGCACAGATACAAGTTGGTTCTCTCGATCCTTATCAGCAATGGGTGTCCCTCTGCCCTAATAAGACTTTAAGGGGTGACAGAAGTAGTATCAGAGTGGGTCATCCTAGGGAGTCTACAAAGCCATGTTTATGTAGAATCTTGTTTATCGATGTGTTGCGCACCACATTTATAAGCAAGAGGCTAGATGGCATTTAGGAGTTGTTACTTTTTTTCCATTCATTAGATCGTGTAATAAATCCAAGTTTAATAGGTGCATTATATCTAATTCCTAAATTATTTTGTATAACAAGTATGTCAAAAACAAGGCAGAACAAAGGTAAAGGGAAGGGAGTAGAAGTGGTTTCTGGTGTACCCAGCTAGGTGAGACAATGAGATGAGGTTCAAGAAGAGTATTTGTCACAGACATCTCCAACTCCTCTAATTCCTAATGAACCAGAGAGTAGTAAAATTCCCTTAAAACCACATATTGATACCATCATGCAAGATCTGAGAAATATAGTCCAACTATTGACTAGTATAGTTGCTGGCCAAGGTCAAAGGCAAAAAGTTCCAGTTAGGGGTATAGGTGGTATAAATAGGGCAGCTAGTACCAGGTTACATGATTTTCTTAATTTGGACCCTCCAACCTTCACTTGCTCAGATCCTAATGAAGACCCCCAGGACTTTATCAATGAAGTTCAGTGTACTTTAGATGTTATGCATGTGGGTGGTACAGAAACTATCGAGTTAGCGTCATATAGATTGAAGGGTGTGGCTATATTGTGGTATGAAGCTTGGAACCAATCTAAGAGTGTAGACACACTTCTATCTACCTGGGCGGAGTTCAAAGAGGCATTTCTTGACCATTATTTGCCATTAGAGATCCGAGAGGCCCATGCAGATTAGTTCTTGAACCTCTTCTAAGAGAATATGAGCATGAGGGAGTATATCCTTCAATTTGATTTCCTGGCAAGATATGCTCCTAATGTAGTTGCTACAATGGCAGATAGAGTTCATCGATATGTAGATAGGTTGGATAAGTATCTAGTAAGAGACTGCACCATTGCTTCCTTGAACAAAGATATGGACATAGCGAGAATGCAAGCTTTTGCACAAAAATTGGAGGATCAGATGCAGAGTAGAAGGACACAAGAGTTAGAAGGGGGTCAGGACAAAAGAGCTAGATCTATAGGGCAGTTTACATCATCCTAAGGTAAGCTTAGGCCTCGATTTTCTAATAGACCACCTAGTCTATTATCCTCCTACTTTGCTGCTAGTGCTCCACCATAATTTCAAGGGTCCCAAAGTAATCAGTTTGGTCAACGAGGTGAAAAACAAGGTTCCCGGGCAATGGGTTATTTGGTAGGCCAACCAATGACACCCAGGCAGCCTTGTAAATAGTGTTGAAGGAGTCATCCGGGTATATGCCGTGTTGGGATAGATGTTTGCTATTGCTGTGGTGTGCTAGGGCATATAATAAGAGATTGCCCAAGGAGATGTATGGGTGGCATGGCACAATCTATGAGATCAGCTGTTGCATCATCATCATCAGTTCCTCTAGCAGGTAGGCGTCAACAAACTCCTATCGGTCATGGTAGAGGTGTTAGTGGGGCAGCTAGCTCTAGTGGGGTTTAGAATTGTACTTATGAACTAGGAAGTTGGCAGAATTTGGAAGCTTCACCTGATGCGGTCACAAGTACATTATCCTTCTTTTCACATAATGTATATGCATTAATTGACTCTGGTTCTACACTATCATACATCACTCCACTAGTTTCTAGGAAGCTTAAGAGAATATCCAAATTGTTGACCAAACCATTTGAAGTATCTGCACCAACTGGTGAATCTATTATGGCTAGAAGGGTTTATTATGACTGTGTAGTAGCTGTTTATGGACGTGAAACATCGGCTGACCTAATTGAGTTAGAAATAGTGGAATTTGATATTATAATATGTATGGATTGGTTAGCTTCTTATTATGCCACCATGGATTGCCGAACTAAGAAAGTGTACTTCCACTTTCCAAACGAGGCAATTCTTGAATGGGAAGGCAATGTTGGGGCACTAAAGGGGAAGTTTATGTCTTATTTTAATGCTAGAAATATGATATCCAAGGGGTATATATGTCATTTAGTTAGAGTGAGAGATATGGAGGCATAATCACCAACTCTTCAGTCAGTTCCAGTAGTGAATGAATTTGTTGATATGTTCCGTGAAAAACTCACAGGCTTACCTCCTGAATGAGAAATAGATTTTGGTATTGACTTACTTCCAGGAACTAAACCTATTTATATCCCTACATATAGAATGGCTCTAGCAGAATTGCAGGAATTAAAAGAGCAGCTAAAAAACTTATTGGATAAGGGTTTTATAAGACCTAGTGTATCCCCCCGGGGTGCACCAGTATTATTTGTATGCAAAAGGATGGCACTTTGAGAATATGTATTGACTATTAATAATTGAATAGGGTGACAATTAAGATTAAATACCCTCTCCCCAGGATTGACGATTTATTTGATTAGTTACAGAGTGCCAAGTGCTTTTCAAAAATTGATTTGGGATCAGGTTATCACCAAGTGAAGGAACAAGACATACTCAAGACAGCTTTCATAGCACACTATTGTCACTTTGAATTTCTTGTTATGTCATTTGGGCTAACGAATGCACCAGTAGTTTTTATGGATCTGATGAACAGGGTA
>JAOTQJ010000049.1:3739700-3750423 GCA_025642045.1 Solanum sejunctum
TTAAGTCTAAATTCAACCTTTATTTTCAAAATAATGAGAATTCAAACTTTCTAAATGAGAAGTTTATATAACTATTTCTGGGTCAAATTTGTGTTTAAGTTGAGCATATAAAGTTGAGCCATAGAAAAGACACTCTCTTGAAATAAAGCAAGTCAGCACTTGTCATATGCAGAGGTGATACATTAAGCAGTTGCTTAGGTAAGTAGTATATACCACAAAAAAGTCTAGAGGTTAATGTATGCATCATCTTCAGGTAAATACATTGAACCCTCAGGCTGAGCCATTTGCATGCAGGAATTCCCAGTATTTAGTTAGCATATGATCATTTGGATGTACTTGATCCCACTTGCCCGTACAAAATATTGCATATGCATCGGCCGCATACCTGGAAAAGCAAAACACTTGTCAAGTCGAGCTAAAATCCATTTACTTGGGTGCAAAAGCAAGAGCTCCCTTACTTGCCAATACCATGAAGCTGTGTGACATGAGTCCAAGTATTTCCAAGATATTCTTGAGAGAGCCGTGGAATAGCCAGTGACCTCTTCGTAGATAATCCTAAAGGTCGTATCAACTTTTCAATATCCTCTGCAGCAACCTCTGTAGCAGCCACTGCATTTGGACACAGAGTGAAAAACTCTTCTACCACTCTCTTGACCTACATGCATGTGCTCACTGTTAGTATGTGATATCATAAGCAGAATAAAATCATTACACAAAATTTAAGACACACTAACTATGCGGCTCTCATTGCTCCACTTCTGATTGACAAGCAGCCACCACAGGAAAAGGGGAAAATGCCCCATAACAAAATTGGCTGCTCCTTGCATACTGTTCATTACTTTGAAGCTAATTCAACGCAACACAATTAGCTGATAGTTTATTACTTAACTGTCTGTATATACGAGAATGGAATCTTCCTACGTATCACTTTTAGGTCCAAAATGTGTTTCCCAGAGGATGCTGCTGCTTAATAAGCAGGAAACTTTATCTAACCAGATAAACCAAAAATCTTAAGAATCATAATTTTGTTGACTACAACAGTGACAAGAATTACCTGCAAGCCGGTGGTGCAATTTAGAAGCATGCAAATAACCAACACCCTCCAAGGATCATGTGCATGGTTTTCTTGGAGGAGATTAAAAGGGGATCTTGGAGGTACCCACGTGTTGTCTTCTGTCCTCCTTAAATACGCCTCATGTCTTTTCTGGGACGCAGAGAGACAAGTATTCCACCCTTTTGAACCTGTTCTACTCTTCTTCTTTTCACAATGTGCATTCAGAAAGTAGGGAGAAACCTTTCTTTCACTGAGGCAGTTCTTCCAAGGATCTGAACTATCCTTCCCTACCTTTATTGTTGAGTTAGCAAAGTAACGGGAAACCACTCGAACTTTGGTTTCTGATTTTTTGTCACTTTTTCCATTTCCTTTCGTCACACACTTTACAGACCTTCCTTTTCTCATTTCAGTTTCTCCATCCCTTGAGTTCACAAAGTAAGGGGAAACAACTCGTGATAACACAGTTTTAACAGCTTTAGGTCCTTTGGAATGTGATAAATTACTCTCATTTCCAATCATAGAGCTAGATTCTGAAGACTTTTGCATTGTTTTGAACCTTTGAGAGAGAGGGCCACAAACATGTGACTTGAGGACAATCTTCTCATCTTCACTTCTCCTTTTAACGAAACTAAAGTTTCCACCTTTGTACGCAAACTGTGAACAGAGATCATCGATACAATTAACAACTGAAATTGAAGCAACACTAGGACATCCCTCATCTAAATCACCAGATTGTTTATTCTTCTTCTCATTAACCTCTACCAATTTTGTATCAGGTGGACCAATCAGGACTGGTTTGACATCCATTTCCTTGTTATTTTTTCCTGATTTCTCATCATCACCATGCTTAGCATTCTTCTTTCTCTTCCTTTTGCTACTCCTCTGATGCATTTCCACAGTAACCATGCTCTCACTCTTGATGGGCTTCATATACAAATCAGAAATAGCTTCAACGGATTTACTACTTCCAGTCGACTTATAGTCGGGCAAATTCTTAAAATATGGAGAAGATTCTACAATATTTACTTCTTCACAATATTTCTTCCTATGCTTCTTTCCATTATTATCCTGCCTCCCATACATACATACATCCTGCATATCATCACCGACTTTTGCTGCAATAGAAATATTATCACAACTCTGAATTGCCCTTGACCTTGATGAATTTGTATGTTTGTCATTCCCAATACTAGTAGTAGTAGCTGATGATGAACATGCCCCAATTGTCTGGACATTGTCTGATTCTGAAAGAAATCTATTGTAATTGCCATGTTTACCAGTGCCAAAATATATCTCCCTTAACAGATTATAATGTAAAAGCCCTTTGTTTCTAAACAGCTTCTCACCACGATGGACCTGTGAAAGAAAATGCATTTATTTTAAGAGTAAAAAAACTTACCAATATATAGCTAGCTTTAATAAATTAAACTTACCGAGTAAATATGTTCCCACAACTCATCCTTACAAGTTACTTTATTGTTAATTGGGTTCCATTCATAACCAGCAACTTGTAACAGATCCATGAACTGCTTTGTCTCATCTCTAAACTTTAGAAACAATGCCTGGAGTAGGGTTACACTAGTTTGTTTGCGTGTTTGATGATATAATTTTTGAACAATTCCCGGCCAGTCTAGTTGGCTGAGGTCTTTCTCATGAATCACCAATTCTGCATAGAGGATTGCAATGAGGAACTCCTTCACCTTGGACATGCTTCTAATAACACAAGCAAGTCCAACCAAAAAAAATTGAATGAAGTAAGAAACACCTAATATTTCAGAACCCTAGCCTAATAATAATACCTTAACATTCAGAGGGATCCGTTTTGTGGGTTGGAATCCTATAGCGCTTGCGTTTCATTTGCGACTTCAACCCCCAAAAACAAATCAACAATTAAACCCTTGTCTTTTCTGTTTCAAATAAAGTAGGCCTTGGATATCCTCAACTTGGTAAATTACCATTCATATATTATTTTATTTTGTGGTAATGAAAGTATCCTTATTTTATTATATAATAAATCGCTCACACATATCTTGTTCTTCTCACTAAAGTGAAAAATAATAATTTAAATTAAAAAATTCATATAGAGATATATTTCATTTTTTTCGTACCTATTTTTTTATTTAATTTTTTAATTCAAAAATTAATTTAAATTTATTATTTTTATTTTTTTATTAAAATTTATTGTAAATGCCTCAAATTTGTTTGCAAATACAAAAACTAAATTAAAATAAAGAAAAAAAAAGTTTTAAAAATCCAATATAGCCACAAAAGTATTAAATTTAAGTTTCTTTTCCTCTATCCACACTTCTCTTTTTTTATTTTTCATATTTATAAACTAAAGAATGAAAAAAAAAAGAATAAGATAGTCAAAGAAGTTAAAAGTATTTCATGTGTGAAAATGATCATGTGTACCCTATATAGATTTTTTAAAAAAATAAATTAAATTTTTTTCTCTTATGTTAGAGGAAACAGAATATATATGAGCCATTATAATAGTAGAGACATATGTGAGCTATTTTTGTAACAGTTTGATATGTGTGAGACATTTTTATATTGAAAGATATATCAACTTTAAATTGCAAAGTTGATGAAAATATCATTTTTTTTTCCTTTGTAATAAAGCAATGCCATTCACTTTACATGGATATGCTATTTTAAATACAAACTATAATTATTTATGACATCTTTTAAGAGTCACGTGGAATTTAATTTAAGTATAATTACATAGTTTGACATATATCATTACCCCTAAAATATTTTAAAGTATAATATGTAAATAGACTGATGATGAGATGGCACAAAAATGTACTCACTTTCTTGAAAGCAAGTGATAAACAAAAAAAATTATGAAAAAAAATTTCAATATGAACACATGTCTGTCTTTTAATTGGATAAATTATAATTAATTAGTAAATATAATCATTAGGAATAAAATTTATAATTATTTTCTTTTCTTTCTTCGTGAAATATTAATTTTCCTTCTCACCTTAACTCTTTTTTTGATATTACTAATTTCTTTTCTTTTCACTTTTGAATAATTTATATGTATTCGGGGATAATACGATACCTTGCGATTTAGTACTGTACTTGTTTTCATTTGGAAAACAATTAAACAAGGCAAAGAATGAGAATAAAAAAATGAATTAGTGTGTCCTAGGAAATTCAGTCATAGGTTATGGAGGAGGTACTTGGCTTTTTCCCCAGTACTTATCATTTATTTCTATTTTTCGTATTACCTTTACTTGTGATTTCATGTAATTTATTGTATTTGTTTAATCATTTAGCATACTTGTGTTATTAATCAAGTGATAATTCTCGCACTAAACCTAAAATCCTATAGCCACACCAGCCAGCCCCCCACTGGGATTGGTCTGCCCACGATAACTAATTGCATGGTTGGATGGTGATTTTTTGTGCTATAGTATAATTGGTTAGTAAGAGAATTACATTTATTTTAATTGTTTCATTGATTATATGATATGCTATGATTTGATTTTATAATCATGAAAATCTTCACTTTTTGAAATCATCATTTTGGTGGTATTTCATGATTCTCTTATTTTTTTTCAATTATACCATTTATTTTAAATAATTCTAATATATCCATTTTTTTTACACTTTATCCTAATATATCTCATGCTTTTGTATTACTCATTTTCTTCCGCATCAACTTTTGAAGCTTTTATTTCACCTCTCGTCTTTTCTCCCACGATTTAGTTCATTTGTTGACGTTGTTTTTGAAAAGTTCTTACTCTTTTTTATTTTTATATTATTTATATGGATTGGAGATAAATTAACTTAATTATTTTTGGCCCAAAACATATGCAGACCCTTAAACTTATCCCTAAATTTTATTTTAACACTTTAACTCAACCTTATTCTATTTTAGCCTTTGAACTCAAATTTTCATGTTTCATTTTGATACTTTTGTCCGAAAAATCAACAAAATAGGAAGAGTGTAATCCACATGTCATGAAATGGCACAAAAGCCAATTAAAAATACATAAACAACCCCTCTAACTTTCCCTCATTTTTTTAATTTTGACACTCTATCTTACTTTTGTTTTCTTTTACTCTTTAATCTATTTTGTTGTACCATTTAAATAGAAATACTAATTTTATAATTTTTTTATTTTATTTATACTCTTTATTTTTACTTTTTTATATGATCTGCGTTTATCCATTATTTTTTAAAAAAATTAATGGATAAATTTTTCTAAAGAAATATCTTTGCGATTTTCTCTACATCTTTTCTTGAAAAATAATCAAGAAAATTATGTCAATTTTCTTTCTTAAACAATCAATTGAATTAAATAGCATGATATATATTTTTTCCATATTCACATCGTATTTGGGCAGCCTAGATTAAATGGAGGCTTGTATCGGGAGTATTGTGTGACAAGAAGATATCACCCAAATTCAAAGGTAAGTTTTACAGAATGGTGGTTAAACTATCTTTGTTGTATAGGGTGGAGTATTAGTCAATAAAAAATGCACATGTTTAGAAGATACATGTCGCAGAAATAAGGATGTTGAGATGGATGTGTGGCCACACCAGGAGTGATAAGATTAGGAATGAGACCATTCGGGAGAAGCTAGGGGTGGTACCTGTGGTTGATAAGATGAGGGAAGCGAGACTGCGATGGTTTGGACATATACAGAGAAGGAGTACCAATGCTCCTATTAGAAGATACGAGAGGTTGGTTTTGGGAGACACACGGAGGGGTAGAGGTAGACCGAAGGAGTTTTGAGGGGAAATGATCAGACAGAATTTGCAAAAACTTGATCTCACCGAGGACATGACCTTAGATAGAAAGGAGTGGAAGTAGCAAATTATAGTAGCAGGCTAATTGGTTGGTAAGATTAGGTGGATGTCTGGCCTTAGGATATAGCAGGATAGCAGGAGTAGTCATATTTTATATCATCTGTTGTCATTATCAGTTGTATGTGTGTTAAATCTATCGTATTTACATATTGTTATGTGCTTTCTATTATTAGTTGCCTTTTCTATTCCCTTTCCTTTTCTTTTTGTCATTTTAGTTTATTTTGCTTATAGGTTTCTGAGACGAGGGTTTCCAGGAAACAACCTCTCTATCTCTATGAGATAGTGGTAAGGTCTGCGTACATTCTATCCTCCCCAGACTCCACTTGTGGGATTCCACTAGGTATGTTGTTGTTGTTCAAGAAATTTAAGTTTAATTGAAATACTAGCTTTCTAAATTTTGATTCAATTCAATATGTGTAAAAAGAGCTCATCTTCAATACAAATAAAAAAAATTCTTGTTCATTGCTAATAACACTATAATGAAATATTAAACTTGATAAACTTCGTGGGTTGTTACTGATTTTTTTAAGAAAGAAAATTGATGCACTTTTCACGGTTATTTTCCACACAAAAATATAGAGAAATTCTCAAAAAAGAATTTTAAAAGTCAATGTTCATCCGTCAATTTTAATTTTTTTAAACTAAAACTAACATATGAACATCGACTTTTAAAATGCAAAATTGCAGTTGAAGAGTAAAATCGCACTACTCTGAGATTTTTACTCCAAAATTTAAACCTAGAAGTCGTATTGTGCTATTATTTTGTGGTGGCAATGGCCACAGTCAACATCGGTCAATTCCCCATTGGTGTTGACTACCCAAAAGACCCAAAACCCAACTATGTTGATATTCTCAAGAAACCACGATCTACTTCTAAACCTATACTGATGAAACCAGTTGTCTACCTCCGAGCCACGAGTGGTGTGGGAAGAAGAGGAGGTTGATCAAATAATAATAAATGAAAATTCACAGTTTGTAGTAATAGAAAAATTCTCTTATGGATGGCATGATATTCAGGATCTCATGCAAATCATACCCAATTAGTGTGATTTGAAAGTTAGTTGTAATATATGGGTTCTGATTAGTAGATATATTTTGATAAGGGCATTGGGTATGGAGGATTATGTCAATCTGGTATCAAAGCCTGCATTTTATATAACACATAGGAACTGGAGGTACATAATGCACACCTTCAAATGGGACCTATTATTTAATCCAGAAGAGGAGATCACAATGGTGATTGCATGGATCTCTTTTCCTGCACTACCTCCAAATTTTTTTGGAAAAGAATTTGTCTTCTCATTAGCGGCAGCAGTTGGGAACAAGTTGATCTAGCCATGAAAAATCAAACTAGACCAAGTTGTGCTAGAGTCAATGTAGAGGTGGACTTACCGAAGGTGGTCCCCAAGCGCATTAGTGTTGGTCTAAGGAGGAAGTACTGGGAGATTGTGGAGAAATGGATCACAATTAACTATGACTACATGCCCATATACTATAGGAACTGCAAGATTCAAGGGCATGATGAGAAGAAATGTTACGTTTTGCATCCTGAATTATATCTTAAGGAGAATAAGGAAGACGCAGAGATACCTAAAGCAGATGACAAAGCTAGGAAGGGGAGTGAGGGTAATGACCAAAATAGAAAGAAAAGGCAATTCAAGTAACAAAAGGGAAAAGGGGGAGTTTAAGATAGTTAAAAAATGGAATCCCACAGGAATTAGGAAGAAAGGTACTCAAGTGGAAACGAACAACAAGTTTGAAACTCTTTGGGCTCTGGAGGGAAAATTAGAGGAGGCAGAAAGTCCTTCCAAAGATAATGTAGTCAAGGAGATTACAACAAAAAAATGGGTTAATAACAAGTTCAAGGCTGAAAAGGATAAATCCATTGTGGACAGTACTAGTGATCTAAATAAAGAGCAAAAAGAAATTCCTCCAACGGAGAATTACAAAGGAAATGAGACCAAGCCAGTTTTTCACCAAGGACAAGAGCCTGTTAATAATGAGGGTAGTGCAAATAAGGATTAGAATGGGGGTACATAGTCTGGACTTAGTTCTCAATTAGGGGGACCTTACAAATGCAGATGAACACAATCCTAGTAACTATCATCTGAGATGACATAGTACCAAAAGATCAAGATATGACAAGATAATTCATTGATGAGGATGACAATATGGAGGAAAATATTGCAAATGCTAGCAAGGAAGGTGATCTATCTCTGAGACACATTGAAGGACTGAGAAGTGGATTAAAAAGAGGTCAGAGTACTTTACCTCTTTAAGTCAAATGAAGGCATAGTAAGAAAAAAAGTGCACATAGACAAACTTTTTTCTAGGAATATAAGACAATTCAAATCTCAAAAGGCCTTTGAGAGACTAACTGATCTTAATAAATAACACAAGTATTCACTAATAGCTCTTATGGAACCATTTCAGGATGATAGTGAGTTAGATCAATATGCAAGAAGAAAAGGGCTTACCAATGCTATATGTAATTGTTCCTTTAAGGTCTAGTTGTTTTGGGTGGATGCATGGGAAATGGTGATCATAATTGACTCAGGGCAGCAAGTGACCATCACTTTGTTATACAATTTGAATACTTTCATGGTATCAGCTATGCTAGGTGCAATGTAATGGAAAGGATGAAACTCTGGGAGGAATTAAATAGCTTGGATGGCAATATCCAATGCCCCTAGGTAATTAGATGAGACTCTAATGTCATACTTCACGAGGAAGAAAAGTTAGGAGGCCTCCCCTTCTCCACCTTGGAGGCTCATGAATTTGCTAACTGCATTAGCACATGTGCTCTGCAGGAATTAAAGTTTAAGGGGAGCAACTTCACTAAGTGGAGTAGGAGAATTGAGGGTGATATTTTTAAAAGACTGGATGGGGTTTTGTCAATCAAGAATTTTTGGATATCTTTGTCACCTCTGAGGTGTATCACCTTATAAGGGAGGGATCAAATCATGCTCTCTTCACGTGAAGTGTAAAGTTGATGAGGAATATATCCAAAATCCATTCAAGTTCCTAAATATTTGGATTAAGTACAATAATTTCAAATATGTGGTGGAGGAAACATAGAAAATTGATTTTGTGGGTGACCCATTCGTAAAATTTCATGCTAAGCTCAAAAGTGTAAAGTTTGCACTGCTCAAATGGAGTAGACCTACATTTGGAAACATTTTCCAAAAAACTTCTACTCTAGAGGATGAGATTAGAGTTAAAGAAATTCAGTTGGAAATAAATGCTGCCATGGAGAAAAGGAAAGAATATAACAGAGCCAATGCAATTGCAAAAGTTTCTTTCTTGCAAGAGGAGTTCTAGAAACAAAAAGCTAGTATGAGGTTTTTTTCAGATGGAGATAGAAATACCAAGTTCTTTTATGCCTATTATGACACCCCATAACTCTATGCTCTTATGTATCTATGTTTCAAGCCTCATTTGGTCAGGTTTTGGGTGTATTAGGTTCATGGGAGACTCCTAGTACCTAATGAGTCCAAGACTTCTCTAAGAGTTGAGTTTTGGACGATAGTTCATACAAGGGTCAACTTTAAACAAGCATAACTTTTAGCATATTTGGAACTAGGTATCCTATGATATGTTAAATAAAATACCTTTGAGTTAGCTTTGTAAGCACTTGGTTTCACCTTATTCCGATTTCAGATGAAGGAGTTATGATCATTTTCGTGAGACCCTCCCATTCAGTGAAGCCCTACAGGCACCCATACAGGCAGTGTGGCCTTGTACGGGTTGTGGGAAATGTATGGGGATGGAGAATGGCGTGGTGAGGCTAAGTC
Source organism: Solanum sejunctum (assembly GCA_025642045.1). Classification (NCBI taxonomy): domain Eukaryota; kingdom Viridiplantae; phylum Streptophyta; class Magnoliopsida; order Solanales; family Solanaceae; genus Solanum; species Solanum sejunctum. The sequence continues at coordinate 3,749,374 of JAOTQJ010000049.1, forward strand.
TTGGTCCATGACCAGTGGTACGGGTTGTGTGGCTCACCATTGGTCGTGAAGAGGGGCGTAGAGGTGTTTTAGGAGGCTTGGCTTGGTGTGGGTGGCATTGGAAGCTAAGGCATGGGCCACGACTGCCTTGTACGGCTTGTATGAAGGGGTATGGGCCATGGCACCTGGGAGTGTGCTGGCCTGCAACATTTTATTGTCTAAGTAAGGTTGGACGGACAAGTAAATGGTCTGTGTAACAATACATAGTCCGTGAAAGTTGCCTTCAAAGTGACGTCGACGCTAACTTTTTCTCACGTGTTCCAATTCTATTTTTCCATCTAAGTCTTGTATCACAGGCACTCCACATGACCTGTGGAGTGCCACACGGCCAGTGAAGTCTCCAGTGAGATGATACTTTGCCAATTTTTCCATCCATTCACTAATAGTGCTTTTCATAAATTTTAATTATTCTATTGACCTTTTTAGACTTCCAATGCTATCTTAACCTTTCTAAATGACCTAAACAATATTTCAAAGGATCAAACTCATTATTCTCATCTCAAAATACACTCTCAACTCTGTCAAAAGCCTCTATCAAGCCCTAATTCAATTTCAAGGAACCCCGAGAACAAGATTGGATTTAAAGATCTTTTCCAAGCCTCCATTCTTTCCAATCTCAATTCCAAGCAACTCTAGACCTAAGGTATGTGATGTTAAACCATTGGTTCCTTCCACCATGGTGCTTAAACTCTCTTATAATTAATATTTCATGATTTAAAGTTAATTTTACAAATAGATTTGCCAGTATGAACATGTCTATGAACTATGTTAAAGCTATGTAATGTTGTGACTGTTTTGTTGTGTTTTGAGCTATAAATCTTGGATCTATTATAAGATTTGATGAGGGATTTTGATGTGTATTGCTTGAGGGTGTTTCAAGGTATTGATTAATGATTTTACAATAGATTTTCTCGCTTGATTTCATCTTTAAATTGCATATTCGTTTACCCCCACTACACCCCCCCAAAGTATTTGATAAAATACCCGGTTATGGTGTCTTGATGAATTAAA
>JAOTQJ010000049.1:3777706-3792308 GCA_025642045.1 Solanum sejunctum
CCCACCTTGTAGAGCTAGTGGTATATGATCTGAAATAATCCTCTGAAGTGGGATTAGCCTCAGGTTGTTGAAACTTTTATCCCATTCTTTTGAAAACAAAATTCTGTCTAATCTGGAAGTTGCTTCATGGTTGTTCCCTTTGTACCAAGTGAAGGTTGTATTTTTCATTTGAAGATCAATTAGCTCCATATCTTCAATGAAATCTGAAAATTCCTTCATCCCCTTTGTTCTTCTAATACAACTCCTTTTTTCTGAGATAAACCTACAGACATTGTAATCACCACAAACAGCCCAGGGCCCCTGGAACAAGCCTCTAACATCGCCAATCTCTTCCCAAACTGATCTTCTTTCAATGTAACAGTTTGGTGCATACACCCCAGTAATATGACAAGAAAAGCTTTGGAGTTGTGCTTCAAATTTGCAAGATAGAGTGTATGAACCAGTCTCAAGAACTTCTCCCTTCCATATTCTGCCATCCCACATCATCAATATACCCCCTCTTGTCCCACTGGCCTCTAGATACTCATATTTGATCCATCTATTTCCCCATATTTCTTTTACTATTTCTGAAACATGCCCCTCCAACTTTGTTTCTTGGAAACAATAAATATCTGCATTCCACTCACGTACCATACTTTGAACAAGTCTCTTTTTCTCTCTATAATTCAATCCCCTCACATTCCATGAAATTAATTTAAATTGCATCAGGAGCTATTATGGTTGATTCTCCCCTTTGCCCTGTTTCCTCCACTTTTAAATTTGACATCAAAGGCCACCAAGCTTTTGAGTTCCTGGGCACCTTTGATTTTGGTCTTCTTGAATATTGCATCAGTCTCCACTCTCCTTACTCTTCTACTACTATCTACCTGAAGTAGAAGTTCCAATGCTTCCTCGTCATGTCCCTGGAAATCTACCCTTAGCATTTTCCCTTAATTTCACCATGTTTTGTTGTACCCATAGTGAAATCTCCTTCTTTTTGTCTTGTATCATTAGCTGTGTTTGGGTGCAAAGAGGCACAGCCTCCTCCACCTCCCAGTTTCTTATCACTTCTGCAGGATTTTGGACTACTGGATCTGTAATCCCTTCTTCAAATTTGTTGCCCTCACTTTCAAGAGTTTTGGGATGCTCTAACCCTTTGTGAAGCTGCAGACAGTCCCTTTCAGTTTCCACCATATTCTCCCTTACTACAATCTCTGTTCCCTTCTCTGTTATCTGTGTGTCCATTGGGGCAGTTTGCTGTTGGGAAGTGCTAAGAAAGACCTCGTAGAAGTCGTCTTTAATTGAGGAGGTAGACCCAAATTCATTTAAGTTGTTGTAAATGAAATGGGTTGCTGGATCTGGCCCAACTAATTTATTCGTTGAGCCCAAAGAGTTGTTGGCCCTTTCCTCATTAAAAGCCTCCATGTGCTGAGCATATGATTTTGACTTTTCTTCCCCTCCAGTTGTCATTTCTGAGCAGCCCATGTGATCTTTGTTCACCAAATCCCTAGAATGATGGGATATTGGTACTTTATTGCAGAGATTGCCCTGCTTTGCCTGCTAGTTAATAGGGTTCACTGGGTAATGCCCTCCATCGTCTTCTCCGGCACTAGCTCCGACCGACTCCGGCAGTATTTCAAATCTGGGATTTGACTCGGCCCAGATCGGGATGTAGAACTTAAGCCCATTAGGTGAGATTGCAACTTCTTTCGGAATACTCTTCCCTTCATTCGCAACCAATATTCTGGCCCATTTCATGTGGTTCCTAAGCTTTGTTTCTTCCTCCGTAGCCAACCACCCCCCACAAACTTCTTCAATTTCCTGGAAAACTTTGTGCGACCACAACTGTAGTGGTATTCCGATGGCTCTTATCCAGGTTTCCTTTGAATACCTAGAGGTTGATGTACATCCCTCTGTACGGCTCCACCATTTGAGATGAATTTTTTCTTCTGCCAATACTATTGTTGTTGTACAACCTGGTTTGCCATGAATCTGTTGGGAAATTCAAATAGAAATCTGCTATTATTTAGCTCATAGATGCTTACCCCAAAGGTGTTTTTCCAAGCAATTGAAGATCATCTCCTTATTTCACTCAAGGTCGGCCCCTCCTTGCACCCATCTTCTAGGCCTTGTACCAGACATCTGTTTAAAATCCCCGACTCTTGGAATTCTAGTGTAACAGAGATTTCTATTAGCCTCTTGTCTCTTCTAATCTCTGTTTCTCCAGATTTCTTTGGGAACCATTTATTGTCTCCAACTACCTTTGCATAAGGGTAGTTGGCATAAGTTAACCTGGGTGGGTCTGTCATATCCTGCTTCTTTAGGCATTTAATAAACTCTTCAATTTTCATAGCAATGTCACACCAACCAGCATTCAGTGTTGTCACTGGGATGATCAGAACTGCTCTTTCCCCCTTTCTCGAAGAGAGAATGCTCATGTATCTTCCATGTTCGTTTCTCCTCCTAGTATTAAAATGCTCTGCCCCTCCTTAAATTTTCCATCTCCTAGTAAGATTCTTCTGGTCCTTAGAAGCTTCCTTCAAGGTAAAGCAAATCCATTCCATAGTGTTGTGACTCATCTCTATCCTTCTCATCAGTCTGCGACTTCTCTCAACCCATTCATACCAGACTGTTGTGTTTGTTGTCCATCTCGTGATATCAAAAGATTTGAATCCTGCATTAAAGTAAATCCTATTCTCCCCCATGATCACTGTAAGAATGATATAGGGAAAAAGAGAGGTGGTGCTGGAATAGAGAAGTTTGGAGGAAGAAGAAAGAAAAAAAGGTTTTGGTAGGAATATTCCGGTAGCTATGCTGATTGGGTAGAAGAAAAGGAAGATTCCGGTGGAAGAAGTCCACCGGAATGGGAGTCCTGAGATCCGAGAGGGACCTTAGGTGTTTTCCTTGAAACTTGTGTCTGGAAGCATTTTAGAAAATATTTACACAACTTATCAGGATTAATCTTCCCCCTCGAGATAAGTATTGTCTTTTCCAACTTGCCAACCTCTTGCCACATCTTTCCACGACATCATTCCAAATCTGTAGAGACTTGCTCTTTGCTCCCAAAGGCATCCCAAGGTACTTTGTAGGTAGTGACCCTACTTGGCACCCCAAATTTGCTGCTAACAGACAATATCATCCACCTGATTGACTGTGAATAGAGAACCTTTGCTCCGGTTTACATGGAGACCAGAGACCGCTTCAAAAATTGTTAGGATAGCCCTCAAGTGCCTAATTTGTTCGACTTTAACTTCACAAAACACTAGGGAGTCATCAGCATATAGAAGATGGGTGATCCATATTCATCTCCCCACTAATTTGTGGCCCAAAACCATTCATCCAACCATTTATTCTTGCCTTTTTGAACATATGATTGAGCCCTTCTATTGCAATGACGAATAGAAATGGGAACATTGGATCACCCTGTCTAAGTCCCCTTTGAGAATGGAAAAAACCTTCTGGGATGCCATTGATTAGAAGAGAGAACTTGACACTATAAATACAGAACTTTATCCACCTGACCCATTTATTGCCAAATCTGATATTCTTCAAAAATATTCAAAAGGAAATCCCAATTGACATGGTCATAACCCTTTTCTATGTCAAGCTTACACAAAATTCCTGGAGTCCTTTTTTTCACTCTTTAGTCCACTAATTCATTTGCCAGCAAAGCCGCATCTAAAATTTGCCTACCCTTCAGGAATGCCATTTGATGATTGTCAACTAGCTTAGTCATGATAGTCTTTAACCTTTCCGTAATCAGCTTAGCAATGATCTTTTACACTCCCCCAATAAGGTTGATAGGCCTGTAATCCTCCCCTTCTTCGGCACCATGCTTCTTAGGGATTAAAGCTATGAAAGTTGCATTAAAAGATTTTTCAGAGAATCCATTTTGGTGGAAATTGTTGATGGAATTCATCAAGTCCTCCCTTAGAACTTCCCAGCATTTTTTGTAAAAGACCATAGTGAAACCATCGGGTCCTTGTGCCTTATCGAGTGCACATTAACCGACAGTTCTGAAGCCTTCTGTCTCTGTGAAAAATCCAGTAGGGGATCCATTTATGAAGTATCCTGATCTCCCTCCAAACCATTGAGTGGACCAATGGTGTTGTAAAAATCAGCAACTCTCTGAATCCCCCAGCAATAAGCGTCTTCTCAAACTGAAGTTCCATCCTTGAGGAGACCTGTGATCAGCTATGGACTTATGCTGGTGTGACACGAAAGTACTAATATAAGGAAACAGATTGTCTAGCCTCACAGCCTCATGCCATAAATCGTTCCAGAAGTCAGTTCTTTGCCCATTTGCCACTTCGATCCTTGTATTGTTTTTTCGATCATCCCTAAAGATCTAATGGACCCCCATACACCTACTCCACAAGGTGCGGTTACAGTTTTGATCATCCAGTATTCTTTTCCTTCACACTTTGCACTAGTGACTTCCTTCTAGTAGGATACATTTTCATTACAATACTTCCACAAACATTTATCCTGACTACCTTGCTTTGATTTTTCAAGTACTTAATACCCAATGCCCCTTGTCTCTTACCCACTGTTACAGCATCCCATATGACCAGGTTATCACTCTTTTCCTCATTGATTCCCTTCCACAAAAACTTTCTTCTGATTTTGTCCAATCTATTGATGACCCTCTGAGGAATTGGAAAGACTGATATCATATAAGTTGGGAAGTCATCAAGGAAAAAATTTATCAAAGTCAGTCTCCCACCTCTGGACAGGTATTGTGATTTCCACCTTGCTAGCTTCATCTCTCACCTTTCTACCACCTTTCTCCAGATCCCATAAGACTGAGATCTAGCCCTACATGCATCCCTAAACATGCTGTTTGCAAAACACCTATTTCCCCATCTAGTATTGCATTCAAAAACTCCATGTTTTGCACTTCATTAATATGGGATAGGGTACATGTAGCTTTTCCTCTAAATGATGTGCAGACCAGAAAGCCTTTCAAAAAGTACCAAAATCAGCCTAGAAGTCATGAGCTAGCCTTCCTCAGCATCACATAGAATAAGAGTATCATCTGCATATTGCAGATGAGTCACTTCCACACTGTTATCTCCATTTCTGCCAAACTCAAAACCATTCAACCATCCACTCACCTTTGCAGTTTTAACATGTTATTCAGATCATCCATAACAACGGGAGATAGAGGGTCCCCCCTGCCTGAGTTCCCTTTGTGCACTGAAGAATCCAGTAGAGGATCCATTTATGAGGACTAAACACCTCCCTGTGGAGATGCACTGTCTGATCCATTGGATCCACATCCTTCCAAAACCCGTCCTCTCCAAAGTATTCAGCAAGTATTCCCAATTTACATGACCCTATGCCTTCTCCATATCAAGCTTACACAGGGTTCCTGACTTCTTTTGTTTCTATCTAGAGTCCACCGTTTCATTACCAATTAATACAGCATCCATGATTTGTCTACTTTTGATGAAAGCCATCTGCTAAGAATCCACAAGTTTGGCCGTGAAACCTTTCATTCTCTCTGTCAGAACTTTGACGAACAGTCTGTAGATGCTTCCAACCAAGCTAATAGGCCTGAGTCATCCAATTCTTTGGCACCTTTATTCTTACAAACAAGGTTATGAAGATCGCATTTCAAACTTTTTTCAGAACTTCCGAATCATAGAAGTTTGAAAAGCTTCCATGATATCACCCTTCACCACCTCCTCGCATTTAAGGAAGAAACCCATAATGAATCAATCAGGGCTAGGAGCTTTAATGATTGCAAACATCTTCAAACAACTCAGAACTTCAATTTCCTCAAAAGAGAAATTGTAAATGCACTTGCTCCTACTTAGTAAGTGTGGGATAAATGTTTGTTCCTGAAAGCAGGTCTCCAGCTGTTTCTTTCAGTGTACAGCTTCTTGTAATACTTTAAAATTCCCCTTTTACTGTGATAGGATCCTGAGACAGCTCCCCTTCTATTACCAGTTGATCAGCGTCGTTGTATATTTTGTGAGCGTTGGCAAATTTGTGAAAGAACTTGATGTTCCTATCCCCTTCCTTGAGCCATAGTGATCTTGATTTTTTGCTTCCATGAGATATCCTTATTTATGCGCAACTCCTCATACTCTGGCAAAGTTGACTTCTTGCTAGAAATCTCTCGCTCTGATAATCCTCTGTCCATGAGCTCAGCAAACTCGGACAGTTTTTTAAGAACTCCTCTCCTTCTAGATCCTAAATTCCCTTGTTTACTCATTATCCAATCCTTAAGTTTGGTTTTTATACCCTTAAGTTTTGAAGCAAGAATGAAGTCACATCTCCTGGAAAAGTTAAAGAGATGCCACCAGCTACTGATTCTATTAGTAAACCCTTCTGTGCCAAGCCACCAAACTTCAAACATTTAGTAGTTCTTGTTTTTTGTTTCATAACCTCCTTTGTAATGCTACATGATTGTGGTCTGGTCTGACCTTTGTAGAGCATTTGGCCTTGTGTTACTGAAGTTTCATCCCACTCTTCTAATACCAAAATTCTATCAATTGTAAGAGCTGCCTCAAGATTGTTCCTTTTGAACCACGTGTAATTGTTGTCTTCTAGTTGTAGGTCTATCAAGTTCAGGTCTTCAATAACATCTGAAAATTCCTTCATGTCTCTGGTTCTTCTCACACAGTTTCTTTACTATGAGATGAACCATACTAATTGACATCACCACAGATAACCCGAGGTCTTTCTAAATTCCCCTTATAGCCTCAATGTCCTCCCAGACAAACCTCCTCTCTGTATAACAGTTGGGGGCATACACACCTGTGATATGGCAAGAGTAGTTATACAATTGAGCCTCAAATTTACACGTATATACCAGTTTCCACAATGTCCCCTTCCCAGGCCCTACTATCCCATAACATTAAAATTCCCCCTCTAGTGCCATTAGTCTCCAAACTTGAATATGAATAGCCTCTCTTGGTCTAAGCTAGGAAAGGTTACAGAGGCCCTACAGCTGGGAAGAAGCTGGGATTCAAGCAAGAAGCAGAAGGAAGTGAAGAATCATACCAGCTAGCATAAGGTGGACAATTTGGAAGGAGAGAAATGTGAGGTGTTTTGAGAGCATAGGGAATAGTATAGACCAGATCAAATTGAATTATCTTGATTCTATGTTTTTGATGTAATCAGATTTGGTCTGATGATCCTATATCTATTAGTGATGTGCTAGATTCATTATAGACATAGGATCATAGGATCTGCATTTACTTGTAAATATGGCCTAGTACAGCCCATGTACTGATCTGATCCTATCAATATATACAAAGTTACCAGTTTTTAAAAAAAAAGAATTCTCCAAGCTTGGATATTTGATCCATCTTCCTCCCTATAGTTGTCCAACCTTGTTTTCCATATTCCCCTCTAATTTGGTTTCTTGCAGACAAAGGATATCTGCAATCATCCCTCCATCACTCTTAACCAGTCTTCTTTTGTCTATATCATTCAGTCCCCTTACATTTCGTGTCACTAACTTGAATTTCAGTTATCACATACAATCAAATTTCTCCCCTTGCTCATATTCCTACTATTTTTGAACTTCAGATCAAAATTCTCTAGGCTTTTCAACTCTTAGGAGTCCGGGGATTTAGTTTTCTTGCACATTGTTTCTGTTGCAATTATCTAGCTTGTCTTGCACTATCCACTTGTAATAGCAGTTCAAGGGCCTCTTCTTCATTATCCCGGAAATCAGCCCCCAGAACCTTCCCCAACTTGATTAAATTTTGTTGTACTCATACTGATGTCTCCTTTCTTTATTTCTGACCACTTCCTATTGCCGAGTCTGTAGTGGTTCTACTTCTTTATCTCCCACTTTTCCCTATTTTTGAAATTCTGATGTCCTCCAATTTTGTAATCATCATGTTCATATCATTCTCTTCTACTTCAATCAAGAGGCACAATGATTCAAAGATTGTTTCTCCCACCATGTTTGCCATCTCCCTCTCCTCTTGAATAATTTGATCAGTCCTTTGCATGTGTGTATTATCTGTTTCTGGAAAGTGCCGAGGTTCAAGATAATCAAGAGATATACTACAGCTTTCATCTTGTGGATCTTCTACTAGAATATAATTGAAAATCACTCGACTTGAGTATTAAGGCCAAAGTTTTCTGGAAACTCTTTCTTTGTATTGGGCTGCTGACGGAGGCCCAATTTTTTCCCTCATTTAAATGAGGCATGTACCTCTCACATGTTTTCCTCATTGCCAGTTGCGGGCCAGGATCTACCCACATGTTCTGCAACCAGGAAATCCTTTTTTGCAGGCTTTGGAACCTGTGGACCTCTGGGCAAAAACGGGGATTGTACTTCTCTTGATTTCTTCTCCAACTTCTCCAGGATCACCTTTCCCAACTTTTGGCAACACCTCACTCTCACGTGACCCCCTATTTCGGGAACTGGAAAACAACAGCAACTGAACATAGAGACTTCTCTAGGCATGTTTCTTCCATCTCTTTCTACCAAGATTCTCGCCCACATCATGTGAGAATGGGATGCTGAATAGATGTCTAGTGGGACATCTGGAAGGGGGAAAGGATAACCTACACTGTCAGATGCCAGACAATAGTCATCTTTGTTATTGAAAAAAGCTTTCGGTGTTAACATCTCTTCAATGTTTTCCTCCAAGCTATTTGTCTCTGCCTTTCAGATGGATTTTGACAGCCATTTACTATCCTTGACAGTTCTAGCATAGGGGTGGGAATCTTCAGTAACTCTTAGTGGACCTGCCTTTTCCAAACTTTTGGGGCATTTAATGAAGCTTTCAATTTTGAAAGCAATGTCATACTACCCTGCATTCATGGCAAGCTCAAGAATAACAAGGACAACTCTCCCTCCATCTATAGTTCTCCATCTCTTAATCAACTTGCTCTGATCACTGAATGCTTCTCTAAAGGTGAAGCAAATCCATTCCATGATTTTGTTGTTCGTGGTGGATTTTCTCTTCCTTTTTCTGCTCCTTTCAACCCATTCATACCATATTGTCCCTTCAAATCTCCATCTAGTAATATCATATGATTTGAAGCCAACATTAAAATATATCCTACTTTTCCCCATTGATAAGGACCAGAAATTAATGGACTTAATCTAACACTCTGTTTGCATATTTGTTATGTATTATTTCATAATGTACCGTATTGTTTTGTATTGTATTGTATTGTATCGTATCATATTGTATTGTTTTAATGAATACAATGTTCCAATAGATTGCATCATTCTTCATTGTTGCACAATGTCACAGATCAACAATTTCAATGAGAAATCTACAAGGAAAAAGTAGGGTACGAGATAGAGCTACTATTAAAAAAAAGTAGGATAAAGAATAAAATATGATTATTAAATAATAAGTAAAGATGAACTGAGAAGAAAATATTAAGGTAACGATATGATCACACCAAATTGGTCGTTACACAAAATGGGACTTTTTATCGTCACTTACGATGGATTTAAACAATATGATATAATAAAATTTAAGTAACAATCAAAACAAACATTGTATTAAAACTAATGTTTGTAATCCCATTCAGAAGATTAAGATAACTGCTTAGTTTTGTTTCATTTTTGGTGTAAACAGGAGTATATGGAAGATCTAGAATCAGTTAAAGATGTTTTAGGTTCGTTGTAAATTTTGATATAGGGTTGAAGATCTTCCTGTTTCTTTCCACAATTGTAATTAGGAGCCTGTCATAGGTTGTAGCAGGTTCTGACTTTTGTTTTGGAATAGAATACAAGTTGTTACCTCTCAAAAGAAAAAAAAACATGACAACACAAAACAAACTACTAATGATAAAGTACAATACAATGGATAACAACCATTCAAACAAGATGTAAGAGAAATAAACTATCACATAGGTAATAGTTCTAGGAAGAAGCCAAGGAGGAGTGGAGGATTAAAATCAAATCCCGGCCAAAAAACACCGGAACGCAGAGGATGGGCATTCAACTCTTCAATTCGGTTTTTCATTTTTTGTTTTTGTAAAAGTGTGCACTGAATGCTAAACCAACTCTACTCTAATGATACTGTCTCTATAGTTGATGTTTTAGACTCAATTTAGATATAGAGCAGTGGATTTTGGAGCACACTTGTATATAAGGTTTGAGTACAACCTATGTACTCTTTGATACAATACGAAGTTACCCCAAGTTCAAAAAAGTGTGCACCGAATACTAAACCAAACTTCGGTTCAGTTTTTCAACTTTAATTCAATTTAATTAGGTGTTTAAAATGATTCTTCTCAATGCAAATGCAAAATAAAATGAGGACCAAATTATCAAATAAGACATTAAAGAAAACCAATTTGCAGCAATCAAAAAAGTTTGTTTCATGAGTTGTGCAACTTCATAATAGATTAAAACAAGCTAATTGGGAGAGTACACAATATCAAGCATCAGTGTTAACACAGAAATGAAAACATGTAAGACCTGAGAAGAAGAGAAAGCTTGAGCCAACAAATGTTGAGAGTCTGCTCTGCGGAAATTTGAGGAGAAGAGAAGGTTGAAGGTTGAAAAGTTACAGGAATTTAGATTTAGATCTAGGATTAGGAATATTTTTAGGATAAAACGGTGAAGGCTGGGAGCGGTCTACGGGATTAGACAAATATGAGTGAACTATTTTTTGATAAAAAATTATAAGTATTTATATGTAAGTAAATATGTGATTTATAATTTTTTAAAAGATCCTTTCACCGCACCGAAGAACCACAATCCTAACACCGACCATCAAATCAAATGACCTAATTTCCAAAAAACGAATTAGTTCGATTTGATTTGATTTTTCGATATTTAGTCCACCCTTGCTGGACAGAGCCCCCCCCCCCCCCAAAAAAAAAAAAAAGGATCTACAGGAGAGAGTTATCTCGAAGAAAATGTCTAAGAACATTTCACATTTCCCTTTGTGTTTTAAAATAGTATGGGGAATTAAGCATTTGATTAATCATATTAATGCATTTAATGTAGATTTGTTTCTTGCTTCCAACCTATATTTAATATGACAGTTAATATCCCAAAAGGTCACTCAACTTTGGAATTTTATCTAACAAAGTCATTAAACTTAGTTTTTGTATTTAAAAAATCACTAAATTTAGGCATTTGTATCAATTAAATCACTCAACTAAATCTATAACTAAAAAACTCTGACATGACAAATAATTATTTTCTTATGTCATGTAAAAAGCTAAGTTGCTCAGACTCGGATGGGGGGTGTCCGATACGGGTGCGGATCTAGAGGTCAGATCCTTCATCGTCTAATTTTTAAGATTTGGGGATATGGATCTAGGTATGGATACAAGTGCGGGAATTTGCCTAAAAATAAATAAAATATCCAAAAATAGAGTGATAAAACCTAAATTATGAAATATTATGTGAAAAACTTGAAGAAAATCCTGGAAGGAGATTAAAGGAAAAGGCGTGATATACAAGTTTCTACATAAAAGATATTCCATTTTCTTTAATTTCACTTAGCTTTTGTATTGATTACGGAAATCAAAGAATCGTTCAAACTTTCCCAATCAATTTTGGTCAAAGTACTCGAAATTGGTTGACCAAATCGAACATGAATCTCACACCCACACCCATGTCGTGTCGACACGAGTGCAGCACCAAAAGTGAAGAGTCCGAGCAACTTAGGTAAGAAGGATCAGACAAATACATAAAATTAATGAAAACTTATTAAATGATTTTTATGGACAAACTTAATTAGTAAAACAATATTATCATATGACTATATATTTAAAAGTTACAACATATTATGACGGGTGTTTTCTTGCCCAAGAAAGAAAGAGTAGCCATTGACAAAATGTATAACACAAAATAGACAAATAAGGAAAGAAGGTGATTTTCAAAGAGGGTAAGATTTAGGAAGGAAATAGTTGTAAGGAACAAAACTTATGAGGAAGAGTTCATCCCTTTGTTTGAAGTTGCCAAGAATACTGTTTTATTCCTTTGGTAAAACAAAGTAGGGTTTTTTTTCAAAATAAAACAAAGTAGGTTGGTTAGTATTTATGTTGTTTTATAATATTTGTAAGTAGGGCAATTAGTTCTAGAAACACCAATGAAGTAATTTACCTTTTCAGTTTCAGATTCACAGCTTTTATAATAATATAGTAAAAATATGGAGCATTATGATGGGATTAAGGAGAGAATGGGTAGAAGGTGCCATTCAAGTATCAAATTAGAATTGGTGAAATTTAACTTGGTCAAATGGGATTAAGTAAAAAGTGAATTTAATTAGAGTAATCAAAAAATTTGGGGGTACATACTAGATTTTTGAAAACTTAAAAAGTTTTCCCTCTTATTTCAAATGTTAAAATTTCTCCCCTCTTTCATTATCTTTTCAATCTTCTTTTATTTTTCTTTCTTCATATTTTCTCTTCCTTCCTCCATGTTTTCTTCTTCGCCGCTACCACCGTTGTCATCATTCATTCCTTTTTATGGATTTCTTGTTTTTTTTCTCTTTTTCATTAATTTATTACAAGCGGTTTGGCTTTATTTCATTTTATTTTTTTGTCTGGGGGAAGGGGGATTTTTCTTTTTTAAGTCAAGAAATAAATTTTGTAGAAATCAAGCAACAACATATAGTTGTTATACCAACTACAATAGTTTTTGCAGCAACTATCTAGCCATTGCAATAACTTCAATAGTTGTTTGAACTGTTGCAACATTTTCAGCAATAGTTTGAGTTGTTGCAGCAATTGAAACTATGCAACTGCTTCAATGTCATAATTGCAACACTAGAACAACTATTGAATTTGCTGCAACAACTTCGACAATTGTTTAATTTTTTGGCAGAAAGTGAGGTAGAGGAGCTGGCGAAGAAGATTGGAATTATGGCAGATTAGGAGATGGAGGAGGAGGAGAGAGTGTTAGAGGAGGAAGTGGTGGTGGTGGTGGTGGTGGAGAAGGAAGAAGAGGTGGTGAAGGTCATGGAGCAGATAAGAGGAAGAAGTGGTGGTGGTGTAGAAGGAAGAGGAGGTGGTGATAGTAGCGAAGGAGAAGGAGGTGGTGACAGCAACGACAAAAAAAAGCATAGGGATAGTGATGGAAATAGAAGAGGCAAAATGGGAAAAGGGTAGCGAGAGGAAGATAGTCTTTATTTAAATAATAAAACTTGAGGATTTTAAAATTAGTTTCATTAGCACTAAACTTAAAATTGTCACCTCTACTCAATAATTAAGACTTGTGTCACCTTTTCTTAGTTTTTGAACTTGTTAGTCACCCTTAATCATTTTTAGCAGGATTGTGGTGGACAGGCCAAAAAGAATGAAGATATGGTAGGGATGGTGATGGCGATAGAAGAGGCGAAATGGGGGAGGGGTAGCTAGAGGAAGATAGAGTCTTTATTTAAATAATAAAACTTGAGGATTCTAAAATTAGTTTCATTAGCACTAAACTTAAAATTGTCACTTCTACTCAATAATTAAGACATTTGTCACTTTTTCTTAGTCTTTGAACTTGTTTGTCACCCTTAATCATTTTTCGCAGGATTGTGGTAGACAGGCCAAAAGAATGAAGACCACAGAAGTGTTGATTAAACTTTTTTCCCTTGAATCTACAATCGATAAAATTGTCGTTTACTATTCTCCTCAAACAATTGTTATTTAATTATATTCTACTATTTACGACTTTCAAATTCTCACGGACAAGATTGTACTAACTGTCACTTTCCCCGTACCTAGCAAGATCCTTAATCAACTGGATAGGATTCGGAGGGACTTCTTATAGAAAGGAAATAGAAATTCTCCTGGACTTCATCTTATCAAATGTGACAAAATCAAACAACCAAAGAACAAGAGAGGTTTGGGCATTAAAGACTTGCTCATGAAATGGTTGTGGAGGTTTAGTACAAAAGGCTATAGTCTCCGGAAAGAAGTTGTAGCGACTAAGCATGAAAGAAGATAAATGGAGAACAAAAATCTCCAATCATCCCATGAGGTTGGCCCCTGGGAATACATTAGTTGTGGAGAGAATTTGCTACAATAGAATGGTTCAAAGGAGGGGATGGCTCACATATTAAATTCTGGAGTGAAAAATGGCTAAGTAACACACTACTCATGGAAGCTTACCCAAACCTGTTCCAGATTGCTCAAGACAAACTCCACAATCACAATGCTCAGAAGAATTGTGCAGGATTGGGAGATGGGAAGCTTGTTTAAACTACTTGCTAGTGTGGAAAAATATAGAATAAATGAGAATTGTGCTAACAAATTGGTATGGGGAAGAAACAACATCTTCACTGTGAAAGATTGTTATCATCAATTATGTTGTCAAAATTAGATCATTGAACTTTGGCTTTGAAAACTCATTAGGAAGACCAAATGCCTACCAAGGTCATCTGTTTTTGTTGGATTGCTCTCCAGGTAGGATGTTCAACACAAGATAATCTCGACAAAAGAGGCTTTGATCTGGATAATAAGTGCTATATGTGTCAAGATAGCACAGAAACAGTCAATCATTTGCTCCTTCAATGTGTAGTGGCAAAGCCCTTTGAAATATGTTCTGCTGTATTTTTGGCTTACAATAGGTCATGCCACAAAGTGTGAAAGAAGCATATGTGAGAGGGGGAGTTCCTGGGCTATATTAGTAGAGGCTTGGATCTAACTTGTGAGGCGCCTTTTGGGGTAACCCAAGAGG
>JAOTQJ010000049.1:3792408-3814128 GCA_025642045.1 Solanum sejunctum
TATATATATATATAATGTCGGGTTGGTTTGACCTCGGGTTGGTTTTTTAAAATCAAAATCAAACCAACTCAAATATAATCGGATTTTTTTTGTCAAATACCAAACCAAATCGAACCAACCCACTAAGTGGATTTTTTTTGCGGGTTGATTTGGTTTGTCAGTTTGATGCGGTTTACGGTTTGATTCTGTACACCCCTACTCCCAGGTATATAAACTGTGCATACATTATGTGTTGTGTTGTGGTGCTATATTATTTGTATAAAATTTATATCCAGAATTTAAAAATCAAAACTTTAGACATACCCCTCTGAAAAAATAGACAGAAAATATATATTATCAAACATTTACTAATATATCTCCAAAACTGATAAATACTAATAACAAATTCAAAAATTAACAAAACCTACAGAATTAACAATTTGAATGACACCAAAATAAGGTAGTCAAAATAGATAGTATCAAACATTTTCTGAAATGTCTCTAAAATAATAATAGAAGCAAAATATATCAACTGTTTTTAAACAAGATATTCGTTGTCTTAGCCTGAAATATTCTCTTGCAATTCGAGGACCATCCATTCTGCTAGAAACTGTCCCAGTAACCTCGCTATCGCTAATGGCACATTCGCTGATTTTTAATCTTCTGTACTGCCACAAGAGGATAGCATACCTTTGCTGGTGATATGTTGCATCAATATCAATATCATACATGTTGAAAACACCATTGCTGATAAATTGCGCAAGCACGCAGGTATACAAACCACAATCGCTGAACATAAAATTTTAAAATTTGATTAGGCAGTATATATAAAAGTGGTGTTAAAAAATGCTAAAAATAATTGAGTTAAAAAAATGGACATACTTAGATTGTGGATCCTGTTGAGGCACATCAATAAGCAACATATACTTCAACATATCAGATTGAGACCGATCAATGTAAGCATCAAATTTGGTGAAATAGATGTCCGGTCTTTTGTTATAGAATCTAGTGCTCGTTAAGAAGAGCGGGATCAAGACAGAGAGTTTTTTTGACTGATTCCTTAACTCTTTTCTTGTGTAGTGCTCCTCCCATCATTGAATCATATACATACAAACACCTGTGCTTGATGCGAAAAAGAACAAGAATCTAATGAAAAGAACTACTAATATTGACAGGAATAAGAACATTGCCAACCTTCTCCAAAGGGGTGTTAGCGCGTAGACAAAACCCCCTAATGCATTGCCCGATGTCATGATCAGGTGATATGCATCTCATGTCAAAATTAGACTTTCTCCACTGTTTCTCGATGTTAGAAATCTAAGGCATGAAACAAAAATCTGCTGTGGTGTAGAACTCTTGAATGTGTGAAGAGTACTTGAACTTCTTTCGTAGGTAGTACATGATCACATCAATGTGCTGTTATATTAAAATAGAAAGATTTACAAATTATAAATTAAAATTATATTCAAATATAAAGTTGATATGTTAATTGTATTATTTGTAATCATTCTTTTAATGCCAGCTATATGTCAACTGAAGCTTAAATACTTTATGTCAATTCGTAGGTATATAATTTATATATACTGGGCATGTGTTCATGCATTTTGATATGCAAGTGTTCATGCCAAAAACAGTTAAAATATTTTAGATACATTATGTGCATAAAGTTTATATGTTTATTGGATTATTATTGATAAGCTTTTTAATGCCAACTTTATAGCAATCATCATGTTATATAATTTTATATCAATCTGTAGGTGTATATTTTATATATAATGGGCATTACTATAATTTTCTATCTAAGCATAAAAGGAGTATTATGTGTATGAAGTTTAAAGGTTTATTGGTTTATTGGATTACCTTGAATAAGACTTTTGATGTCAAGTTTGTCATTTTGAGACTTACATAAGTTTAAGACAACATTCAGGTGTATAATTTATATATACTTGGCTTTAGTGATATTTTATATGTAAGTGTGCAATGATTATTAATCCAAGTATATAATTAGTATTAAGTTGGGTATGAGCATATGCTTATGTGATATGCATCTGTTCATGCCAAAAAATAAAAATGTCACTCCTTTACAACATATAATAACCCAACTCACATAGAAAATATTTTTTTTTATATATGGTTAGTTTAAAGTTGTATATGTTCATTGGATTATGTGTAGTAATTATTTTAATGCCAACTTTATGACATTCCCAAGCTTACATAAATATATGCCAACACCTAGGTATATAATTTATATATGCAGGCATTACTACTGTTTTTTCTAGGTATATAATTAGTATTAAACTAGGTACCAATGTGACAGTATATATGTTAATTATACATTCTATAATGTGTATAACAGCCAATTGAATGTTATAAAAAATACGTCGTCTTCCCATGGCCTTCTGGGATGAGCCATTATGTGGAACAAGTCCTTTTTTGTCACTGTTACGACTTCGAGATCCAATTCATGCTCCATCTTGTCCTTTGCCACTGTGAACATTGACTTCCTGAAAAAAAGGGCATAAATAATTTTGTTACGTCATATATAAAAAGCTCAATTTAAGAAAAAATAGAGGTAATAAATGATGAGTTATTACGTATCTGCCGCGTCTATGGATAGCATCTTTGTAAACCCATTTCAGAAATTCATTCACCAATACATTATCAACGACAAATTCATCATAGTTGACAAATGAATGCTTGATGGGAAAAATATACAGGACCAATTCTTGCACTGCTTTCAGATTTTGGCGGCGGAACAAATGGGGACGACTGCCATCTGCCTGGATTCCTATTTTGGACTTGCATTTCTGAAGTAACAATCTCGTTTAAGACTGAATCCAACGCTATGATCTGAGAGTTGGTGAAGTTTGGATAATAATCTAGTGACGTTGGATTATTGGCAGAGTCTTCGTTGACAGAATTGTCATTTTCATAATCTACACCTGTTTGCATCATCACCCATTGAATTTCTTTATTTTTTTTTAAAAAAAACAAGCAAGCAGAATGATAAAAAAAAATAGGACTGGCATATTTTCAGTTTAATCCTAGATTAATATTAATTATTTTTTGAGTATCAAAAGTATATAAAAAATAATATCAGTTTAATGTGAATTTAAACAATTATTAATCCATGAATATTAATACCCAACCTAAATTCAACTAGGCTTGGCAACTAATGAATGAATTAAAATGCTTAGAATCATATTATAGTATGTTAATGTGAAAAGTTTAGAGGGAAACAAAAAAATCTCTTCATGGACAGACTGGTTTGGGTTGTTTCCAGAGGGGCCAACATCTCCAGTGTTCCCCAACAAAGTATCCTGATCCTTTTTGTGTGTTTTTCCCATGAAATCGACTACACATTTAATTGATAGATAATGCATGAGAATAAAAAAAAACTGAATGTGATTATATTAAAAATAACAAAATTTATTTACTGTGTGATTGGTTGTGCACCCTTGAGAAAAATACATTGTCATTCATGGAGGGTGTTGGTGATCAACTCCATTCCTTGGATTAACTCCAGTCTGTTAGATGGGGATCAAACGAATCATACATTAGAAAAAATTGAAAATGAACCTCCGAATAAAAATGATTGCATCATCAACAAATACACACACCTCCCTCGATGATGTTTGATGTGACTGTTCTTTTGTGGACTTGATCTCATCCATTAGTAGCTTGAACTTATTCTCAAAAAAATGTTTCATGTTAGATATGTGATTGTCAACCTATTGAAACATAAAAATATTACAAATTAAGTTTGTTATAAAAAGATAGTATATATAATGTGTTTAATTCATTAAATATAAATTCAATACTACAAACATTAGCATTTAGCTGTTTCATCTCTTCTCGGACCTATTGAAAAAAATAAGTTAGTACTCGGATCTATTGAAAAAAATAAGTTAGTACTTACAAAGTTGAAAAAAATAACTGGAATATTATAATACTGACAACTGCAATTTCACGCTTCATTTCATTGTATCTGTCTTCTTCAACAACAACTGTATTGGTAGGTGTGGTGTCCTTCTAATTCTCTTGGTGGTTGGAATATTTTCTTGATCCACAACATTTAATTCTTCCTCCGTCAGAATGATGTTTTTATATTTGTACTGAATTAAAATAAGGAAAACACATTATTAAAATTGGTATTATATATATATATATGTATGTCTATGTGTGTATATAATATTAAATATTAAAATAAATATGACTTGACTGCCATGTATCCTGAACACTATGTTGTTCAGGTCCTAAAAAAAATGCACTCATCTGGTGTCTTCCAGTTCCGAATACGCGGTGTGGATGTACTCACACGAATTACAAGCATGGAGCTAACATTGACACAACACTCGTAGAATTAAATCTAGAGTGCTAGATGGAATTCGAACAAACTTGAAAGATGATGGGTTATTTTTTAGCTTCCGTCAACATGCATCAATTGTTCTTCTGAAAATTTTGTTGCTCCATGGATATTTTACATACTCCTCAGATTCAGTCAGGTCAAATCAGAACTTCGATATGGAGGTGTTTTTTGGATTGGAAAACAACAAGAAAGAACTTATGAAGTACATTACGCCAATCTTCACACGATCCTCATATTGGATTAAATTTACCTCAAAAACAGCTGTGTATAGATCCATTCTTTTCACCTTATTGTCGCCGGAAAAATACAGTTGCATCAATCTACACTAGGGGGTCTACACTGAAGCCTAGTGACAGCAACAAACTCCTTAAGCCTGAATCGAAGTTCACACCCGTTTACTCTCATTATGAACATGTCCCTCCTGTCGTTATCGATCTCAAGAAGGAGCATACAATGGAAAAGTTGTCCTTGCATTCTTATGAAATTCATCTTGCTAAAATGTTCAAAAGGAGTTTGGAGAAATTCATTGAATTGTGAATCATCTAAGAACTTCTTCAAAACATCAAACACTTTTGTGTTTGTCTATGAATTCCAATGGGTATAAAATTTTCTTGTCTGGATGTGTGGAAATAAGAACAATCCCCCAAAAAATCACATTATATTCCATAAAATGCAGCAAGGGATATGCCAAAGAGTTAAACCAATTTATGCCAAGTATGTCTATATCTTGATGTTTTAATTGAGTATAAAATCAGATTAGTATTTTATTCACAAAAAAATAAACACAAATTGGTACTAGAAAATGCACACATGCAAATTAGGCCTAATTTTATTCCACATATATAGTAAGGATTGCATGCCGTCAAGATAAAAAAAATTATACCCAAATAAAAATAAGAGCACTTCCCAGTATATTAACATCATTTTATTTTATCAATCTATATTAAGTCTTTATACCAATTTTAAATAAATTGCATTCACATAGTATGTACTAATTTGTCGAACAAATATTCACCAATGATGCCAGATTTAAATTAAAACAAACAAACAGTGACATCAGATCATTCCGATTATTATTGTTCAAATAATACAAAAAAAAAAAAAGCCACTTAGAGTCTAAATCTTCATGTTTTAATTGGGTATAAAATCAGATTAGCATTTTGTTCACATAAAAAGACAAAAATTGGTCTCAGAATTCACACATGCAGGTTTTTGATAAAAAAATGTCCAAAAAACGTACCATTACATTAGGTTTTGCTTTTAGTTGCCTGGGGATTTTTTTAACTTCTTTAATGGGACCATTGCCTTTTTTCTTCGCAGACTTAGAACACTCCCCCTGAAAATCATCTTTGCTTTTTTTGGAATATTGGATTGTACAAAATTGAAATTCAAATCGGACTCCTCAACTTCATCTGGATGTTCAGTAGAATAGGAATCCATACTTTTGTCCTTTTCTTTTTGCCCGTTTCGATCAGACACGGTTGAACCTCTCTTCTTTGCGTTGATATTCTTCTTGACAGGTGTTTTATTCTTCCTCCGTGGCTGTGAACTATTCTTCGCCGATGATTGCTTTAATATGTTGAAGGTCGGAAGCTCTATGTCAACATGCACTTGTTGGGTGTTGAGCCTAGGGCTCTTTCATGGCGTTGCTGATACCTTCTGATTTTGGTTAAAAAAAAATAATGAAGCAACACCGAACCTTTAGGCGAAAATGCTGAACACAAAAATGGCTTCTTCTACTTTTTCTTTTGACTTGGATGTGATAAGTGAGTTGAGGGTATGCGTGTGAAAGAGGGAGGTCTGCCTGTGAAAGAGAAAGTGAGGAAAGAGACGTGTGAAAGAAGAATTTGCAGAGCCACATTGAAAATGGGAAGAAGAAAAAATTTCGCATTAATCTAAGAAATTGATAACAAAGCCGGAATTTCATCTTTCTTAGCTAGTTAAACGGCTTTAATTTAATATTAAAAAATCTTTTAATTAATTAAATATTAAAAAAATTCTTTTTTTAATTAAATGAATATTGTTATATTGCGTAAATATCTTGTTAATATTTATAATTATTACAAATTATATTTGAAAGTGATAATATTTACTCTTAAAAGTATATAGTGAATAATTTTTCCTTATTAAAACCTTCTTCTGTTTTACTATCGGATTCTTTCACACTCAAAAAGAGACTAAAAAGAGATGATTATGAGATAATATATAATTTCATAAAAGATGGATAAAATTCTATAAAAGAAAATCACTTTGGAGAAGCTTCTTTAAGAATCATACATAAACTTATCATGCTAATATTGCTATAATTGCATGGAAAATTAATGTTGGTTGAATATAACGAGTTATTTAAATTCAAGAGAAGTTAAAATTTTGAGTAAAGAACGACATATTTTAATAAGTGTAGTCGTTATGAACAATTGATTTTTCATCAAATTTGTTTAACTTTGATTTTGTAGGAGGAAGCCCTCTTGTAAAAGTAATTGAATAATATTGGCAATAAAATTAATAAAAGTTATTCAATTTGAACAAACCACATACTTTAATACTAAAGTCATTAGTCCCGCCAAATCCATTAATATGATCCTCTTCTATCACATAATCCATAGGAACAGAGCTACATTCATTTAAGGATGGTCAGATGAACACTGTTTATTAAATTTATTTTCGAATATATAGATTAAATATAAATATTTTGATATATATCAATTTTTGAACAATCGTGATACAAAAACCATCACTCATGTTCTTAAAATATAAATACTCTTAGTAAAAATATTGGCTCTGCCACTGATTATTAATCCACAAATTTTAAAGAAGGATTACTAGTTCCATGAACTTGGAATTGGATCCTTTTCTTTTTTGGCTGTGAAATTAGATTTGGATAAGTTCTTCTACTTCCTAAGTAACTTTGTACTTCTAATATCATCTCCTTTTTTCCAAATATGGTATTCTACCTTTTAAAGTAAATGTTAATACTATTATTCTTCAATATCTTGTAATGTGTATCTTCTTTTTTCCTTTATAATTAATTTATGTAAAAAATGATTTTAAAAGGAAGGAGGTAGCTAGGATATCATAATCGTCATCACATTTTATTGTTTACTATTTATTTGATAGCCACACACATGGGCGGGCGGCGAGGAAACAGTGATGACTTTTATCTAATATTCATTTCTTTAGAATTTATAAGAACCCAAGCTTACACTTTTGACACAGTATAAGATAACTTCAATTATTTAAAAAGTTCTTTTGGAGACAAAATATTCATTGACATTTGATATTACTTAGAAGGCAAAAAATTGTTTTTAGGGAAGAGAAAGAAGGAACTTTTGCAAAAATAGCCATGCCGAGTCACTATTTAATTTTTTGGCAATTATACATAAATTATAGGAGAATTTTCATAAATAGCTCACGCTTGAAACTTAATATGGTCAAATAATTATTTTTATATAATTATATGGCGTAACCTGAGCTATGTGACCTGTAGGGGAGGAGAGAGGCGAGCGAGATTGAGAGAGTGAGGAGAGAGGCAAATTGTATATAAATATTTGTCAAATTGTATATGTATATTTGTCAAATTGTATATATATATCTGTCAGATTATTATATATATGTAACTAATATACATATGTATTTGTATATTTGACAAAAGAGATTGTGAGAGGGAGGAGGGAGGTGAGCGAGAAAGGGTAGAGAGTGGTGAGAAGCGAATTGTGTATGTATATTTGACGATTTGACTAGGTATATTTGTCAAAATAACTGTATATGCAATGGGTATACATATGTAATTGTATATCTGACAAAAAATTACTGAGGAAACAGGATAGAGAGAGGAAGAGAGGAGAGAGAAAATAGTAACAAAATCCTAACTATAGAAGTAACGACCTAACTGTAGCTATAAATTATAATTTTTTCAAACTATAGTTGTATAATATAAATACATATCACATATTTGTCTAATTACGTTATTTTTCCTAAATAATTTACTGATCATATATGGTTATATTCATATATATTATACGTTAAAACAATTGAGTAATGGACTATTTAGGTCTATTCTTTAATATTGATCAGTTTTCTTATTTATATGGTTTATTATACCATGTCAATGTTTCTGAGATCTGTTTAAACAATTATTTGTAGTAATAACACCAGCTAGTCGCTTTTTAGTTATTTAATTGAAAAATTAGTCATTGCGTACAGAGTTTGAGATTTCCCAGTTGAATTCTCATGAAAATGTCCTTAATATGTGGAATTTCAAATTTCATGATAGCGGCTATTTTTGATAACGTAGCTAAAAAATGGTTATTTGTCAATTTTATTCTAGTTACTTTGCCATTACCAAGGGTGTGGCATATATTTAAAATTTGGACACAATTAAATCATATTTACAAATTTAACCACTCTCAGCAACGTTATCATCTTTTTCTTTAAAAATATTTACAACAGTTGGAACTGGCTTAAAGTTCAATTATAGTGGAACTTCAGACCACTTGGGTATGACAAAAGTTGCAATAATTTAGGGAGCATCCTTAGAAGTGAATATCTGTGTATGAGTCCTAATAAGTGATCAAGCCTACATTAAGGACTGTTTGTTTTACACTCTATTTTTGCTCTGTGTGTGTCTAAATGAAACTGCCCTTTGATGTTACATGAAAACATATTCCATAAAAATCTATATATTTCCTTGTATACAAAACAGCCCCAATTGAAGAAAGTAAGGGGTCGTTTGGTTGGAAAGAACTTATCTCAAGATTAATTATCTCGAAATAAGTTATTCCACTCTTATTACTAAGATATAAATGGTGAAATAAATAATCTAAGAATTACCTTATACTTCCAACTAGACGTCGAATAAAATAACCTTGAATTTTATCCCCAAAATATTATACCTTATTCCGCAAACCAAACAACTCCTAAAGTCATAACATCACATAATTTCATGTCTGGAATTCTTTGCTCCATTTAGTTAGTTGCTATATTTTAGGAATGCAGTGTTTAATTTGTTCAATGCCGTAAATTAGATTAGCTTTTTTTCAAATAACTTCTTTACTTAGTCTTTAGGAACTTGTTTATTTTCAGCAGATGTTTCCTGATTTTTAGGTCCATGAAGTTAGGTCTTTTATTATATATGTAAATCTTTTTTTTTTGCATTAAAATATGCACTTTTTTAGAATGGATTTTCTCTTTTTTCTTGTTCTTCGTTCTTATCTTTCATCATTCACAAGTACTCCTTTGTTCTTTTCTGGGTTCTCACTCAAAATTAACTACAATTAGTATCAAAACTTTTTATTCTTGAGGGACTTGTGTGTAGTAATTTGTTTCAATGCATTCCATGGATAGAGAAATAAGCTTTTCTTCAATAGCACCACCAGCTTTCAATGGAGAAAATTTTTGAATCTGGTCAGTTAGAATGCAAACATATCTAGAAGCTTTGGATTTCTGGCATACTGTAGAAGATGATTATGAGATTGTTCTATTGCCGACTAATCCCAGGATGTGCAGATTAAAAATCACAAGGAAAGAAAAATCATGAAATCAAAGGCAAATGCATGCTTGTATACTGCAATTTCATCCACAATCTTTACTCGTATCATGTTTTTAAAATCAGTAAAAGAGATATGAGATTATCTCAAGGCTGAGTATGAAGGAGATGAAAGAATTCAAGCGATGCAAGTTCTAAATTTGATATGAGAGTTTGAACTGCAGAGGATGAAAGAAAGTGAAACCATAAAGGAGTATTCTGGCAAACTTCTTAACAGAGCAAATCACGATAGATTGTTGGGTTCCACTTTAAATGTTTCAAGGATTGTTGAGAAGATCTTTGTAGCAGTCTCGAAAGATTTGAGGCTACTATTATAGCCTTTGAAAATACTAAGGATTTGTCCTAAATTACACTAGCAGAGCTCTTAAGTGCTTTTCGAGCACAAGTGCAGGGATGTGTAATGAATTTGGAAGAGGTTGTTGGAAGCGTCCTACTAGTCAAACATTAAGACGATGGAAAAAACAAGAAGAAGCAGAACAAGAAGATACAAGGACAAAATAGTGAGAATTTTGCTAAAAGCAAGAAGGCTAACTATCCTTCTTGTCATCATTGTGGAAAAAAAGGTCATTCTCCTTTCAAATGTTGGAGGAGACCTGATGCAAAATGCAGTAAGGGAATAAAGCTATAATTTGAAAAGTTAAAATTCAGAAGCCTGAAGTAGAAGCTCAAGTTAATGATCGAGAAAAATATCATCTCTTTGTAGCAACTTCTTTCACAAGCCTAGATTCAAGTAAAAGTTGGCTAATTGACAGTGGTTTCTCTAACCACATGATGTTTGATAAGATGTTCAAAGAATTGTGGAACACTAAGATAAAGAAAGTTAGAATTAGAAATGGTTAGTGTCGTAACATGAAAGTTAAGGGCACTATAGCCATTACCAGTGGCTCTAAAACTAAGTTAATCACAAATATTTTGTATGTTCCTGACCTTGGCCAGAACCTTATCAATGTTGGTTATTTAATGAAGAATTCTTTAAAAATAAAATTTGTGTGATAGAAGAGCTATCAGGTGAAATATTCAAGGTCAAAATAGAGGTGAGGTGTTTCCCACTTAATCCTTTTGAAAAAGAGCAGAAAGTTTTTCTTATGTCAAATAACTCTATAGAAGTTTGCCATAAAAGAATTGGCCATTTTCATTATCAAGATATGATGTTCTTGCAAAGAGAGGAACTTCTAAATGATCTACCATAATTCCAGAACTAGATAGATTGTCAAGCTTGCTTACTTGAAAAAATAAATATGTTTCCCTTTCCCAAAACAACTTTGAGAGCATAAAAAAGGCTTCAACTCATTTGTACAGATTTGTATGGACCTCATAGAATACTATTTGTAAATGATAGTCTTTACTATAATTACATTTATTGATGATCTAAAAAGAATTACATGGATTGTTTTTGCTTAAAATCCAAGTTTGAAGTTGCTGAAGTGTTTGGAATTTTAAGACTAAGACGGAAAATCAAAATGGATGCAAAAATCAGATTTTAAAATCTTATAATGGAAAAAAGTACATTTCAAATTAGTTCAAATTATTCCGCGACAAAGATGGAGTAGAACATCAATTAACTACCGTATATACTCCATAACAAATTGGAGTCAGTAAGCCAAAAAATAGAACCATAATGGAGATGACTAGGTGCATGCTATATGAGAAACATCTACCAAAAAGGTTTTGGGCGGAGGCTGCCAACATTGCTGTTTATTTGCAAAATAGACTTCTTTGTAGATTTATGTAAGATAGAACACCATATGAAGCCATCAAATCTAATAAGTCGCGTATGAACAAGTTCTAACTAGTTTTAAAGTTTCCTAGTACAATTTTGAGATAATTCATATTGTCAATCTCCATTGACCTTTTAATCAGTTAAACATTAAGAATATTTTTCTCCATGATGATCTTGAGGAATAAATCTATATGCAGCAACCACTTGATTTTGTTGCTTCGGGAAAGTCTGGTAGCATTGTATATTGATTGTGTAAGTTTAACATCATAATTCAGGAATTTATTACTCTGTGTTTTATCGACATTATGCATCAAATTAAATATTTCATCAGAAGACCAAGCACATTGAGATTGACTGGCATTATGCATCAAATTTAGTATTTCATGAGAAGACCAAGCACATTGAGGTTGATTGTCAATTTTATGAAGTCGAGTGATCAACTTACAAATATCTTACCAAGCTCTTTATCAGTCATTGTATTAATTACATTTGTAACAAGTTAGGTACATATAACTTGTATGCACTAGGTTGAAGGGGGAGTGTTAGAATAGGAATAGAAACAAGAATAATATATACAATCCTACTTAAAATAGAAATAGGAATAACAATAGTATATCAAATCCTACTTGGAAAAGGATTGTATTATAGTTTCCTAATTAGAAGAAGAGTCTAATATAGTATCTATAAGTAAGATTTCAATGTAATAATGTAGAGACAATAGGTGCCTTGAGCACAATGGAATCCCTATCCTCATTAGGTTGTCTTGGTCAGAGCTGGTTCCTCAGCCAATAACCATACAAAACATGACACTTTGAGGGGTATTTTGAATTTCCAGATTCCTTCCAAGGCTATTTACTTGTCAATGGGTAAAAGTTGTTCAACGGTCATAAGCATAATTCACCTTGAACTTACCCTTCTAGTTGCCCTGCTATCATAAAGTAGACTAATGGTGTTGTAAAAATTAGCAACTATCTGAATCTATCGATCATTTAAATGTCTTGTAAAAATAAAGTTCCACCCTTGAAGAGACCAGTGAAAAGCTAGGAGTTACTCTGGTGTGACACTAAGGTACTAATATTTAGAAATAGAATTTTTAGCCGGCTAGTCTCATGCCACAATCCTTCCAAAAGTAAGTTGTTTCCCATTTTCCATTTCAATCCTTGCATGTAATGAAATCACCCATAAAGATCTAATGGACCTTTATATACTTACTCCATAAGATGTAGGTACAGTTTTGGTCATCCAGTAATTGTCCCCTTCATGCTTTGCACCAATGACTTCCTTATAGTAGGATCGATTTTCATAGCAAAACTACCATAACCATTTCATTTTGAGAGCCTTGCACTAATTTTTCAATTTTTTAATACCCAATCCCCCTTGTCAATTACCAACTGTTATAACATCCCATCCCATCTGACTAGGTTATAACTGTGATTCTCATTGTATACCTACCATAAACTTTATTCTGATTTTGTCCAATTTACTGATGACCCTCTTAGGAATTGGAAGCACCGACATCATATAAGTTGGGAGGCCATCAAGGATAGAATTTATCAAAGTCAGCCTCCTACCTCTGGACAGAGATTGTGATTTTGACCTTGGTAGCTTCTTCGCATACTTTTCTACCACCTTGTTCCAAATCTAATAAGATTGAGATTAGCCCCTAGAGGCCTCCTCCATCCCTAAATATGTTGTTCGCAGAATACATATTTCCTCACCCAGTATTGTATTTAGAGACTATATTTTCCACTTTATTGATAAAGTACATGTAGCTTTTCCTCTAATTGACGTGTAGATTAGACAACCCCTCAAAGAGCACCAAAATCACCCTTAAATCTTGAGTTGGGCTGCCTCAGCATCACATGGAATAAGAGTATCATCTACATATTGCAAATGAATCACTTTCATACTATTATCTTCATTATTGCCAACCTTAAAACCACTTAATGATCCACCCACCTTAAAGTATTAATCATGCTATTTAGACCCTCCATAATAATTAAAGTTAAAAAGATAAGTCTCCTTGTCTGAGTCCCGTTTGTGAACTGAAGAATCCAGTAGAGGATCCATTTATGATTATTACAAACTTCACTGTGGAGATGCATTGTCTGATCCTCTGGATCCGTCTCCTCCCAAAACCCATCCTTCCCAAAGTATTCAGCAATTACATGATCATATGCACTATCCATGTCAAGGTTACATAGGATTCCTAGGTTCTTTTGTTGATCTAAAGTCCACAACCTTTATTAGCAATTAATACCACATTCATGATTTGTCTAACTTTGATAAAAGCTGTCTGCAGAGAATCCACAAGTTTGTCCATGAGCCCTTTTATTCTCTCGATCAAAACTTTGGCGAATAATTTTTAGATGCTTACGATCAAGCTAATATGTCTAAAGTCTTTTAATTTTTTGGCACTTAGGAACTAAGTTTGTCCATGAGTTATTTTATTCTCTCGACCAAAACTTTGGCGAACAATTTTTAGATGCTTATGATCAAGCTAATATGTCTGAAGTCTTTTAATCTTTTGGCACTTAGGAACTATGTTGCTCTGACTCTTCAAAAGTGTCCATGCGTACGTGTAAGATTCATCAAAGATAGTGTATTTTTGGAGAATTCTACATGAGTATAACATTAAAAGTGAGAGTCCGTGCAACTTAGCTTAGGAATCAAGATTATGAGGCTGACATTCAAACTCTTTCCAAGAATTTCCTGATCATAGAGGTTTTGAAAAGTTCTTATGATATCACCCTTCACCACCTCCCAGCACTTGGGGAAGAAACTTATAGTAAAGCCATCAGGGCCACGATTTTATCCATTGCACACCTTCAAATAACTCAAAACTTACTTTTCTCAAAATTTCTTCGTAAATACACTTTCTCCTCCTTTGTAAGTTTGGGACAATAGTTGTTCCTAAAAGTAGAACTCCAACTGTTTGTTTTAGTGTACAACTTCTTATAATACTCTACAATTTTCCCTTCTATTCTGGTAGGATCCTAAGATAGTTCCCTTTCTATTACCAGTTGATTAATTTTGAGCAATGGCCATTTTGGTGAAGAACTTAATATACTTATCTCTTTCCTTAAGCTATAGTAATCTAAACTTTTGCCTCCATGGAATTTCCTCATTGTTTAGCAACTCCTCATACTGTAGTAAAGTTGAATTCTTGCTTTCGATTTCCCATTCTGGTAATTCCCATCATGATCTCATCAAACTCGGATAATCTTTGAGGAATAACTCTATTTTTTTTAGATCCTATTCCCTTGTTCATTCATGCTCCAATCTTTAAGTTTGGTTTTAAGAGCCTTAAGTTTTGAATCAAGAATGAGGTCAGATTTCCCTGAGAAGTTAAAAGAACACCACATTATGTGCCAAGCCATTAGTTTTCAAACTTAAAATAGTTCTTATTTTTGTTCCATACACCCCCTTGTAATGCTATGTTATTGAAGCTGTCAACCCATCCCACTCTTCTTATATCAATTTCTATCAAATCTAGAGGTTGCATCAAGATTTTCATCTTCTAGCCATGTGTAATTATTGTCTTCTAGTTGAAAGTCTATCATTTTGATGTCCTAAATAACATCTAGAAATTCCTTGATGCTTCTGGTTCTTCTAACATAATTTCTTCTCTAAGATGAACCTTAATACATTGAAATCACCATATACAACCCAAGGTTATTCAATTGTTCCCCCTGTAGCACTAATTTCCTCCCAAACAAACCTTATTTCTATGTATCATTCAAGGGCATATGCCCCCATAATATGGCAAGAGTAGTTATACAATTGAGCCTCAAATTTACAGGTCAAAGAGTATATACCAGCTTCCACAATGTCCCTTTTCCAGGCCCTACTATCCCATAACATTAAAATTTCCCCTCTAGTTTTACTAGCCTCCAAGGTTGTATATTTGATCTATCAACCTCCCTAGATTTGTCCAAACTTTTCTTCCATCTCAAATTTGGATTTTTGCAGAAAAATGGAATCTTCATTCCACCCCTCCATCACACTCTTAATCAGTCTTCTTTTGACCCTATCATTCAGTCTCCTTACATTTCATGTCACTAGCTTGAATTTTATTTATCACATAAAATCAGATTTCTCCCTTGTTCTTATTCCCACAATTTTTGAACTTAACACCAAAGTTGACCATGCTTTTCAACTATTGGGAGACTCAAAATCTTGTTTCTTGCATAATGTTTCTGCTTCTATTCTTCTGGTTTATTTCACATTGTCTACTTGTAATAGCATTTCAACTACCTTTTTTACATGGCCCTAAAAGTTATCCCTAGAACCATCCCTAACTTGATTAAGTTTTGTTGTACCCATATTGATGTCTCCCTTTCTTTATTTCTAACCATTTCCGATTGTCGAGTCTGTAATCGTTCAGCTTCTTCTATCTCCCACTCCCCTACTTCGGTGATTGATCTTTGTCCCTTATATTTGGAGTTCTGTTGTCCTGCAATTTTCGTATCAATCATGTTCATATCATTCTCTTCTATTTTGATCAAGCGGTTAGGTGATTCAATGATTGTTCCGCCTACCATGTTTGACATCTTCTTCTCCTCTTGAATGATCTGATCGGCCTACTACATATGTGTATTTTTGGTTTCTCAATAGTGTCAAGGCTCAAGAGAATAAAGAGACATATTACAACTTTTACCTTGTGGGTCATTTTCTAATATATCATTGAAAATCACTTGGCTTGAGTAATTAGGGCCAAGTTTTTTTGAGAACTCCTTTCTTTCTATTGGTTGCTGATGGAGGCCCATATTTGTTCCCTCATTTAAATGAGGCATCCACTTCTCACATGCTTTCCTACTTTCTTCATTGCTAGCTGTGGACTAGGATCCACCCACATATTCTGCTGCTACAGAATCCCTTAAAATAAGAGATTAAATACCTTTTTGTAGGCTTTGAAACCTATAGACCTCTGGGTAAAAGAGATGATTGTGCTTTGATTTATTGTTCAACTACTCCAGGATCGCCTTCCACGACTTCTGGCAATACCTCAACTCTCGTGTGAGTCTCTGCCCACACCGAGAAATGGTAAATGACCCCATTCTCGGAGATTAAACTTCTTGGATATGTTTCTTCCATCATTTTCTACCAAGATTCTTTCCCATATCATATGATTCTTTAGTTCTATCTCCTCCTCTATAACTATCCATCCTTCACAAAGGTTTCCACTTTCTCGAAACACTTGACTTAACCAAAGATGAAAAGTAATATCAAAGATTCTAACCCAAGTATCCTTTGTCAGGATGTTGTTTGGGGTGCATCCCACCAACGAAAACCACCATTCCAAGTTGAACCAAAGGTTCTTATAATTCCACTACCCTTATAAGGTCTGTTCTTCCATGTTCCTATTGGGGAATTCAAAAAGAAACTTTCCTCCATACATCTCATAAAAATATCAACACCTAAAGACTTTTTCCATAACAAGGATGACCATTGTCCAACCTATGACAATCTTAGTTTCTATTTCTTCCCCTGTTCCAAATGTTCCCACTATACATCTCTTCAATAGCCCATTCTTATGACTTTCCATCTGAGATAGTACTTCAGTGTTTTTCTCTGACCTGTTTGTCTCTGCCTCTTTGATGAATTTTGACAGCCATTTACAATCCTTGACAACCCTGTTGTTGGGGTGGGAAGCTTTAGTAACTCTTGTGGACCTACCTTTTGCAAACTTTTAGGGCATTTAATGAAGCTTTTAGTTTTGAGAGCAACATTGTACCATCGATCTTAGGCATATTTATATGCCTAATAGCCAATAATGCCCATAAATAGAGACAAGTCAGAGGCAAATTCATCAAGCCTAGGTCTTTTAGTGTCCTTTTCTCTTATTTTGCTAACATAAGGCCGAGTGCGCCAGTTGGTTATGTTTTTTCATGATTTTGTTTTAATTGAGAAAGTTCAGAGTTAATCCTGGATTTTAAGGAAGAACACTACTAAGAAATTAAAAGATAAAATTCAATAGAAGCAGCCAAATGACCAAAGTCCACGTGGTAGACTTGGAACAAGGGTGTGGGAGCTGAAAAATGTAGAAAAAGTCACGAAGCCAAAAAGTGTGCAAGGTGTGCATCATGGACCTGTGAAAAAGTTGTGTCAAACTGTCTAGTCAGAAAATTAAGCAAAAAGTCAGAAACACAAGGGGTCACATCACGGACTGAGGACCCGATGCGAAAAAGTTCAATTATATAATTTTTATTATTATTCTATCATAGACTTTAGGTTTACATTTTGATTTTTATGCAAGAACTGTTGTAGGGATGATGGAGAACTCTTTTCCATAGTATTTTTGTTAATTTAATATTTAGTTTTTGGTTTTTGATGTTTTTGAATTCATTCATGATGTATTCCATGTTCATGAGTGGTTAAGTCTCTATATTCTGGGGTTGTTGCCATAGACAATGTGTAGTTCTATACTTTCAACATCTATGAATGGTTTCTTTCGGTTATTCCTATGCTATTTTGATCTATACTTTTTAGCCTGATCAACTAGGAGGTAGAATAGTTGTTCACTCTGGATTCGAGAGACACTGGAGTGGATAGGATATAGTAGTATAGGGAGCTTGTTGAACACTAGGAAACTAGGTTGATTCGTGTAAGGAAGACCCGTGACAACTACCGTTATACCTCATTCGATTTTTAATATGAGAAGATAACTTTAATGCATTTTTATTGGTCTATCTATCCCCGCTCAATGATGTAGTTAGGCAATCAATAATGGTAGGCTGGCAGAGACGTGCAACCCAGTTCAAGTAAATTAAACCCCGTGAATCAATAATCCAAAAACTAGACATAGATAGATATTATTAAGGTTAAACTGAGTTGTAAAGGCTACAACCCTGGAATTACTCATCAATTGATATCTTGCAGGAAAAGTTAGATTAATTTAGTAGAAACTTGTCTTTACAATCATTTCACTTATTTACACAAATCTCTTTTTAAATAAATCTCTTTTTACCCAACACCATAGACATGATAACTGAGATTGGTAACCGATTAAATTCAAATTCTTTGGGTTTGACAACCAGACTCTTTAATTAGGGCCATTATATTACTAGTAAACTATGCACGCTTGCGTATACTAGGGAGCAACAAGTTTTTGGCACCGTTTCTAGGTATTTGAAGTGAATTGGTTGGTTTTCAAAGTTGTCTTATTTTATGGTGTTCGCTACACTTGATCTAGCTGTGTTTTGTGCAGGTGATTGATAATTAAGCTTGAAGATCAGGACTCTTATTTTCATAAATCTAAGAGGAGAGTAGGGGTTTGGTTCGAAACATCGCCAATTGAACTCGTAGAGCAAGAGGATAACAAGGTAGCAGTTGATCCTATTGTGGATAACATGACAAACAATAACCCACTTGCACCACTAGCACCTGTTGCTGATGCACCACCAACACCGAGGCCAGTGACGGATGTAACAATCTTGAGAACCACCAATGTCACTAGATGTTTTGTCAAGCTTGAGCCTGGTGGCCAATGGGTGGTCAGACATAATATGGTCCAATTGTTACACTCTACTGGACAGTTTATAGGGCTTCCTCATGAAGATTCATAAGTCTATTTTCAGATTTTTCTTGAGATTGCTGATACTTTCATTCCTATGAGGGTGAACCATGACTATGTGAGGATGACATTGTTCCCTTTTTCACTGTTGGGGGAAGCCCAGAGGTGGTTGCAGATTGAGCCACCAAACCCTATAGCATCCTGGGATGATCTGGCTCATAAGATCCTCACTTGATTCATTTTATCTGGAAAGGCAACCAAACTTAGAAGTGAGATCCTGGGTTTAGAATAGAGGTCTGGGGAGAATCTATGTCAGGCATAGTATGGGTTTAAAACTTTGTTAATCAATTACCCACCATTGTCAAGCTAACGAGGTACTAGTCCATACCTTCATTGAAGGATTGGAACCCAATACGAAGATTCTTCTTGATTCAACTACAGGGGTTCAAGCATTGGAGAAGACATATGATGAATTGTATGCTCTTCTCAACAAAATTAGTCAAGGAAACCTAGAATGGAATGGAGGATCCAGAAGACTGACAATCCAGAAGTTGGCTGGGGTATTAGAAATTGATGCAATAACAAGCCTGCAGTCTTAAATGGTGGCTATGCATAATATGATGACCATAAACTTTAATAATTTGGCTTTGGGTTTGCAACAACAAGCATCGATAGCTACCCGTCAATATGGTAAACCAATAGCAACAACCTGATTTGTTTATATTTATGGTGGAGGAGACCACACAACGCTGAATCATGCAGACCTAATCTAGAGGCAATAAACTTTATGGGCAATGCTAACTGAGGGGGCTATCAAGGATTCAGGAACACATATTACTCGAATTAAAGGAACCACCCAAACTTCTCATAGGGTGGCAATGAACAGAATTATGGGCCACCTCAGCAAAAGCCAGGATATTATTGCTAACAAAATGAATTGGGCTAAGTATGAGACTATGGCACTGACAGAGGCTTGCAACCCTAGAATCCTCAATAGATAACACTTTTAAGCAAAGTTAAAAGATCCAGGCAGCTTCACTGTGCAAGTAACTATCAAGAGTTATCCAAATGCTAGGGAGTTGTGTGATCTGGGAGAGAGCATAAACCTCATGTCTATGTCTTTGTTCCTAAAACTGGGGCTTAGAAGGTCGAAGCCGACCACTATTGTGTTACAGCTGGTAGATCGATCCATGGCTAGGATCGACGGAGTTATTGAGGATGTATTAGTCTAAGTGGGTCTCTCATTTTCCTTATGGACTTCATCATTTTTGATTTTGAGATGGACCCTGAGGTCCCATTCATACATGGGTGCTCGTTCTTAGCTACAGGAGGGGCATTGATTGATGTCGTAGTAGGAAGGCTCACCACGAGAGCTCATGATAAGGTAACATTATTTGATATATACAAGGCTGTGAAGCTACCAGCTGCGTATGAAGATCTAGAAGCTATTACAGTGGTGAGCCATGTTGAGACTGAAGATCCAATAACCTGGGTGTTGCTGAATCAAGGGCTAGTGGAATATGCCAAAGCTCGAGAAATTGAGAGTGTGATAAATACTCACAATATGAGTATGCTAAACAAGATGAATGAATCAGTAAATAGGGTGTTGGGACAACCACCCACATCCTTAGTCGATAAGGCTCCTCAGTTGGAGTTGAAGCAATTACCATCACATCTCAGGTATGAATTCCTTGGCGAAAATATTATATCACCTATAGTCTTGTCTGCTTTATTGACTGCAACCCAGGTAGAAGCTGTTGTTGCGGTGCTAAAGAGATGAAAAAGATCAATGGGGTGGTAGATGTATGATATCTATGGCTTTAGCCTAGCCTATACATGGATAGAATGTTCATGAAAGAAGGTCACCCCAACCACAGAGAATGCTAAACCCAATCATGAAAGAGGTAGTGAAGAAAAAGGTCATAAAGTGGTTGGATGCAGGGATCATCTTCCCCATATCAAATAATAAATGGGTAAGCCTTGTGCAATGTGTCTCCAAGAATGGCAGAATGATGGTTGTCACCAATGAAAAGAATAAGCTGATTCCGACTAGAACTGTGGCAGGGTGGACCAATGAAAATTAAATAATGCTACCAAGAAAGAACATTACCCCTTCCTTTTATCGATCAGATGCTGCATAGACTCACTGAGCAGAGTATTATTGCTTTCTTGATGGGTACTCGGGATACAACTAGATAATCATTACATCCGAGGACTGAGAAAAGACAACTTTCACATGTCTATATGGTACCTATGCTTTCAAATGCATGCCCTTTAGTTTATGCAATGCACCAACCACTTTCTGGAGATGCATGATGGCTATCTTCCAAAACATGGTACAGAACCATGGAGGTGTTTATGGATGACTTCTCAGTCTTCGATTAATCCTTTGAGAGCTACTTGCAGAATTTGGACAGAGTGCTAGCACGATGCGAGGAGACTAACCTCATTCTTAACTTAGACAAATGCCATTTACTAGTTAAGGAGGGGATGGTCTTAGGCCATAAAATGTCGAAGAAAGTGTTGGAGGCGGACAAAGCCAAGATCGAGGTGATCGATAAGCTACCACAACCAGTTTTAGTAAAAGGAGT
>JAOTQJ010000049.1:3846396-3862480 GCA_025642045.1 Solanum sejunctum
GCTAAGCAAGTAGGTGACTCACCTGCTAGCTTCTAAGTCCTACAAGCACCTCAATTCTCTCACTTTATTTTAAGGCCATAATCTCCTCAATTTGACACAAAACATATATACACCAGACCCTCTTAAGCGTTAGACGCACATATAGCCCATTAACGCGAGATTCGAGCACGTTTGAAAGTTAGCGCTAGTTTGACCAAACCATGTTAGGTTTCATTTGACTTGTACTAGTAGTGTAAGGTGTGGGGTGTTACAGTTAAATATACCATGTGGATTTCAAGCATTGTTGCTATGAGGAAGAAGAATGGACAGATTCGAGTTTGTGTTGACTTCAGAGATCTCAATAATGCATGCCCTAAAGATGAGTTCCCACTGCCTATTCTAGAGCTAATGATTGATGCTACAACTAGTTATAAGGCAATTTCATTCATGGATGTCTCTTCTAGTTATAACCAAATTCGCATGTCACCGAAGGATGAAGAACTCACCGCCTTTCGCACCCCTAAAGGTATATATTGCTATAAAGTGATGCCTTTTGGTCTAAAAATTGTTGGTGCCACATATCAAAGGGCTATGTAGAATATATTTGATGACTTACTCCACAAAAACATTGAATGTTATGTTGATGACTTGGTGGTGAAGTCGACAAAGAAGGGTAACCATTTGAAAAACTTAAGAATGGTGTTTGAATTGCTCTGAAGATATCAGTTAAGGATGAACCCATTGAAATGTACCGTTGGGGTTACTTCTAGCAAATTTCTTAGCTTTTTTGTGCGACACCGAGGGATCGAGATTGATCAAGCTAAAGTTGATATCATCTTGAAGATGCCCCAGCGTCGAGAAATTCATGAGTTAAAAAGCCTTTAAGGAAAGTAGCTTACCTGAGGAACTTTATCTCAAATCTAGTTGGGAGATGTCAACCATTCAGTCAGCTTATGAAGAAGGGTGTTCCTTTTAAGTGAGACCAAACATGTAGTTGCTTTTGAATGTATCAAATCATATCTGGCAAACTCTCCATTTCTAGTAGCCCCTATACCTGGAAAGCCATTGATAATCTACATTGCAGCACAAGAAAGGTCCATTGGAGCCCTATTAGCTCAAGAGAATAGGGAAGGCAAAGAAAACTCCCTCTACTACTTGAGACGAATGATAATACCAAATGAG
The DNA here is from genome assembly GCA_025642045.1 of Solanum sejunctum. Taxonomy (NCBI): domain Eukaryota; kingdom Viridiplantae; phylum Streptophyta; class Magnoliopsida; order Solanales; family Solanaceae; genus Solanum; species Solanum sejunctum. Next base: position 3,847,558 of record JAOTQJ010000049.1, read on the forward strand.
CTGAATTATTTGCCAATTGAAAAGTTATATTTGGCTCTAGTCTTCTTAATTCAAAAGATAAAGCATTATTTTCAAGCTCACATTGTTCGTCTCATATATAAAGCAAATCCCATTAAGTTTGTCATGTCAAAACCAGTCCTTAGCGATCGACTGGTAAGGTAACGGAGAGGACTGGCGACAAACTATCATCAACTAATTATATTATGGGATACTCCTAGAAGATGCCAAAAGGAGGACTGACATTCATCGTCCTGCACCTCGTTTCCTTTACTATAAGGACACATTATATAGAAGATCATTTGAGGGGGTACTCTGTCAATGGCTGGGAGAGAAAGAAGCAAGTCAAACTCTACAGGAAGCTCATTCGGGAATATGTGGATCGCATCAATCCAGACCAAAGCTCAACTCTCACATAAAGAGAATGGGTTATTATTGGCCAACCATGGTAAAAGATTGCTTGGATTATGCTTGAAGGTGCAAAGCTTGTCAATTCCATGTGAACTTCATACATCAACCGCCTGAAGTTTTACACCCGACTGCTGCATCTTGGCCATTCAATGCTTGGGGGTTGTATATAGTTGGACCACTCCCAAAATCTTCTGGTGGGCACCTATACATCTTGGCTACAACAGATGACTTCACAAAATAGGCCGAAGTTGTGGCTATCAAAGAAGTAAAGAAGGAGAATGTTGTGAAATTCATTTGAGTGAATGTCATATACCGATTCGGCATTCCTCGATAAGTAATAAACGATAATGGCAAGCCATTTGATAACAAATTGATGAATAAGATTTGTGATCCTTTTGGCTTCAAGAAGCAAAAATCCTCTATGTATCATGCTGCCGTCAATGGTCTTGCTAAAGCGTTCAATAAAACTCTATGCAATCTCCTAAAGAAAGTAGTCTCCAAGTCCAAACGAGACTAGCATGAAAGAGTGAAAGAAGCTTTGTGGGCATATAGGACAACATATGGCACACCAACGCAAGCAACCCCATATTTTCTTACTTTTGGAGTTGAAGAAGTCCTGCCACTTGAGCAACAGATACCTTCCCTGAGACTTCCTATTCAAGAGGGACTTACCAAAAAAGAGAACACTCGACTACGTCTCTCTGAGTTAGAAGCGCTAGATGAAGAGAGGCTCGAAGCTCAACAAAATCTTGAATGTTATCAGGCTTATCTATCTCGTGCTTTTAACAAAAAGGTTCGCCTGAGGTGCTTTCAAGTCAGAGACCAAGTCCTTGCAGTAAGGAGACCCATTATCACTTAATATTAGTCTGGGGGCACATTCACCTCGAAGTGGGATGGAACATATGTAGTACAAGAAGCGTATTCAAATGCTGCTTACAAACTTGTTGATGCAGATGGCCTAAGGATTGGTCCCATAAATGCAAAATTCCTTAAAAGGTACTACCTTGAAGTGAGATGACGCTCCGTGATGTAGGAGGATAAACTACATGTTACTCCTGGCCAGCAAGAGTATAAACTGTGAATGGCACACCAAAAGAAAACACTCACTCTCCCAAAACTACGTTGTGACTTGATCCTCTTCATTGAGGTACGTAGGCACTTGGACATATTCTAAGTTCAGTTGCATGAGTGTCAAAAACCATATGTCCCCCACTTGATCTCTTATATGAGTGTTAAAGCTGTGAGTACCTTTTCACCAAACTTTGCACTCATGCCAAATGGTGGTGACCAATGGGGACAAACCTCTATCAAATATGAGTTTTCTCAACAGCGTACTTGAAGTCTTCAAATAACCCACATATGTAAATTAGAGTCTACATATTCTCTAAGTCTGCAGCTTGAAGTATTCATGTCTCTCCAAATATGAAATTCAAAGTCTTCAAACTCCATATACGCAAGATGAAGACTTCAAATCCTCTAAACACGCAAGTTGAAGCCTTTAAATCCTTGAAGCGCGCAAGTTAAAGTCTTCAAATCCTCTAAGTATGTGAGTTGAAGTCTTCAAATCCTCCGAGTACGCGAGCTGAGACCTTCAAATCGTACAAGTATATGAGACAAAGTCTTCAAATCTGCGAGTTGAAGCCTTCAACCCTCCAAGTACACTAGTTGAGGTTTTCAAAAGTATATGAGATAAAGTCTTCAAATCCTCCAAATATGAAAATTGAAGTCTTTAGATCTTTTAAGTATACAAGGTAAAGTCTTCAGGTTCTTCAAGTATGCAAGCTGAAATCCTCAAATTCTTCAAGTATGCAAGTAAAGTAAATCCTTAAGTTGAAGTCTTCAAGTCTATCAAGTTTGTAAATTGAAGTCTTCAAATTCTTCAAATCTGCAAACTGAACTCTTCAAATTGTCATTCTTATGACGGGAACTCATAACCATTTCCTTTTTACCAAAAGAACATCTTCAAATTGTCATCCTTAAGGCGGGAATGCGTATCCATTCCTTCTCACGGTAAGGATCTCTTCAAATTGTTGTTCTTAAGGTGGGAATGAGTATTTATTCCTTAGCGCGATAAGAACTAACATAAAGTTACATTGTTCTTAACGTGGGAATGAGTATCCATTCCTTTGCGCGATAAGAACTACCGTAAAGTTACCTTGTTCTTTAGGCGGGAATGTGTATCCGTTCCTTTGCGCGATAAGAACTATCATGAAATTACCCTGCTTAAGGTGGGGGATGCAGATCCATCCCTTCACACCTCAAAACCAAATTCTTGTATTACCAAGAATCTTGAATTATGGCCCTACAACAAAAGAAAATTGGGGACCAAGTTGACAAGAAAATACAATAACTATGGACTCTTTATTACAAGGAAAAAAATAATCATTTTTCTTTTTGAGTATTTTATTTTATTTTTTTCACAAAAAGGATGAAAAAAAAGTTATATGAGATACAATGTGATTAAAAAAAGAGATAATTCATCAACCAAAGAAGTTATTTCTCGATGAATTAATGTATATTCTTTTTATTTCACTTTCATATGGAATACAACATACACATGTGATTGGAAAAAAGAGAGATAATTTTTCAACCAAAAAAATTATTTTTTGATGGATTAAATACATGTATACTCTTTTTTTAGTTACTTTCATATGAAATACAATGTGATTAAACAAAAAAGGAGATGATTCATCAACAAAGAAATTATTTCTTGATAAATTAAAAGCATGTATATTCTTTTTTAAAATCACTTTCATATAAAATACAAGATACTCATATGATCAAAAATAAAAGGGACAACAAAAGAATACTCAAAATAATAATAATATAATGATAATAAAGAGGGAGAAGGAATTACCTATGTGTGAAGATGATTCGCAGCTGACGGGATGGAGATAATGCACTTCTAAAGTCTAAACTGATTTGTGCTTAAGAATAATGAGCTTGCATCTATTTATAGAGGTTGAAATAATATATGTCCAACAAAGATTGGGACTCTATAAATTAAGTCTTAATAAAATTAAAAAAATATTATCATCAATTGTGTTAGGATTATCTTAATCCTACTTCTTTTAAAATTAAAATAAAAGTGATAGTACTTTTTTTCACCGCTAGTCAAGTTCACCGTGTTTGAGTTTGAAGAGGATACTTCTTTCATTTCGTTTCATTGATTCTCTGAGCTGAACGGAAAAAGGAAATACAAAGAGAGCTGAGGCGGTGAAGTAACTTTGCACTCCACTTCTAGTTGGATAAGGAAAAGAGTTTAAAGTAACAAAATTGTAACCGTATACATATATATGTTGCAAGATTTAAAGGAAAAAGAATCAATAATAAATCTTCTCGCAGCATTTATTAGTTCTTTTAAAATAAATAAACAATATTTCAATTAAGTACCAAATTAATACTTCACATCTAATCTTCAAAGGTAAAATATCTTGACAATGACCCTTTAAATCATGATAGTGTTTAAGCATTTGTTTGATGGATGGTTACTATCAAGTGCGACCCTTTTACTGTAGTGTAATCTTTCTTTCAATTTTGTAAATTAATCGTGAGTTCTGGTTAATATGTTCCAGATTATTAATTTGAGAAATTTGAAAATACGTTGAAGAATTAATTAAAAGGTTGAGAAAACAGTATTAAAGAACATAGCATTTTTATAGATAATGGAAGTCATGATTTCATTAGCCTTGTTTCCAAACAACAAGAAGAGGAGAAACGACATGGTGTTTCCCGTTGGACCAAGTCAACTTTCCGACTTCCACGACTGGGTTTAAACTTGTGACGGCCAATTTCTCAGCCTTAATTCGAACGACATAACTTTGTTTCTCACCCCTTTCTCTAAAATTCATACTGGTTGGAGTTACAGTTACAGTCGCACTTTTAGGATTTGTGAGCGATACTGTGTAGGTGGATGGTGCCTCACCAACATGTGTAACAGTCCTTATCACGTGTACCTCCTGCAATTGCATCGAATTAATTACTACTGAGATTGCCGGATAATTCAAATTCCAAGGCTTATGATCATGCTTCCTACTGCAACTCCCTCCTCTCTTAGCAATCTGTCTAATATCCCTACCACTATAATTAGAGGCACATAAAAAGTTCAAATAATCATCCACTGTTATGTCATAAACCAGTCCAGGATCAACAGCCTTCTCAGGATCCACGTGCCCTGCACCCATGTCCAATGTCGTTGAAATGTTATACGATTTTTCATCTAGTAATGGATTGCCTTGTTGATCTATGGTGTATGCAGTTGTCATGAGAGCTGAACGAATCATTGCTGGTGACCAGTATGGATGAGCTCCTTTGAGTAAGGCTGCTAAACCGGATACATGTGGACACGACATAGATGTTCCCGAAGCAATATTGAATTGGGTGCGACGAGGGTCAGATGATAGCTCAGTAGGTGCAATACCATCCGGCCAAGCTGCTAAGATATTAACTCCAGGCGCAATCACATCCGGCTTAAGAACAAAAAGAGACTCGGCACTAGGTCCTCTTGAAGAGAAGGATGCAACTACAGGTGCGGGTTTTACCCCAACTTGAGTTTCATAGAAAGTCATAGAGGCTGTTGGATTGTCGTTGGAGTTAATGTAATCACGAATGAGGTTACCGGCTGACTCAGTTACCCCAAGACCAGGGATCAAGTGTGCATCTGCAATTAGGCCTTCTCCCATGGGGGCTACATTTGCTACAACGACTCCAACACCACCAGCATCCTTAACGCTCTCTCCTTTTGACACTCTTGGAGTGCCACCGCGATCGCAGACCACAATCTTCCCGCGTACGTGCTCTTTATCTAGAGAATCAGGCATGCATGTTGCTGCAGAGAAGCTACTAGAATGCCTAGCACCATTTCTTAAATCCACCGAAGCATTACCACCATATACCAAGGGTAAATTATGAAAATTATTGACTTGTGAAGAATCACCTCTATATACTGATGCACCAGCGATCCTCTTTCCATTTCCAAGAACAAGATTTGCAGGAAATTTTCTATCAATTGTGCTAGCTCCCACGGTTGTAATCCATGGAGCTACATTGGTTACGGTCATTGTTCTTGGACCTTCATTGCCTGCTGAAGCAGAGATAAAAACGCCTTTATCCATTGCTCCAAAGGATCCTATTGCTATGGGATCGAGATTGTAAGGCACAGCTGTACCACCTATGGAGATTGAAATAACGTTGACACCATCATCCACAGCTTTATCAAATGCCGCTAAGATGTCAGAATCCATGCAACCCCTTTTCCAACAAACCTTGTAGGCAGCAATTCGTGCCTTGGGTGCTATACCAACTGCAACCCCTTTAGCGAATCCCAGGAAAGAAACATCCCCAACGGCTCTGCCAGCAGCAGTAGATGCTGTGTGCGTTCCATGCCCTTCAGTGTCTCTTGCAGACTTTATGTCAGTAGAGGAATTCATACTCCCCATTTTTGCCACATAGCCAGAGGTAAAATATCGGGCTCCAATAATCTTTTTATTGCAATTAGCTTTTGTGAAATTTTCACCTAGGGTACACTCCCCTTTCCAAAAGGATGGAATGGGTCCCATACCTTGATCATGAAAACTTGGTCGTTCTGGCCATATACCCGTATCCAGCACACCGATAACAACATTAGAGCCGGAATCGGATTCCGTTACAAGATTAGACGACATCGGAGAAGCTGTTGATGAATCCAACCCCAGAAAGTGAGGTGAACGAGTGGTATCAAGCTGGTGAAGCCGGTCGGGTAAAACTGAGACAACTCCATGAAAACTAGCCAGTTGTTGGGCCTCTTCTGCGGTGAGTCTAGCTGAGAAGCCATGGAAAACGGTTTTGTACACATGAAGGAACTCCTCATCCTCATCGGTTTTAAGAGGATTACTCCTTAGGCTTCTAAGGGTGGAGCTATACCAGTGCTCAACATCAGAAAACACAGAAGGTTTCAAGTCATTTTGGACTCTAATAATGTAGGATTGTCTATCTCTAGCAACAGTGAGTGTTAAGAAGAAAGAACAAGTAAGAATCAGAGAGAGACATCCACCACCCATTTAGTCAGTTAGTAATAAAGGAAAGAGGTCACAGTTTTCTATACATTTGGTATACAACTATACTTATAGAAGTGGAGTATTAGAAAAGAGTTAGAAATTGAAAATGAAAACGCCTAAAGATTAGCATGACGAAAGACAAGGACAAAAATCATCAACTTTTGTGCTACCTAAACGCTTTCCTTTCTCACTAAGAAAGTGGAGAATCTTTTCTTCTTTGCGGGCAAGTTACATGTTTTCTTCTTTTAACTTCTTTTGTCTTTTCGCTATCTGTTTTTCTTTCTCTTTTAATTTGGTGCACAATTTGTAAAATGGTATTCTTTCTCTGAAATGAATTTAACTTGTAATTAGAGTTTACATAAATAATCTTTTTATCAAGTATGTTTATAAAGGACAATAATGCAGTGAAGTAAACAAATGGTACAGTAGGATTAAAATGTTGTGGATTGAGCTTTGACTCTGAATATACCTTTCTTGAGGGATTTGCCTCCTCTCATTACACTTTCTTTCCATTTCCTCGGGTGTATATTTAGATGAGTGATATGCATCATGTTTCAAATTTTAAATTTTAAATTAAATTAATAAAAATTCTTAATAATAGTTAAAAATAAAAAAAAATTAATTTGATAAAAAAAATCTTATCTTTTATTAATTTTATTTCCTTAATATATATTTAAATTTTAAAAGCTTAGATTATATTAATTCAATAGGCCTCTTCACCATAGTTAAAAAGTAAGTAAGGAAAAAAATCACCAGCTTTAATAAGAAAAATCTCATCTTTCACTAATTTTGTCTACTTATTAATATCATTATTTTCATAATATATATTTTATATCACAATTGTTACTATTTCCCTAGTATAAAGTCTGAGAATACTCTCTTGCTTTTTTTCTCTGTTTTCTTTATCTAACAAAGTAAGACCAAACATAAATGATATAATAAGATCAAATATGGATAAAGCAATAAAATATTAAGTGATATATATATATATATATATATATATATATATATGTGTGTGTGTGTTAAAATAATTCAAAAAACATGATTTGAAATTTATTTTTTAATATTAAATTTCTTGATATTATCTAGAGTTATTTTTATATATTTTGTATTGTCTTCATGTACTTTTTATTAAGGATATTCATGATTTGATTTGATTCAATCGGAATTTTAAATAAATAAAATAAAATAAATTATATTAAAAATTAGAAAGTATAATTAAAGTGATAATATTAATGAGGAAATAAAATTAGCGAAAGATAATTACCAAAATTGGCGTTCTTTTCTTATTTGTTTTTTTAGTGTAATTAAGAAACTTGTTAAATTAACTTAATTTAGATCTTTAAATTTTAACTATAACACATATCACTAATCTAGATATGCATTTCAGAAAATGGAGAGAAAATGTAATGAAGAAAGGCCAAATCCCCTTTTGAGGAGTTCGTTCTGAAATCAAAGAAACTGTGAGTAAAATATTTAGTCAATTTAAGAAAATAAGAAAATCTATAAATATCGACACATCAATCAAAATACTTGTTTATGGCCGCTTCTACCTAGGAAATAGTAATAGTAGTGCTTTTGGCTCGACTTCACAACTTGAGTATCCAAAGGGATACTCCTATAGCCCTATGATTGTGTAATCACTTCTACTTTGGGTATAAACACACACTAAATGATGCATTCCATCAATAATGTTTGACGGTATGCAACGTCTTAAAAAATTGTCGAAGGTTGTAGATAATTGTCGAATTTTCATGTTCAGGAGCAAGAGTAAATATTTTAAAATTAAATTATTTTTTTTAAAGAATAATATAATTTTACTTGTCATGCAATTTATAAATATAAATAATATTTTTTAATTTTATGATCTTAAATTAAAATTATATTAAAATTTACTGAAATGACCTTTAATCTTATGAATTTTAAATATATCATATGAAAAGTTAAAATTAAAATATTATAAAAATAAAAAAATTTAAAAAAAAATCAGTTATTCTTCTTGAATCTGATAAAATATATAGTTATACATAATTCAATTTTAAATCAATCTCTATTTAATTAATAATTATATTTTCATGTTGAAACGCCTCGAAAAGCTGGAAGGCATTTTGACTTGAAAAATGATCAAAATACTTTTGGCGTTACGTTTCCGTATTCTTCTTTTTTCCTGAAAAGAAGGTTGGAGTCATTTGGAGAAAACATGTCTAAAGAGGTAACAAGACGTCAGAATTGGTTTTTATTTCAGGGAAAGTATTTGGTGGCTAGTGTAACGTTGAAATCGGACATATTCATGAAACCATCTTACACCAGCTTGGAAATCTCAACCCTTACATATATAACCATCATACTATCTTCGTCTCATTTTATTCGATATTTATTTAATTCGTTCTCATAAAATAATATTATTTTATAATTTTTAAAATATATATCACTTTAAAAAACATAAATATAGCATATATTTTTAAGTTCTAAAAAATTATTTATAAAAAAAAAAGACCAACTATGACAAGGTACAAATGTAGGAGTATTTGATAATTCCAAAATTATGCAGAGCATTAATATAAATGAGTTTATCATTATTGTTGCAAATTGTAATTTTATATCGATATAAATTTGACATAAATTATTTATTTGTATAATAAACTAAATATTACATTATTCTAGAGTTATAATATAATCTATATTTATACCTATACTATATTAAAAATGTAAAGGTCCTTACACATGTTATTTGAATTTTTTGTCCGTTATTAAAATACAATGCTTTAGGCAAAATCGTCTTTGTACTATTTTTTTAATTTTTTATTTTATTTTTTATTTATTTAGTTTCAAGATTCACTTTGAATTTGTATTTTGAATTAAAATTATGTTGAAAACATTAAACTACTCATTTTATATTTAGGAGTCCTTTCCAAAATTAAATCTTAATTAATTAATAATTTAATTCATAATTATTCAACTCCAAATTATTATTTTATATAGTCATAAACTATTAACATATCTCTATATTATAAGTAATTGAATTGATTTTTTCAGCTTTACCTATTCATAATTAATTAAACTATTGTATTAAATTACTAATATTTATTTAATTTTATTTATATGAATATTATATTTATTTTAATAACAAATACTATTTATGTAAAATTTTAAATTGACACGACACAAATATGCAAAACAAGCACACTAAGCTAGTATTTTACTAAAAGCTACTAATAGCACAATTACTACTACTAGTTTTAGTCTACGTGTTTTGCACGTATGTGCCACGTCAATAAAAATAGTACTTGTCATTAAATAAATATAATATTCATATAAAAAATTAACTAAATACTATTAGTTAGATGCAATAAATTAGTCTATTGTGAAATGGCAAAGATGACAAAATCAATTCAACTGCTTATAATATAGATATGTTAATAATTTTTAATACATCACATGATAATTTAGAGTTGAATACTCAGAAATTAAATGGTTAACTGATTACAATTTAATGTAACAAAAGAATCCTAAATATAAAATGAGTAGTTTAATTATTCCAACATAATTTTACTAATTTTTTTTCTTTTTAGACTTGTTATATTACATACTTTTATTAAGAAAATATTTGATAGAAAAATTTTTAGGTAATTATTTACAAAAAGTAGTCCTAAATCATAAATGAATTTTAAATATAAAGAAATTTTAATCCAAAAGCAAATCCTGAAACTAAATAAATGAAAGATTAAATAATAAATTAAGAAAAATAGTGAAAAACGATTTTATCTAAGGAAGAGTACTTTAATGAAGCGCAAAAAGTTCAATCAACATTTATGAAACTATTCATACACCAATTAAGCACGTTATTTAGGTTTTATATTATAGGCAATAATTAATATCATTAAAATAGAAGAAAAACAGCAAAAGGATGATTTTATCTAAAGCGAAGTCTTTTAATGAAGGACAAAAGTTTAAACAATATTTCTAATGGTCTTTACGCTTTTAGTATAGGTTGATAGATAGATATAGATATGTATTTGACAACTAAATACATAAGTATAAATTTCAAAATTTATAATAGAAGATCTTTTTAAAGCTACAATTATTGCAGTTTTCATAATAATTTTTTAAAAATAAATTTAACTTCTTGTACCATCTCTCTTCGCTTTATTTTTTCTCCAATGAAGATCTTTGAAGTTTCAAATATTTCAAATATATCTAGAAAGAAGATTATGAAAAAATTGTTAAGTAAGAGGAACATATTATTTTTATATTAAATAGTCGATAAAATTTGAAAGACTTACCCAAGTATTTCCCCCTCGATACGTAATGTTTGTATCTTCAAATGAAATGAAATTGTTTGCAAAGAGACAGTAAAAAACTGGCTGCAGTCCTGAACTACAGTGTTATCAATGAATCCGATCCCAATCTCTTTGTTTACCGATAGAAAATTTGAATTAGCACATTTAATGCGTCCATTTATGATATAATAAATTTTGCCTTATTGTAATTTTCCATTCCACTTTACAACATAATTGTTAAAAAGTGTAGCATTCACTTTTGTGTCCTGTTAAAAAAAATTAAATGTTAACGATTAAAATATATATGTAATGTTAAAAAATATATATAAAAACTATTACCTCTTCGTCGACAAATGTTAAGGTCTATCAAGTGTCTTCATTGGTGTCTTTTTTATATTATTTTACTGGTCCATTGCCAATAAGTAAATTTTTTGTTATCCAGTAAGAATCATATTTTTTAAAATAGTAATTGTCATAATTTCATTGATTAAGTCCTTCTCAAAATTCATTGTAAGATTGTCTAAAATAAATTATTGAAAAAAAACTAATAAGAATAATATATTTATAACATACAAAAAGTTATAAGAAGAAGATGTATTACCTTACTTGAGATATTACTTTACGTGAATAGATGTAGATGTTAGAAAAAAAAAATTGAAAATTTTAAATAACGAAAATTTATTAGAATAAACTCACTAAACAAAAACCATAATAGAATTTGAATGATGAAGCAAGTTAATCTGACATAACAATTAATTTTATTTTCTTTAAATTCAAAAAGTGAAAAAGAAAGAGAAAAAAATGTGAAACAAAGAAAGTGAGTGTGTAATATACGAAACTGATAATCAAGTTGAAGTTTGAAAAAAGTCGTAAGATAAGATCTAGCACCACTTAACACAAATTGATGAAGTGAGTGAATGAATCAAAAGTTGAAGGGAGTGACTGAATCAAAAATTAAAATTGAAGTGTTTTTATAAAAGTAGATAAATCATAAATTAAAAAGGAAAGAAAACAATATTTTATATATTTAGGACCAAATTTTTCATCATATTATTATTTAGTTGTGTTACCTTAAAAAAAAGTAAAAAAAATAAAATTAATCAAACCATGTTCCCTATAAAAAAGGAAAACTTTCTTGGAAATTTTTTCCTAATTTATTTTTCTTTTTTCACGTGTTTTTCTCCTTTTTTCTTTTATTAATTTTTTTTATACTAAGTCTATTTTAGTTGAAAAAAGATTTTGTGTGGGGAATTATGTTTATTTAATTTCCCCTTAAATTGTTTTGTTCTTTTTGACTAAATTGGATGTATTTTCTCTTTTAATTTTTTTTTCTTTTTGACTAAGTTCTTTTTAACAACAATCTATTTTAGTTGGAAGAGGATTCTTTGTGTAGGCATTTTTTTTATAATGTTGTTTAAATTTTTTGCCATTTATTAAAAGACTTTTCTTTAGACAAAATCGTCTTTTCACCATATTTTTTAAAACTATTTTAATAATATTAAATATAATAAAAATTAAATAGGAAATATTTTCTTTATTATAATGAAATTCACGTACAAAGAATCTTTTTTCAATTAAAATAGTCTAAAAGAAACTTTCAAATAATAGTTACCAAAAAAATTTTATTCAAGGAATAAAAGGAAAAGTAATTAATGGAAACTTTGAAGCAATAATTACCAAACGAATTTTTTTTTTTAAAAAAAAAACATGAAAGCCGTATGTATGGCTTTTGTAAAAAACAATATTCCTTATTTTAAGGAAAAAGGGAAAATGTTCTTTAAGGAAAAACAAAAATATATTAATGGTCTTTGGTTAAAAAAAAAATTTTTAAGGAAAAATTGGAGATTGGTTTTTTCCAAATAATAATTTTTTTTAAAAAAATATTTTTTAAAAAGGAGAGAACGGATTAATTGTTTGAAAAGTTTACCATATCTCAATAAAAGTTATTCTAATTTCATCATGAATCCTAATTATAAAGATTTTGTTCTAAATATAATAAAATATAATTTTCTGTCCTTTTTTATTTATGACTTTTTACTTATATAAATATAACACCCCGTAAAATTACTAAAACGCCTCTAAACTTTGTCGTGCGCACAACGTAATTTTCCAAGGTCCTGATGGAAAATCTGAGATCGAATTTGCGATCAGTGCAAAAAATTGAGTCGAAAAATGATCTCAACTCTTCTTTAACGCAAAAAAATGCGAATTATTTTTTTCAAAGTGAGCTTAAACAGTGAGTTTTTGTGCCCCTTCCGCAATGCGGAGTGGACGCGGAACCACACATTATGTTTTTCAAAAATTCGACGAAAATCAAAATTTTGCGAAAAAGTGCGAAATTACACTAATGCGGGAGAAAACTTTTTTTTTTTAATTTTAATTCGAGAATGGCAATTTCGTCCTTCTCAATATATTTTTACACCCCCAGGTCGATTTTGAACATATTTTCGTACAAAAGGGTTTTAAACACAAAATCATCCTAAGTCTATTAATTTTTATGCTAAGTCTAAGAGAGAAAAGAGAGAAGAGGAAGGGATTCAGAGGAGGATTTAAGGTTCTCCAAAGATTCGTCATTCCCAGGTATGTAAAGAGCTATTCAAAAGCATGCGATTGATCTCTCATGTGCCAATGTAGAGTTAAGATAGCAAATTCATGTCTAGGAGCTTTGATGTATGAATTCTTGAAGGTTCTTGAGTAATTACCTTGAGTTCTTGAGTGACTACTTTAAATTCTTGGATAACTATTTTAAATTCTTGTATACTAGCTTGAATTCATATTTTAAATCTGTAAACAATAATTTTATATCATGAACTGATGATCATCATGTTTGAAGCTTACTATATTTTTACCTTATTATATGATTGTAACTTGATCCTTAAAATTTTCTCTCTATAGTGACTTCAATAATGAATTTAAGGGATGTCTAGAGCCTTGAATGTCTGAGAATAATGTCTGACTGAGTTGGAGTCCTGAATCGAGTGTGTGGATGACTGGGATAGCTGAAACTATTGTTGATAGAGTTGAATGGGTGTAGTTCCCTTAGATTGGATAGAAAATCTTGCCCGTAGAGGTTGGATGATGAGGTTTCTTGAAGGGTTGACATATTTATGAGCATGTTAAGTCCTGAGAGGAGTATTAGCACCGAAATGGATAAGAGTGAGTTCCACTCGAACCCATTAACTACGTGTCCAGCATAGGAGAGGATTCGACTGTGAAACATTTGTCCCGAAAGGGGACTTGAAAGACTATTGGATCCACTGACAGACTCGTCCTTTACCCCGACAAGGTACTGGATGGATGTGACAACGACATCTCTTCGTTGTATCGCTCCGGGCTCATAGGTAGTGGTTGTCATTTATAAAAACTCTAAGATAGGTATCATGATGATAAAATTTTGATGTGATGTGATTGTTTGATGTTTGATGGGTAGTGAGGTAATAAAGTCTGGTCATGTAATCTGAGGTGAGGGTGATTGATTGATGAGGGATTGTATATTGTTTCCTTTTTACTGTAGCCTATTTTATATACAGTACATTCTACGTACTAATGCCCTTTTAGCGCTGCATCATTTTATGATGCAGATTCGATAGACTGAAGACTCAGTAGCTCGATCGTTGAGGTACAGAGCTCGTCATTCTTGACCACGGTGAGTCCTCCCCAATATTCTTAGGATATTTATTTTTATGATTGGATAGTCTCTTACTTAATATTTGGTAGCTATGGTCTGTCATAGTACCATCTTAGACTATAGTATAGAGGCTTTATAGACGTAGATGTTGATGTTGATGTCGGTGGTTCTTTTCCCTCATACTTCCTTTCTTTACATTGAGACATTTTATCATCTATTTTATTTTCGTATAATAGACTGATATCGATAGTACGAGCCCTTAAATGGGATAGAAATTATTATCATTATATTGTTTTCTTTCGCTGATGAATGAATCGAACGATGGCAATGAGACTAGGTGGTCCGCTTGGAGACTAGCAATAGTCTTCGAGTGTCAATCACATCTAGGGTACCCTTCTAGGGCGTGACAAACGTGGTATCAAAGCTTAGAGTTCGAGTATCCTAGGGAGTCTATGAAGTCGTGTCACGCCCCAAGTTGCCGTTAGGGCGGACTGACACCCTTGCCGATAAGGCTCGGGAGAACCAACCTATATTTATTCGCTTGTATACATATTATAATTAACTTTCTATGT
>JAOTQJ010000049.1:3862580-3883561 GCA_025642045.1 Solanum sejunctum
CCATTGCTCAATTAGGTCCCCAAACTTTTCTATTTTAATCTAATTGAGGACTCCCGACTCCAACTTAGAATATACGCTCCAATTATGATAAGCACCGCGAACCTACTTAATTTAAAAAATACGCCATGTTTGTCAACCTTTCCAATAAAATGATTTACTTTGATAGAATTAATTACGGGGTCTAACACAGTATTTAAAAAAAGACTTTTGATACTTATGATCTAAAATCATTCTTAGATATTTGTGTGGCTGAGAATCATTTCATTAAGGATAAAAAAGAATTTTAAAGATAAATTATTTTTAATTTGAGTAGGGTGTCATTCTTTTAGGGACGGACCAAAAAGGACAGGGTGGTGCCACATAAAAAGAGAAGGAGAGAGTATAATATTTTTAACATTTTTCAATAATATTGTTATTTTAATAATATTTTATGCCAATGTCTTCTTTGTGACATTATACTTCAAATATTTTTTATTTGTGATATTTATCCCAAATGTCACTAAATAAATTTTATTACATCTCTACCTTTTTTGTAATGTTTGTTCAAATCAATGGCTTGTTCTAATTGTATAATTAAGAAATTCAATTGTTCGTCATTAAAATATACAAAAGAAAAACATTTCAATTTACAAGAGACAATATGTTAAGATCTAAAATGTCAATTCCAATTAATATTGAAGAAAATAATTATTTATATTAAAAAATTGATTATTTTGATCTGTGATTTTTTACTGAACTGCTAGGCGTGAGCTGACTAGACATTAAGTTTAGTTCATGTTTAAGATTCTTTTAGATACCTTACCGAGAATAAATATTAGTTTAGGACTATAACTTGTCAACAAAACTAATGAAACTTTGATTAGGAATATAAGTTGTCAGCAAAATTAATGAAACTTTGGACTGAGATGTTTAATTTACTTAGTGTAGGATATTTTTCTTCTATTGATAAGTTTATTCATGTCTATAAAATTTGTAAATTTATGTTCTAATTTTTACATTGTGATTTGTTTATTGAATATTTACATCGATAATTATATAATTTTTTATGTGTTTTGTTGCCATATGCTTCACTCCTTTTCTATAGGTTTCGATTTTAAGGCGATCGATCTCTATGAGTTGGATCTTTTAATTACCTTTGATATTGTTGAATTACTTTTTTATACGTACTTCGGTTCTTCAATTTTAGGTTTTGAAAAAGTGTGCACTATATACTAAGTGAAAATATTTCGGTTCGATTTGATTTTTCAAGTTCTGTTTGATTTTATTCAGTGTTTTGAAAATGGTTCTTTGGTGCAAACTAATAAAAAATAAAATGAGTAAAAAAATCAAAGTATAAGACACTTAAAAACTTAAAAGCTTGTTAAGTGGTGATGTGCTCCCATGGAACACTTATTGTACTTAAAAAACTATATTTATCTTTATCAAGAACTTAACTATTACTTGAGGAAAACAACCATGAAGATATCCTTTACATGACATAAATCGACAAAAATATGTTTGAATTTCTCTTGAAAAATAATAATTCAAGTTAACTATATGAATTATAAATTTATTGCTACTTTGACTTATTTCATGAATGATTTAATTGTTAATTGATTGTCACGCCCCGGGAGGGTACCCTTGGCATATGGCCGGCACTGAGAGATTATTGCTAGTT
Source organism: Solanum sejunctum (assembly GCA_025642045.1). Lineage (NCBI taxonomy): Eukaryota > Viridiplantae > Streptophyta > Magnoliopsida > Solanales > Solanaceae > Solanum > Solanum sejunctum. The sequence continues at coordinate 3,864,238 of JAOTQJ010000049.1, forward strand.
CCCAAGCAAATACACTTGGTATCATCACATTCATTCAATCAATACACTCTATCAATCAGCGGAAGACAATAGAAAGTAATGGGCACCTCAATCAAAATGAAGATAATAAATGTCTAACTCTAAATCAAGATGAAAATAACATAATGGATCCTCCGAAGTAGGGGAGGCTCACCATTCAGCTGATCGTCCAACATCATCAATGATACGCCTGTTGATGATCACTAATCCTTGAATCTGCATCATAAAATGATGCAGCGACGAATGGCATCAGTACGTGAAATGTACGGTATGTAAAATAGCTAAATGAAATCAAAAATAGAATAATATAAAACAACAGTCAATATCAAGGATAATAACAAATCAACATATCAAATGTCTATCTAAAGCAAGAATAAAGAGTAGACAAGTGACCTATCAACCCATTAAATCTCATCAATCAAATCGGACTCATCTTAGAGGGACTCATATCGACTCATCTCATCTCAACTCAGAATGCTCAGTTTGGGAACTTTCTGGGAGTTTCTCTTATCCGACAACAATCACTTATGAACCAATGATTGTACAATAATCTCCCTGATGTTTCCACAGTTGTTCCGTACTTGCCAGGTAGGGAATGAATCGAATCCACTAGGGACCACCAACCAATCAAACAAGTCCTCTATTGTTTCAGGGACTCTATCAAAAGGGAACCATAATGTAATGTAATGGTTCAAATCCTTACCTACACTTGGCTACGTAGTTTAATGAGTGCGAGTTGGATTAACTCTTACTCTTTTGGCACTTGATATTCCTTCCATGACTTAATGCTCATAAGACAATTTATCCCAATCAAACTATCTCAACCAAAACACCTCAATCAACCTCGTGGAGGCATTATCTGTCAATCAGTCTCATAGAGACTCTAATCACCTCATAAATCAACATCTCAGTCAATAGCTCAAGGCTTAGAACAATCATTATGGAACAATCGAATGGACAATTCATTAGAGTTTATTTGGAAAGATTCATGAACCATCAAATACTATTAATATATTATCATTCTCACATTCACAATCACAATCTCTGTCAACATTCTCAATCAAGGCTCTAGACTCAATTTCAATCTTTTTTCATGCATACTTTTAGTAATGAACATATAGGGTTATACAATATCTCATGAAAAATATTCAATTCAAGAAAACAAATTTATGATGGTCATCAACATATAAAAATACATGTAATAAATATAATTTCTCAAGAAAATAATAAAAATTATGTATGTAGACTCAAGAACTTTCAACTCACTTCTAAGACCATCTATAGAGAACATGAGAGAATAATCTCATGCTTTTAATTTAGCCTTATATACCTGGGATGAAGCTATCAATAATCAACTCCAACAATTGCCTTTGAATTCTTCAATCTACGCTTCCCTCTTCTCCTCTCTCAAGCCCTAGTCTTTTAAGTGCTTAAAAAGGACATAGAATGGGGTTTAAGACCATATTTATGCATCAAAATGATCCAATTTGATAGTATTTTGAGTTTAGGAGAGGTTAAGAGTTCACGGGAATGCCCTAAAATGTCCCAAAAAGTGCCTGAAAATGTGCCTCAAAAATACCCATAATCATAATTTCCATATATTTTAAAATTTATTTCTGATATCGAAAATTCGATTTCATATTCTTGGTCAGGGGGCAAAATTGAATGGGAATAACCCGAATTTTAGAAGACCCATAGCGAAAAATGAATAACATCAACTTTGCAATTCTAGTGAGGGTCCGTAACACCTCTGCGATGCGGACCCATCATGGAGATGTGTATTTTATTGTCAGTTTTACTGTTTCGGCCTAAGGCTTTGGGATCTTAGGCCTAAGTCTTCCTATGCATAAAAACACCTATATTTAGTCATTTTTCAACCTCATATCATTCAAGACATTCCCGTAAAATCCTCTCTAACACTTAGCCAAATATTTCACCCAAATTCAAATATCCCTAACTCATCTCCAGATCTCAAGAAATTCATTCAAGCTTCAAGTTCTCATTCAAATTTTCATCAAGAAAATTCTCAAATTTGAGGTATGTGGGTTTCATCCATTGGGTCCTTTCACCCATGGTACCCAACCTTCTTTTTTATGTAAATTGCGTGTATTCAAGTTGATTTATCTATGGGTACTTCTTATTATGAATTTGACTATGAACTATATTGGGGTTTTATAAAACATTGACTGTTTAAGTATGTTTTGATCTATGGATCTATAATTTATTATGAGATTTGATTAGGGATTTCAATGTATCTTGCATGAGGGTGTTACCAAGTGTTGGTGGGTTGATTTACATTAAGTTTTCTCACATGATTTCACTCTTGAATTGCATGATTTTGAACTAGTATTACATACCCACCAATTGTTTGATAAAATGTTTGATTTGGGATTCTTGAGTTATTGATGATCTATTGTATGATTTACGAGTCAAGTTACTTTATGATGATTAAGGGAAGGTATATGGGTATTAAATTCATGTAAGTATTTACAACATTGCAAGTGAATTGTTGGGCTCCCAGTTTTGTTGTATTCTTGGAAAAAATGAGAACTTCTTTTTTGATACTTGAATGTGATGATTTGATGATCTATTTTTTTGACTCCTACGGGAAATATTATATTGTAAGGTATGGATATTCTATAAGATCTATTGGAAAGGCCATGTCATAAGGTAGAATGACTCATGGCTCCTACTGAAAAGATTAATCGTATGGTAAGGACACCCTATAACACCTACTGAAAAGGCCATACCATAAGGTACAATTCATGCTTCCTACCGAAAAGATTATATCATAAGGTAGAATAATTCATGGCTCCTACCTAAAAGATTATATCGTAAAGTAGATCTACCTACCAAAAAGACTATGTCGTAAGGTAGGGGCATTGGTAATACTCTTTGAAAAAGTTATACCGTAAGGTGAGTGGGTGGCTATGTGGCCCTCTCAAGCATGGTGGTGTAAAGTTATAACATACATATATTCCACATTGAATTTACATTCCTTGATTATGACAAAGCATGTTTTACTTCAAGCATTGATCATGCATGACATATTGATATTACACCATCTCTTGCTTATGCTTATGCATTTTGATTATTATCTATCACTAGTTGCATTACATCCTAAACACTAAGTACATTCAAACATACTAACATATACTTTATGCCTATATGATGTTACCATTAGAAATCGGAGCCCCTCACGATCATCCTCCACGTGGTTAGGTTTGGACATCTCGGAGATAAGCCTTGGTGAGTCCTCAAGTTTGGGGATACTAGCTATACTACTCTTGCTTATGTTATTTCTTTATGTTGAACTCTTGATAGTATTAGGGTGAGCCCAGAAGGTGTCTTGGCCCCCGCCTTGTTGGATAAGTGATGTAATTATGCTTGAGTTTTGATTTTCCTATGATTTATGCTATTAAAGACTTCCCTTAGCTCCTTTATCTCTATTTATATTCTCTTGATGTTTTTTTACTTTACTTCCATGACCAAGGATGTCTGATTGATATACTAAGAAGCTTGTTTAGGTCCCTTCAGATTTTCGTTCACCGTGTCACATCTAGGCCTTATGCTTGGGTCGTGACTGCCCCTCAAATTAAAAAGAAAGAGTGGACCTGTATATTTTTTTCTAAAAATTTTTAAAACGAGTTTTCAATTTCCATAAAAAAAAATTTAAAAAACGCAAGGCATATCCGCATTCCAAGTGTGTCACACCTTGGGCATGTATATCCACTGTTTTTCGTCTCGTATTAAAAAATTATTTTTTAATCTGATTGCTCTAAAATATGAACAAGACAATATTTCACTCAATTTTTCATGCTGATTGCATATTTGGTCTCAGATTTGCAAATGGGGCACAAAAAGATGCATTACGCGCACATCTCTATTCTAGGGGTATTTTAATAATTTTATTGGGGTGTCCTATTGATATATATATATATATTGTAACACCCCTCAATGTAGGTCGGAAAGACCCTATAATATATTTTTTAATATTTTAAAATTCGTATAAAATTTTGCAAATTCGACTTCAGATTCTTGTTCAGAGGGCAAAATTGTATGGGAAAATAGTTACCTATAAGGTATAGGATGCTTGTGTCAAAAAATAATTTTTTCGATGAAATTTCACAAATTAGTGGGGGCCGATTTGCAACAAGTCCACGTTGCGGACTTGCCGTGCATTAGGTAAAAAATTCTCAATTTTCTCTGTTTTAGCTAATTGGGTAATAACCCTATATCTATATAGATGAGAGTTTCACGTTTTTCGGCTATTTTACGCCCTATAGTTCAAATAAATACTCTAAAAATCCTCTCCAATCTTCTTAAATCTTCCATTTAATCTCAAGTATTTTCAAGAACTGTGTTGGATTTCAAGAACCCTAGTGAAACCCAAGTCTTCTTCAAGTTCCTTTCAAGAAAATCTCAGATCTAAGGTATGTGTGTCTTTCATCCATGGAGCCCCAAAATTATTTTTATCAAATTTCATGATTCTAATGACTAATTCTTTATGGATATTTTATATTATCACTCCATTACATGAAATATGTTAGAAATTTATTGGTTCTTGATTATTGATGCATGGGATTCTACTAATGATTGGGATTATGATATGCTTATTACATTAAAGCTTTGTAAGCTATGGCCTCTTGAAAGACTCAAATATTATGAATTTTTGAATGGTTTTCATGACATCCAAATTGGGGTTTCGCTAGTATGTTGGTGGGTTGTTTGTATGACTTCTTAAATGACTTTAATTTACCCCTCTCATGTTCCTTACTCTTGAATTCTATGATTTTAAGCTGAAATGCATATACCCTTCACATTTTGACTAAGTTATGTGACAAATGTCTTATGTGATGAAGGCTTTATGGTAAGACATATGATTTATGAATATTGTCAATGTTGAAGGGAAATTAAGCATGCTATGAGTTCATGAGAATATTTAAATATTATGAATGATATGAAGTCCTTTATTTGATATTATGATGTGATGGTTTGATGAGCTAGTTTATGATATTCAAAGCTATAAATGTTGTAATACCATGAGATACTATGAAGTTGAAGATCGAATGAGATGAATTTCATGTTTCTATGTCCATATTTTGAAAGTTGATATGTACTATTATGATAGGATGTTTAAGAATGATTTAATTTAATGATATCCACTATATGTCTTGAAGTATGATGTCTAAATAATGATGAATGAAGGCTTATGAGACACTTTATGCTTATTATTGACTTATGAAAAATTTTCTATAAATGAATGTTGATGATAGAGGATCTCCCATCTATTTAATAAATGAATGTACTATGATGGAGGATCTCCCATCTAAGGAGTGATTAAGGAGTTATCTTATGACTTTGACTCTATGATATCAATGGGTTGTGGATTGGATATATTATCCTCCATATGACTTGAAATAATTTTATGATATGATTCTATGATTTATAATCTTCTTCTCTTGTGAGAGCACTAGCTAGCACCGAGTGGACTAGAGGCAAATACCCAAGTTTCAAAACTATATGTCACCGTAGGTAAAAGGATTAAAGGCGATTACTCAAATCCCTAAGAGTGAGTACCCTAATAATAAGGGCTTGAGGCGAGTATCCAGGTCCGAGGGCTTGAGGCGAGTACCCGAGTCCAAGAACTAGAGGCGAGTACCCGATTCACATAGTGGATCCACTTAGGCATTAGGAGGTTCACCTCGACAAGTGACTTTCCCCTTTCTTCCGGTGTAGGGAAAACATTAAGACTACATGGATTAGCTCACATGGTTTATGTATGGTCTCTCTAACTATCTTTTATGAACTATCCAAAGTTTTATGTTATATGTCACTTGTGATCTATGATTTTCTTATATATGCTCATATTCCCCTCATGTCCCTAAGATATTCTCTTATGATGATTTATGATGGTTCCTTATTATTATATCCAAATATGCTTACTACTATTAATAGTGTCTCGAATTCATATAACTCATCATTTACGAACTCAAATGATTTTACCGCATATGTTTATGATCCCTTGATATTACAAATGGTGTTAATCCTAGCGAGATATGACTCTCTCTTTTCAAGTATACATAGTATTCTTCTCTATGATTATTAATGATTCACTTATAGTAAGATGACCTTTTCATTGAAGTAGATGCTTTGTTGTTCCTAAAAAGTATTATGATTTCACTTATGCATGAGGATCTATGTTCTTTATTATTCCAAGTTTAAGTATTTTATCATGAAATCAATTAAGAGTGCATTCCTTATTTTTTATATGTATTATCCTATGTTGTATGACTTGAAAAATATTTTAAATGATTATATTATTGCTATTTTATGGTTTATTCTTTATTGCATTGCATGCCCACATACTAGTACATTCAAAGTACTAATGCATATTTTTTGCCTATATGATTTAACAGTGTAGGGACCAAAGTGCTTATTCATTCTCCTCTATATGGCTAGTAGGCTTGCTTAAAGATTTTGGTTGTGGTGAGTTCATTAGTTCGGGGACAATAACCAATTTCTATCTTACTTATGTTGAGACTTTATTCCACTTTACTTTCTAGTTTGAGGGTGAGCCTTGAACATGTCTTGGCCCCTATTCTATTCATGCTTAAAGGTATTATTGGATACTATGCTATGTACCTGTGATACGATGTTAAGATTTTTTTGAGACTTATCCCTTAGACCCTATCCCTTATGTGATACTATTTGAAGCTATTGGTAGTGATGGAAAGTGATGAAAGTCCTAAGTCCCTATTTTTCCATAGCTTGAGTCCTACTTACCCTCCCCTTAGTACGTGCTTTTTATGTGATTCATACAAATCCCTTTCTCCTATCTATCCCCATAGCGTGAGTTATAAGCCCCTGTTCCCCTAGAATTATTTGTTCAATGTTTGTTTTACATTCCACAACTAAAGACGTGCTAATGATATGCTAAGAGGCTTATTCGGGTTGCCTTCGGAGTTTTCATTCGTCGTGTCACGTCTAGGCCTTAGGCTTGGATCGTGACATATGTGTATATATATATAATTTTATTTTTTGGTCATATATAATTTTTTAGAGAAAAAATTAATAACAGTTCAGTTATTCAGTGCACCGAAGTTTTGAGATCCCAACATCGAACACTGAATCGAAGAACTAAACTTTTAAAAAAAGAACATCAACACCGAATCGAAGAATCGAAATCAAAGAACCACATTAGTTTGATTCGGTTTGATTTTTTGGTTTTTATGCCCACCCCTACTCAATTTTCATCTATACAATATCCCGAAGTTCCTCTTCATAATATTCATTTTTTTGGGTTAATATTTTCAATGGTAAATTGATATTCATTTGATATTATTTGCGGAATGTCTTGAAGAAAAACTGCAGAAACATAAAGAAATTATTAATTGTGTCACCCTTCAATCATGAAATTGATATCACAAGTAGCAAGTAAATTTACTTTTATTTTTCTAATCTTATTTACTTAGATTTTGACCAAAATATTCTTCTTCTCATAGATGTGTTATATTGTAACATGTTCCTTCTTTTTTTTTTTAAGAAAAAAAATTCATCGAAAAATTTACTTGTTGATCATTCTTTATTTGAACTATATGTGAAATTTAATATATGTGAGTTTAAAATTTATTAAATATTTACCTTATTTTTTGTATTTTTGTGGTTTCCAACTTCTTCTCTTTCTTCTTTTTAAAGTTAGAATAATAGAATTATACATATACACTATGAAATATTATTCATAATATAGAAAAAATTTCTAAACCTACAACTAGATTTCTAGATTCATAAAATATATATGTTTTCTGGTATAATCATAAGATTCAAATTGATAGATCCTCACACTCCATCCTTTTCACCCCACATCTTTCATTATGTACATCATATATATACGATTAGGATTAATATCAAATGTTGCCTTAATTATAAATATGTTGGTTGATAACTTTGCTTATTCATTGTTTTTTTTAATTGTCTATTGAGACGTTTGGAAGTTGGAAGTGAGATGTGTTAATTTAAGAATTGAAGTGTAAAGGGATATTAGCTGGAATATGAGTTTGTGAATTATATAGTGACATGTGATTCTTCTTATATCTGAGATTGTTTGATTAAGCTAAATTTATTTATATGTTACAACAAAAGGATATTTGAAGAGCAAAATAGTAGTATATTAATTAGTGGTTGACTTCAAGATATGGCATTCTACTTAATATATTTGTATATTTATATAGTAAAATATCAATAATTATAAATACCCTATAACTAAATCTACTAATTTCATCATATTTATGCATTAAAAAATTAAAATTTAATTATTGTAGTAATATAATAATATTTATTGTCATTATTTAACAATATTCCATTTAGTGTAAGGTTAATATTTTTGAAACATGTTTTTATTAATTCATTTTATATCGATTGATACAATGCACAGATAAAATATATACTCTAAATTAGTATTATATATGATTTATATGTCTATTTGTTTAATATTTATACTAATTAAGTATCTATTTATGGATATTCAAAGTTGAGGACATTATGTGAAATAAAAATAAACAGTCTTACCTCTATGTTTAAAAATATAATGTGACTGTTTACGAATGACTTATGATGAATATCGAAAGTTGCATTAATTAATTATTATTTTATAATTAAAAAAATATAAATAATTTAAAGAGTTACTTGCTTTATTCTACTCTATCTTAAATCTAAAAAATAAATCTTTTGACTGCATTTATGGAAATGCCTTTTTATAGGAGTAATCTTTTATAAATAGCGTGTCGCGTGAAGTATTTTGTCTTTTTGAAAGTATTGGAAGGTGTCTACACGTTTACCCGTTTTTGATCTTGTAGCATTTCCCTCTGAAAAATCTCAATTTTCAGTACGAGATAAAGCAAAGAGTGAGATCCATCAACTTGAAGTTGTGGATATGGGTAGTCAAACAGAGGCAATACCTCTTCTTGAAGATGGTGACGTTCTAGAGGTTCTAATTTCTCTCTCTTTACTTCTTATATTGAATACACGATTTGAAATCTCCAGTGTTTTCTCTCTATTGATATTGGTGTTTAAATGAAGAACGCAAATTTTTGTTCGATTGATCTTTTTTCCCGCTTTGGTCAAAACCTAACTCTTCTGGGTATTTGTTAATATCATAAATCCTCTGCAATATATTTGCTAGTTAGACTATTTACCTTCGCATATAGCTTTTCAATTTGTGAGACACATTGAATGGTATATGCAACAGTGTTATATTGTTGGGTATGTACAAGTTGTCAATTGAGGTAGAAAATATGAACTTCCCTAGGGTTAAGTGGACAGTCTTGTTAATTATGCAAGTTCTCTGGCGAAAGATGAGGTGAGGCCATGCCCCATGGCTTTTCCCAGCTTGTTGTGAAAAGAGGCCAAAATGCACTAATGCTTGAGAAGGATGATCCTCTTATTGTGGAATGTTGAAAAGTGAAAAAGTTGGAACTGAGTAGAAAATTAAATAGAAGAAAGCTCATTACTGTCTAATGCTTTAAGTGGAAACAAGTGAAAGTCCTGTTGAATAGATTCCTGATCTAGGCAGTTGAAATAAAGTGCAGGAGCATTTTGAACCAACAGTGATGATATTTTACTTGTAATTAATCATGGAATAATACATAAATATAACCCTTAACTTTATCGGTGCACAAGTAGACACTTTAACTATTCAGAACCTGAACAAATAGATATATTCATCCTACATGACAATTTTGTCTCCTATGTGGCTTCCTATGTGTATATGCCACATCAGAAACATGTGTTGACTTGTTCAATTTTATATAAGTTTGAGTGCCAACTTGTGCGCGCCCAAAGTTGAGGGCATAAATACCAGCTGAAGCCAAGTTAAAGGGCATATTTATGTATTATGCCATTAATCAACCAAGTAAGTTTCTTCCCTCAAACAGTGAAAAACACTATTCCCCAGAAAAGAAAGTGTAAAATCGGACCCATCGTTGATTAAAGTCGACAGTAAAAATAAAAGATCCCTATATGACATTGATATGTTCTTACCAGCTTTATCTAGCCTTTTCTTTGAGCATTAAATTTTCTGAAAGTTAGCTAGAATCTCTACTATTCAAACCGGAGTTTCTATAATCCTTTGTCATGAAAAATGATCTGTCACATCTTTTCTCCAAATTCAGTCACTGTTTTATTTATCTATGAAGTTTAGTAAATGTACAAAATATGGAATGCAAAAGGGAGGAGTCTTATAAAAAAAGGAGTGAAAAAGATTGAGGGAGGCCCGTTTAGTCTCATTTATCTTTAATCTTTGGGTAAAGGGTCAACACTTCCCACAGTTGAACAAATTTTCTCTCTGCTAAACAACTCTCTCATTCCTACCCCTACTGTCACCACAGTGGCCCGAACTTTCCGTTATGGGCTACCTACAAGGAAATATTTAGACCATACTTCTAAATTCAGCCTTTGTTTCCCTTTACAAACAAACCATCTAAATCTAAATGAAGCTAATTAAGTGACACTAAGTATGACTGACCTATAAAAGAGGATGAATACGTGTTAGAGTACATCAATTTAAATTGAACGTGTAAATTCAGTTATTTTTCTCTTATGTCATGCCACTAGTGAATAAAAATTCAATCCTAACTTAGTTATGATTTTTATTCTCGTAAAAATGAAGTTCTTACTTGATTTATCCATATCAAATTTTGGATTAGTTGCTATCTCAAATTGTAGGAAATCTTTTAGTTGGAACAACCAAATATCATTTGCTTTCGGGCAGAGGAGAGAAGTAAAATAGTTTGGTTAAATCTTTGAATGGATTTAAACAATCAAACTTTAAACATTAGCTTAAATCTATCCACTGATAATGCATTGATTTTTACGCCAACATGTTAAATGGATTAGATACAAGAAGTTATTTTTCATAGTTTCATTTGATAGCAACTGCAACATATCTAGTATAATTTCACAAGTTGTTTTGGCGATTGTAGATTTATGCAGACCTTATCCTACCTTTGTGGGGTAGAGAGATCGTTTTGACAGACCCTCGGTTCAAAACAAATGTATTCAATGCGGGAATATGAGAAAAGTGAGACAAAAAAAAGCAAGATACAAAACCAAGTGCAAGAATAGATGTAATACACATTGAAGAATAATAAACTACGCTATAACTAAATAATACTACTAAAAGGAGAAAAGGAGAGGAGGTAACCCCCTGCCTCTTCCATATAAAGTGAAATGTCACTCGACTGCATAGTAACCTTCTACTTTAATCCTTGACCTCCAAAACTTCCTAGCTGAAGTCATGTCCTCTGTGCACTAAAGTGTATCCATGTCCTTTCTAATCATCTTTGCTAGTTCTTTTTCGGTCTACCTCGACCTCTTTTAACTCCTACTACAACTAACCTCTCATACCTCTTCACTGACACATCCTGGCACCTTTCTTCACATGCTTGAACCTCGGTTTCACTTTCCTTATCTTGTCCGCCCGTGATGCCACTCCCACCTTGCCCACTATAACTTCATTCCTAAACATACTCTCCTAGTAAGCTTACACATCCATCTAAGGGTCTTTATCTCTTCTACTTTCATATTTTGGATGTGGGTGTTCTTGACTGGCCAACACTCTCCCCTATACAACAATGTTGGTGTAATCACCACTCTGTAAAACTGACGTTTAATCCTTTGCATACATTCTTGTTATACAGTACCCCAAAAGCGAGCCTCTAGTTTATCCACCTCTCTCCAATCGGTGTACAACACTATTGTCCATCTTCCCATCTCCATGGATATGGATCCAAGATACATGAAACTTTCTTTCTTAGGGATGACTAGTGCATCAGTTCTTACTTTCACCTTTGCTTCATGCGTTGGGTCATTGAACTTGCGCTTTAAATATTCTTTTTTCGTCCTGTGTAGTATCCAAATAATTGTACTATAATAATTTTCTTCTATGAATGTGTGTGAAAAAGTTAAAACCCTTCTCATTTAAGATTAGCTAGTTAAAAGTGTATAAAAATTTCTTAAATTGACATCCATTTGCTAAATCTGATTGCTATGATTATTTCCTTTAATACAATTATTTATATAATTGAATTCAATTCCTCTCACATAAAGCAAATTACTTACTACAAGTGTACAACTATATTTGACAGTTATTCATTTACTAATAATAGTAGATACTTGATTTATATACCAAGCTATACCATAAAATGACCCTGTACTAATACAAAAGGACCACGGAGGGGGATTTTCAATACTATTTTTTTTATAGGGTGGGGGATAAAAAGGGGTTTGGTGGTAAAAGAAAAAAGGGTAAAAAATGCCCCTAGACTTTGGTAACGGCTGGGGTAGGAGCAAAACACTTTTTTAACAGAGGGCATGATTGTTCTATTTCGCATAATCGAGGGGCATTTTTAATCCTGTGCTCTTTTTAATATTGATCTTTGGTTTACAAAATTAAGTTGGATATGTGTAAATACTCTGCCTATTCTACATCTTAAAGCATAGAGTTTGTCATTCTTGCTTAATGGAGCAGATGATAATTGATGCAAATTACTTCCTTGCAAGTTCTTTTACCATGAAATATGCGAATCCCTGCTAGTTACTTTTGTTGAGAAATTCATAAATATTTCCTATTTGCAGAATGAGAATAGTGGACTCTACACTAGGGATGGTTCTGTTGATATCAAGGGTAATCCTGTTTTAAAGAGTGAGACAGGGAACTGGAAAGCTTGCCCCTTTATTCTTGGTATGTCAGACTCAGATTTCCCTTTTTTCTCCTTTTCTTTTCCTTTCTTTTCTTTTCTTTTCTTCTCTTCTTCTTTTCCCTGTTTCAGCATAGTTAGTTATTCACTCTGCTTATGGTATAAGTGATTTGGTTGCTGACTTTGATCTCAGGTAATGAATGTTGTGAACGTTTGGCATACTATGGCATTGCTGCTAATCTTGTTACCTATCTTACTACAAAGTTACATGAGGGAAATGTATCAGCTGCTAGAAATGTCACCACTTGGCAAGGCACTTGTTACCTGACACCCCTAATTGGGGCTGTACTGGCAGATGCATACTGGGGAAGATATTGGACGATTGCTACCTTCTCCACTATCTACTTCATCGTAAATATCTGACCTTCATTTTACACAAAGTACTAGCTTATGGTGTGTGATATGATTAAAAAATTCCTTCTTGTGACTTGCATATTCCTAATTTGTCATTTTCGCTTTCCTACTGGAGAATTCCTCTTGACATGACTAACTTCAATTAACTGATATTTGTTTTGTTGCCACTCCAGGGGGAATACCAACACTTAAAATTTGATGGTTTCTCATAAATTGTTAAAATTGTATTGGTCATCTTTAGATTAATTAGGAAGCTCAGTAAAGCAGGTTGGCTAATGGCGTTGTATGCCTGCAACTTTCCCACAGTGCTGGATCTTCGTGAATCTTATTCTTCTTTGGTGGAACAGTAGTGGTGCAGGCTGATCATAAACTTTTTACTGAAACATATATAGGCATTCAGATGACAAGCAAATAGAATTTATGCTTTTGAAATTTATTATGTTTAATCTAGTTTGTCATTCATATCTGGAACGTTAGAATAGACAATTGCATGATATCAAAGGGAGTTTTGGATATCTGGAGATGTTTTTTGTTGTTCCTTCTGTAATAGCAGAGTATTTCATCTCCCCCACCCCAAAATAAAAAGGAAAGAGAGAAGAAGAGACTCTAGATTCCTCCTCTGTAAAGAGGCTTTGGAGAGTAACAAGCACCTTTTTCTGCACTGTAAGGTAACTGCACAGGTTTGAGCTCTGTTTACTAGCATAAACAATGAATGATGGCCTATGCCAGAACACACTTCTGATCTCCTAGTTGTTGGATCAAATGGGAAGCAGTAACAATCAGAAAAGAAGGCAAGAACAGTTCCAGCATGTATTTGGTGGATTATATGGAAAGAAAGGAGCCAAAAACTTTTGAAGGAAAGGAATGCACATACAAAAGATTAAATGGAATGTAATCACTACAGGATATAGAAGAGGAGATCCAATTAGTGGACTTCATAGGTTAGTTATAAGTATTTTCTGTCCTTTTCTTTTAACATCTTTTGGAGGTGGCCAGTATAATGCTGAGGAATACAAAAAGTTACCAGTTTCCAAAAAAAAAAAAGAAAAAAGGATGAGGAAAAAACAGTAGAAATTACAGAGTCAACTAGCAAGTGATTCATAATTTAAATAACTCTAGGGCTTTAACAACTTGTTCTCCATTTCAAAAAAGGAAAAAGAATAAATGCAAGGGTTGGCAGCCCTTCCCTGGTGATTTTTGGGGGATCTTGAGATTACTAGTAGCCATGGAGGCTGTTGCTGCTGGACAGGCCCTTCCTGAGGTTGTAGCCTCGTAACCGTACTTCTGATGCTTCACTCCTTTAACCCTTTTCAGTTACAGCCCATGGAACCTATTCCACTCAAACCTGTAGTGTATAACCACAGGGAACCTACTGTGCCTTGGAATTCAGACAGTTTGATCAACTTATCATCAAGGAGAATTTACAATACGCTGTTATTAGTAAATTTCATGTGGATGGCTGGAACTCGAAAATTTAAGAAAGATCGTTCCAGCTCAATGTGAGATCAAGGTTGATTGCCAGATATTGTTACCTTCTCAAGTAAAAAGGTTGATTGCAAGATGTGGTTCTTAAGAAATCGTTTTGTGTTAATATGCTAACCAAGCCGGCATTCCATCTCAATGTTAAATATATGTTTACCAATGATAAAATGGGATCCTTGTTGTCATCCAGATGAAGAACTGTCGATTGCAGTTGCATTTATTTTGTTCTTGGGCCTACCTATATATATATATATGTATGTATGTATGTAATAATAAAGAGTCAGTATTTGCTCTTGCATCAGCTGTTGGGAAACTTTTGACAGTTGATATGGCTACAAATGATCAAACTCGGCCTAGCTGTACTAGGGTGAAGGTTGAGGTCGATTTGCTTGGAGATTTCCCAAAAAAGTGCAGATCGACTGTGATGACATTATAACTGGTGAAGTTAGATCAAAATGGACAAAAGTACATTATGATTATTTGCCCAAATATTGCAAAAACCACTGTCTTCGAGGTCATAATGGTGAGAAATGCCATGTGTTATGTCCAAATTGAATGTGAAGAGCAATGAAGATCAAACTGGTAGGTTAGATGAGGTACCTTCTAATGATACTATTGAACCAATTAAAGTGTGGGCAGTTCTAAAAGGAAACAGGTTTAGGGAAAGGCTGAGAGTCAGAAGAAGGTTAATGGTGCAACTGATCAACAGATTGTTGCTCATAAATCTGATGGCTCAAAAGGTAAGGAGTTTTCGATTTTACCAACAAATAGTTCTTTTGTTCCAATATATAGAGAAGAAAGAAAACTAATGTGATGCTAATAATAATGTGGCGATTACAATTTTCGTATCTGATGAATCCCTAAAGGAAGAGAACTAATAGTCCTAATTTAACTGTGATGCCAATTACTATTTTGAAAAGGGAGGATATTCCTGATCAAATCTAGGATGGAGGATACTAGGGAGGAGGCATTGGTTGGTAGCTTAATTAAGTCAAATAATAAGGAGTTTGGTGAGTCGAAGTATCATTGTCAAAAGAACCTGGGAAGACTTGTGCAATCAACACAGGAGTGGGTTGGAAATTATTTCCCTCAAATTAAAGATTTGCTTATAGTTACCACGATCCAGTCGTGTCCACACGTTCCTTCATAAACCTTTGATAAATCTCCACTTATCTCCTGTTTTCTGGAACAAGCGTGAATCCAATTTGAAGTGGGGTAATCAAGTAGAATTGAACAAGGCAAATGCTGATACACCTATTGGAGTTAGTAACTTGAATGCAGGTCTCATGATTCAAGAAAAAGCAGCAGCTCAGCTTTTCGCTAAAATTGTTGATGGCCAAGGTGTTGTTGACAGCAATGGTAATCCACTGGAATATGAAAAGTTTGAGAAGTCTGTAAGATTTTGTGAAGAGGATGATGACTCCACGGCACAGAAATTTTCAAATGTTGCTAGAAGTGGTGATTTATTTCAAAGACAAATTGTAAGTTACAAAAAGGAGCCTGGCAGCAAGAACTTAAAGCAAGATAATTTGCTTCCTAGGATGCATCTAAAGAGGACAGCATCCCAAAAAGAGAACAGTTAATGATGAATAAGTTCTACTTTTGAAAATCAGGCCTGTTAATTACATCCTCACCCCCTCCACCACCAAAAAAAAAAACAAAAAACATTTGGACGATTGCTTACCATGCATAGAAAGCATCACTTTGTGCTTACTGGGCTTATGGAAAATTTTCTACATGCAAGCAAAATTGAGAGGTTCATGAGAAAATCGGGACTTTATGCTGCTTTTAAAATTCTTCTGAGAAGATTTGTGCTTTTATTGATGAAAATTTCAAAGTTATAGTTCTTAGGGATATGGAGCATCAACACTCTCAAATCGTATTATCAAGGTCTAGATAAAAGGTTACCCTGACTCTTATATATGCTAAACATGATATGCATGAACAAATTGAACTATGTGATTCATTATATCATCCTAGGGACATCAGTAATACCCATTGAATGGTAGTGGGTGTCTTCTATGTGGTTCTATCAGCGGATTAAAATTTTGGACAGCTGCAGCATTAGCGATGGTAGTCGAGGGTCTTTACACATTGTTTGTCAAATTGTGGTTTAACTAATTAGGGTTTCAAAGGAAGCGTCTATAGTTGGTGAATGGGAAGAAGATGAAGCCTCTATTCTTAAAAATCAGATAGATGTATTGGCAATCAATAATTGCAAGACTTATTTTCCCAATCTTGAGGTTGAACATCTTGTCTGGTGTGGCTTAGATCAACAACAACATATCCAGTGAAATCCCACAAGTGGGGTCTGGGGAGGGTAGATTGTACGCAGTCCTTACCGCTACCTCATAGAAGTAGAGAGGCTGTTTCCTAAAACCTTCAGCTCAAAATCCATAAGCCGAAAGAACTAGATATAATAAAATGAAATGTAAGGGAAGGGAAGGGAACAACAAATGCGACTAATAAAGAGTATCACATGACAGAATGTAAAAAAAAAAACAAACTAACACATATGCGCCAGATAATGAAAAGAAAAAGGAAAAATAATAATGAAAATAATACTATTAATAATAATAATAATAAGAAGAAGAGGACAAAGAAGGAGACAAAGAAGAAGAGGAACTTAGCCTGCTACTATGATTCGCGACCTCCGCTTCTTTCTATCTAAAGTCATGTCCTCAGTAAGGTCGAGTTCCGCCATGTCCTGTCTGATCACCTCCCTCCAGTACTTCTTCGATCTACCTCTACCCCTCCGAGTAGCTCCCACAACTAACCTCTCGTACCTCCGAACAGGAGCATCAATACTTCTTCTCTGCACATGTCCGAACCAACGCAGCCTCGCTTCCCTCATCTTATCGCCCACCGGGGCCACCTCTAGTTTCTCATGAATTGTCTCGTTCCTAACCTTGTCACTCTTGGTGTGACCGCACATCCGTCTCAGCATCCTCATCTCTGCGACATGCATTTTCTGAACATGTATAGTTTTAATTGGCCAACACTCCATCCCATACAGCAACGCTGGTCTAACTACCACTCTGTAGAACTGACCTTTTAGTTTAGGTGGTATCTTTTTGTCACACAAAACTCCCGAGGCAAGCCTCCATTTAGTCCATGCCGCCCCAATACGATGTGTGACATCATCATCGATATCGCCACTACTCTGGATGATGGACCCCAGATACTTAAACTTTTCCCTCTTGGGGATAGGTTGAGTGGCAAGCCTCACCTCAGAGTTAGCTTCCTCCCTCTCAATGCTGAAATTGCACTCCAAGTATTCAGTTTTGGTCCTGCTCAATTTGAATCCTTTGGACTCCAAGGCGTGTCTCCAGGCCTCCAACCTTTCATTCACTTTAGTCCGAGACTCATCAATTAATACTATGTCATCTGCAAAAAGCATACACCAAGGTACCTCTTTCTATAAAGATCGTGTCAGCTCGTCCATTACCAAGGCAAAAAAGAAAGGGCTCAACGCAAAACCCTGATGAAGTCCTATCTCAACAGGAAAATACTCGGAGTCTCCTCCTGCCATTCTTACCCGAGTTTTGGCTTCATCATACATGTTCTTAATCACCCTGATATATGCCGCAGGGACACCTTTCGCCTCTAAACACCTCCATAGACATCCCTAGGGACTTTATCATACACCTTCTCGAGATCAATGAATACTATATGAAGGTCCTTCTTCCTATCCCTATACTTTACCATTTAGAAAATATTTGACAAGTAAATAGGGTTGGTGGGAGTACCAGTTACGCGGACAATTTAACCCTAACATGATGAATATGGTTCACCCTTCATCTTCTCATCTTCGTTGAATATTACAAATCTCACAATTCATTGCAACTAGTAGGTCACACTCTTTGATGCTAATCTTGTCATCTTTGTTACTCGTTGATAGTGAGGAAACCTATAATCTATATGACCTATCTTTTTACTCCTTGGTTAAGAGAGTACAGAAGAGCCTCTCAACAAGGGCGGGACAAAATACCTCGTGAAGGGTCCTTTCAAGGTGGTGTTTTTTCTCGGCTCATAGGAAGAAATGTTTGCCTCACACTGGATAAACTTCATAGAAGGAAATTTCAACTATGTTCTTGATGGTTTTTTGCGGAGCTGCTAGGGAAAACAACAGTCACTTATTCACTCACTATCCCTTTACGGGGAAATTATGATAACTATTCTTCAACATGGTAGGAAACAAATGGTTAATGCCAGCAACAAGTGTTGATTTACTGAAATGTTGGAATCAAAATGATGGGTCAGCTAGTCGGAGAGATTGGTGGAAACTTGTCCCTACTTGTATATATGAAGGACTATTTGGAAGTAGGATAACTGTAGAGCTATTGAAGACATATGAAATGGTGCAGAAAATCAAGATGCGCTGTATTTTTTGTGGCATTTTTGGTATAAAGAAAGTTATGCTGAGGAAGCTGAATCATAAACTTGCTTGGGATTCTATAGAGTCTTTTTGCGCTGTTATGCCACAATTTTAATATATACTGGTAGCTAGTGTTAAGACGTCAAGAGATTGACCATAACTATTGTTCTATATTAAGTTATGTGCTTCGCCAATTAGATGGGACAGTTGAAGTCCGACTTGCATAGCAATTTAGGCATTAGGACTGAATGACTCAATACTCAAATCTGCCAAAGAAAAAGGCCCCATTCTCAAAATATTATACTATACTAAACCACAAACTTGTGCACTGCATTTT
>JAOTQJ010000049.1:3883661-3895830 GCA_025642045.1 Solanum sejunctum
ATACACCAAGGTACCTCTTCCTGTAAAGATCGCGTCAGCTCGTCCATTACCAAGGCAAACAAGAAAGGGCTCAGCGCAGAACCCTGATGACGTCCCATCTCAACAGGAAAATACCCAGTGTGGCTTAGATCATTCTCCTTTATTATTTAATCGTACCGTGGAGTATTTTCCTATTAAAAAGCCATACAAGTTCTTGAATTTTTGGATTAAGCATGAGGAATTTCTGGAGGTGGTTAAGAGTAATTCAACTGCAGATTTTTTTGGGAGATCAATTCTTTATTCTTCTAAACAAATTGAAGAACCCTTTGTACCATTTTGTGGTGATATATATTCCAGCGCATAGTTACTCTGATGGAATTAAGGTACATGAGGTTCAATTTGAATTGCATCCTTAGCTCAATCAGAAAAGATTGCATAATGAACAAGCAGATTAGATAAATATATACATTTGGAGGAGGTTTCGGAAGTTAAAAACAGGTATCACATTGTAATACAAAGTTCTTTCATTCTCATGTTAAAGGAAGAAGGATAAAGATTCATGTGAAAAGAATTCAAGATACTGAAGGTATATGGAGGGACACAATCGAAGAGCTTTCCAATGAAGCTATCAGATTCTATCAAGAACAGATCAAGGAATAAAGGGTGCCTGAGATTTTGAGTTGTGTACCTAATTTGACTTATTATGATTTATTATACAAAAATAACTCCCTGGTAGCTTTGGTATCTAGAAAAGATGCTAAGCAAGCATTTACCGATTAGAAAAAAAGAAGTTAGCAAGTGGTGTTTGGATTGAAACTTTCAATGCTTAACTGCCTATGGTCCCGATGGATTTACATGCTTGTTTCAGATGTGGCATAAAATTTTAAGAGGCAAGAGAGTTGAGTGCGCATTAAATTTGGTGGAAAATTAAGATGGGATCCTATTTTTGGTTTGATAATTGGACGAGATTGTTTGCATTTTACTTTATACTGCCAGATGTTTTTCCTATTGATGAAGATATCATGAATGTCCTGGACAATGTTTTATGTTATGCTGCAACACGTCCACATAGGGGTATCAGAGGATATTGCCTTCCATATTATTCATCAAATTCAGCTCCCTATGTTTGTTCTTGAAAAATAGATGAATGCATAAAGCAACTATGTACTAGAACGATTAAGAGGAGAGTGTCCCTTCCATTGGGATATACTCATATTTGCCGAATCTTGCATTTGACAACGATTATGAGGCGGATTTCAACTCATTTGAAGAGGTTGTTCCCAAAGATAGTAGGATTCTTAATGTGGACAAGTTTCAACGAAGAACTACCAGGCAGTGATGAATGATTTCTGAGGTGCTGATTATTTGTTGAAGTTGTGGGCCAATTTTAAGTGAATTCATGTTCCTGCAGAAAATAAGACGCAACAGAGATGAAATCATGAGAATGATGGAAATGGGCAATTTCATGGTTCAGGAATGTGCAAGGCTGCTGTATATCAGTTTTTTGTTATTCTACATGAGCATTTCTACTATTCTTTCATGGTGTATTTGCATCTTAGTATCCAATATAAATTCTAAGATGCTTTTGTTCTACTTAATTTTTGCAAGTTCGAACTTTAGATGTGACGTAAAAGGTAGAAGTAACTACGTGTATTCTATTGGTTTGGAGTAAATTACTCACTCCGGCATGCTGCCCAGTGACATATTGACTATAAAAAGAAGTGATACATATTTAACCTTTTTCATTTCTTTTATAATTGGTGGGTGTGACTGCGGTTCTAGGTTTATGTATTGTTGTTGCAACTTTGAGGAAGGTAGAGCCACTTTCCTGGCAAATTGCAACAAT
The DNA here is from genome assembly GCA_025642045.1 of Solanum sejunctum. Taxonomy (NCBI): domain Eukaryota; kingdom Viridiplantae; phylum Streptophyta; class Magnoliopsida; order Solanales; family Solanaceae; genus Solanum; species Solanum sejunctum. Next base: position 3,885,487 of record JAOTQJ010000049.1, read on the forward strand.
AACAACAACAACAACATATTCAGTGGAATCCCACAAGTGGGGAGGGTAGAATATACGCAGACCTTACCGCTACCTCACAAGGTAGAAAGGCTGTTTCCTGGCAAACTGCATAAGTGCCAATTTCCTTTCATGGCAGATCCAAAGAGATCTATTTGTGATACTGTTTTAACCAGATATCAACTTCATCATATGGAACTTATAACAGCTCTATGAAGCGTGTCATTTTGCCAAGTTTTAGACAAGCTGAAGTTTGGCAAAACATGAGAATGTTATAAGGAAAAAATATAGTAGCTGTCTGCTCAGTGTCTTTTAGAACTGGCCTGATTCAAAGTGTCATCTTCACTAGCAAGTTTAGGTGAGACAGTAAATACATGTTTTGTCTTGAAAACTGGTACCCTAACTTTGTACTGTCCTATCTCCCCTTTGCAACTGGCATTTAACCTTTGCTCTAGCGTATAGTGCAACAATAAATTATGAGGCATATCCTGTTCTTGCAGCCTTTTTTTCCTCTTACATCTGCTTGCTTGACTTACACTTCATATTTCATGTTTTTTGGTTGTTGATTGGTGTGAAGGGCATGTGCACATTGACACTATCAGCTTCAGTTCCTGCTTTTAAGCCCCCTGGATGTGTGGGTTCTGTGTGCCCCCCAGCAACTCCTGCCCAGTATGCTATATTCTTTTTTGGCCTCTATCTGATTGCTCTTGGTACTGGTGGGATCAAGCCATGTGTTTCGTCATTTGGAGCTGATCAATTTGATGACACAGATGCAAAAGAGAGGGTTAAAAAGGGATCCTTCTTCAATTGGTTCTATTTTTCTATCAACATTGGAGCTTTGATATCAAGCAGTTTGATTGTGTGGATTCAAGAAAATGCTGGCTGGGGCCTTGGGTTTGGCATCCCTGCAGTTTCAATGGGCATTGCCATTGCAAGTTTCTTTTTTGGTACACCACTCTACAGATTTCAGAAGCCAGGGGGAAGTCCTCTCACAAGAATGTGCCAGGTTTTGGTTGCAGCATTCCACAAATGGAACTTGTCTGTCTCGGATGATAGTACACTACTTTATGAAACCCCAGACAAAAGCTCTGCAATTGAAGGAAGCCGAAAGCTGTTGCACACTGATGAACTGAGGTAATAATCTTTTCTTTCTTGCCAAGGAGTACATTTTTATTTTACACTCTCTTCTCCTCTATGTTCTCGTAAGGCTCGTATGGAGGTGATGACATTTATAAAGACAATTATGATGCCAAGACATTCATACTTCAGAGTCTCAGTCAGAATCTCTTTCATATCATTATCATTTCATACATAGAATTGCACTTTGAGGCATAACTTCCATGAAACACGGAATATTCACACTCGCTTGCTCCCTCGAACATACATACATTCTAAAACATTTTCATACATCTTTAGAATCATGCTTTTTGGCAAAGGACTCAAGGAAGGTATATCTAAAATTTTCTTAGATGTAGTCTTAACTTATCGAACAATTGACACGTCAAGTGTTCAACATTCTCTGCATGAATTCAATTCAAATCTATGAATTCATATCTATTACAACTCAACATAAGCCATCTAGGCTTTGGACTTAGGATTGATGTCATCCAAGTCCCCAATTGTAAATGAAGGATGAAATATTGATTCACCATTCAATCCCCTTGATTAGATAGTCATCCGAGTCATATTCACATCACCTTCTTCCTAACCAAGAGACTACCTTCATTAATACCCACCCATAAGATTTATCGTATACTTCAATTCATCCATCGTTGCTACTCAAAAATTACCTTCTACATACTTGTTTAAGCATCATAAACAAAGTGTGGCTAGTGGAATTACCTCTTTGACATCGAACCACCCTAAAATTCCAATTTGTGGTGCTTCTTGAAGATCTTATGAATTCTACTGAATCCAATGTGATTTTGATGTTAATGCTAGCATTTAATCAATGAAATCTGTCCAAAAACATGATAAATGACTCACCTTAATAGTGTGTTAAATGCATTGTATGGGTTCCTTTCAATGCTCCAAAAACTCTTCTCCAGTTCACTATTTCTTTTACTGGTGTGATCTAATATATATACGCAGGTAGGCGTGTGATATGCTTGTGGCAATTGGGTTTGAATGCACTAGTTAATGTCCTTTGGCCATACTTAACTAGGACAACCTTTTCTTGCAATGTATCAGTCATGCCCAATTGTGGGATGTTTCAGGTCTATCCTTGCTTGCTATTGTCTCAGCTCATAGTGCACTTAGGGGTCGTTCGGTTGCTGTTTAAGAAGTGCATCATTCATGTATATAAGCTAGCATAGTTAATACAATGTTTGGTAGCTTTTATAGGTGTAAAATCAGTATACCAAGTATGGTGTTTGGTTATCATCCTACAACCCCCACATAACTAAAACATGTATGAGTCAATTTATGTATAATTTTTATGTAGGATAGAAGATGGAACAGCTAAACTCTGCATAACTGAACCCTATATAACTACCTGCATCACTAGTACTTGCATAACTCTAACCAGCAACATGTAGGTAACACATTGGTTGTTCTGCGAGGCAGATGTGATCAGGTGAAACTGCTGAGGATCATTTTTATCTTGTTCTGGTTTACGCATAAACTGGACCAAAGGTTATCTGTATCAAGTAAATAGGATAAATCAGTTTCATTCTTTAGCCAGAATCCTTGGAGGAAAAGTTGGTGCCCTGCCTACTAAGTAATGAGTATCCAGGGTTGCCTTTGGGAGCCAAAAGCAAGTCAAAGGACGAATGGTACTTTGGAGAATTGTCAGAAGAAATTATCTATTTGGAAAAGTAATTATTTCTCTCTGGGAGTAGGCTGATCCTGATAAACTCTGTATTAAATGCCATGCCTATTTTGTTGATGTCCTTATTTCTTTTCCAGGCAAAGTGAGCAAGAAATTAGACCATAGCAGAAGAAAATTCCTTTGGAAAGGAAACAGTGACAAGAAAAGTTTCATCTGATAAATTGGACTCTCATTTAGTCAGCAAAAAAAAAGGGGGACTTGGCATCAATAGCCTTAAGATCCAAATTACTAATGAAAAGGTTGTGGACATTCGCATCTGAGGAACAAACACTATGGAAAGAGGTGATTCTAGACAAGTGTGAGAGAGCAGGAAGGTGGACTACAAAATGGTTTGATAGCTCATGTGGGATCAGTCTATGGAAATCAATCAGAAACCTTTGGCCAATGATCAGGGAGAAATCTTTTATCAAAATAGGTAATGGTAGGAAGACATTATTTTAGGAAGACAATTGGATAGGCCAAGGACCTCTGAATCAGGACTTCCCAGAAATGTTTGTACTTTCTTTACAGAGGGAGGCAATTGTGGCTGATCTATGGAGCCCTCAAGGGTGGAAGCTCATTTTCAGGAGACCAGTTAATGATTGGGAAATCGAAAATCTTGTGGAATTGTAAAAGTTTTGGAACAATTCAAGGACCTGTCTACTGTAAAGATAGGTTATGGTGAAATGGTGAGAGTCAAGGTAATTTTACCGTCACATCTTCTTATAAAGAGGGTAACACTTCCAGCTTTCAAATTGAAGAGTGGTCATGGAAGTTGATATGGAAGGTGAAAATACCTTACAAGGTTGCATGTTTCATCTGGTTGCTAGCCAGAGGAGTAGTGCTCACCCATGATAACCTTGGAAGGAGAGGATATCCTGTCGATTCTAAATGTTATTTTTGTGGGGAGGAGTTAGAGACTATTTCACATCTCTTTTTTGCGCTATAAAGTTACTTTACAACTGTGTAGAATGTTTCTCAGCCTCAAGGGTATAAGTTGGGCTATGCATAGGAACATTGTAGATGTAAAAGTATGTTGGAACAGATAAGGGGCCAACTCAAATCAGAAGGAGAGATGGAAGGTCATTCTGGCCTGTATTTGGTGGACGATATGGGAAGAAAGGAATAAAAGATGCTTCAAAGATAAATCAAGTCATATCCAGAAGATAAGGTTGAAGTGTCTGTAAAATACTTTTGTATTGTTGGTGTAAAGGAACATGTGTAGAAGATCATGATTCAATTTTTTGATGTTTTAGACTCCTTGTAGATGATAGAGGAGCTGTAAGTCTGGTCTCTTTACAATCCTATAATTATGGATGATTATACAGTCGTTGTATAGTCTTACTATTTATAAAATATATGTTGTCTGTTTCTACACGCACACACACACACACACAAAAAAAAAAAAGAACTATCACCAGCAACCAGCTGGTCCCTTAGGCTGTTGCACTTGATCATACCAACCCTTCCCCCAATGCAAGAGAATCTCAAGAACTTCTTGCAGGCTGCCCCAATTTAATACGATTTAGTACTCCTGTTGTTCCAACTTTCACGAACACCTAGTCATTTCCCAAAAGAAAAAGTTTTAAATATCTTGAGTCTATCATTGATGGTAGTGGAGACATCGACAATGATGTCACAAATTGCATTGGAGCGACATGGATGAAATGGAGGCTTACCTCTGGAGTCGTATGTGATAAGAAGGTACCACCCGAATTTAAAGGTAAAATCTCAAGAGTGGTTGTTAGACCGTCCTTGTTGTATGGAGTGGAGTACTAGCTTGTCAAGAACTCACATGCTCAGAAGATGTATATTGCGGAGATAAGGATGTTGAGATGGATGTGGAAGCATAGTGGGAGTGACAAGATCTGGAATGAGGTTACTTGGGAGAAGGTGAGAGTGGCCACTACGGCGGACAAAATAAGGGAAGCGAGACTGAGGTGGTTTGAACTTGTGCATAGGAGGGGCTCGATGCCCTGGTGAGGTGGTGCAAGTTGGTTGTAAATTTTCCGCAGAGGGGTAAGGAGAGAACATGGCACAACTTCATATTACCAAGCACATGACTAGATAGGTTGGAGTGGAGGTCGCATACTAGGGTAGAAGGTTAGTAGGGATAGAGTGTTGCTTTGCCTTACAAAGGTTTAGTGCTCGTCGTAGGACTAGTCGTATCCTTGTAGTTTCTGTCATATGTTGTTTATTGTATTTCAGTTATCACTCAATTTCGTTGTTATTATTGCCTTTTTTTTTTCTTATTGACCGCTATGCTTTCTTCATTTTTTTACTTGGGCTTTATGCACTTGAGTCGAGGGTCTTTCAGAAACAATCTCTACCTTCACGAGATAGTAAGGTCTGCATACACTCTACCCTTCCCATACCTCACTCTATGGGATTTACTCGATATTTTGTTGTTGAGATGTGAGAACAGAGGAGTTAATGGTTGTGTAGTACCGTGAATTTTTTGAACTACTTTCTCATATCTGAGTTGCATGGCACTGTCTTTTTGGTGACTCAGGTTTGATTTGCCTAGTTCCATGCGCCTTTTCGGTGTCTCTTCGAATTTAATTTGCGTAGGGGCGTGTTATCATTCTGACCCTACCCATATAATTTTACATTTAGTAGGGTTGTGCCGTCATTCCGACTCTACCCATATAATTCTCTCCCTCAGTAAGGTCGTGTCATCATTTTGACCCTATCCATATAATTTTATTTCTCAATTTATGACCCACTTTCGACCATCAAATTTAATAATTTGGCATATGAGCAAGGTTCGACCAGTTTAAAGTGACTTTCTTGGAGCAATTTTGAGACGATCCATATTGTCATTCCCCATTGACCTTTTGATCAGTTGAGTATTAAGAATGCTTTTCTTCGTGATCATCTCGAGTAAGAAATCTATATGGAGCAACCATCTGAGTTTGTTGCTCAAGGGGAGTTTGGTAGCCTTGAATGTCGTTTGTGTAAGTACTCGGTGGTTTGAATCAATCTTGTTAGCTTGGTTTGGGAAGTTCAACACTGTAATTCAAGAACTTCTCACATTATGTTTTATTGACATTGTGCATGAAATCCAGTATTTCATGAGAAAACTAGCACACTGAGATTGATTGTCGATTTTGTGAAGTCGAGTGATCAACTTGCAGATATCTCACCAAGCTCTTCATTGATCCTCGAATTAATTATGTTTGTAACAAGCTAGGTACATATGACGTGTATGTACTAGCTTGAGGGGAATGTTAGAATTGGAATAGGTAAATACAATCCTACTTAGAATATGAATAGGAATAACAATAGTATATAGAATCCTACTAGGAAAAGGATTGTATTATAGTATCCTAGTTGGAAAAGGAGTCCAATATGGTATCTATAAATAGGATCTCAATGTAATAATGTAGACAACAATTCAATATTCTTCTTTTATATTTATCAAAATTATAAAAGCATGGAAAAGATGTTGGTAAATTTTTTTCCCTTCCAAAATACATCATCTGATGTTGGAAAGAGATCTAGATACAAGTAATTTTAAAATTTTGGATATTAAACATAAATTTGAATTTTGATTGAACTAATATTAGCTTTGAACTACCATTTCAAAAGAGAAAATTAGAACTTTGAATTTCAACTATGAATTTTCCGCTGTCTCTCCTAGATTTCATGACATCTCCTAAATGTTGTGACCCTTTTCAATTATTTAATAAGAAGAAGAGTAGACTATGTCTTGTCTAGTGACTTGGTGGAACACATTAGTGATGCACTGAGAATATTGATTCTTTCTAAGATTTCTGTAGATGATACTGTATGATTAATCAGAAAAAGACTTTCTATATGGTGACCTAATACAACACGTTGAGAATGATCTCTTCTTTCCAAGTTTGTCTGTTTTTCCTTTGGTTAGTGTTTTAATCACTTCTTAGATTAAATTATATTAGCAATAAATTAATTAGTTAGTTTTTTTCTTACAATTAAGAACAATTTGGAGATCAGTTTTTTAGCATGGATGACATGTCATTAATATTCAGTTATTTGTATGTTTTAACAAATGTGAGATCAGAGTTCCTTTTTAGAATGGCATAAAGAGAAAAGAGCCCTTGAATCTCTCTGGGTCATGTCTTAAAGCTTAACCTTCAGCACCTATCTTCCAGCCTGAAGCTTCGAAATCTCTGAACGTGATAAGTTATGTGATTTGTCTCTTGTCCTTCAAAGTTTGTTCTTTTCCCAGCTTTGGGGTTCTTGATGTATTTTTGTACCTTTCTTGGTACAAATTAATTTCTAGCATTCAAAATGAAAGTCAAGACCACTTGCAAGTTAGTTTAAAAACAAGAAACAGAAAAAGTTTACTGAGTTTGAAACTGAAGTTGAGTCCTATGATTAGGGTTGTTGATCTATGATCCTTTCTCAGGTTATAGGATGCTTTTATTTTGATGGAAATGGGAGGACGTTTTCTGAGGTTACCAAACTCCGTGCCTATCTTCAAATTACTTTTAACAGTGAAGTTGAAATTGTTTCCAAATCACTCTAATAACAAGAAACAACCTTGTACCTTGTAGACAGGAAGGCCGCAAAATTCTAAACTCTAAGAAAGCTCATGAACAATTTATTATGTTTCTATCATAATAACAAAAATATTATCTAATGATAATACTGATATGCACTCTAGACCCTACATTGTGGGATTTCACCGGGTATGTTGTTGTAATATTGATATGCACTAAATACTGAGTTGTCTATCAAACTAAAATTTATGAAAATCATTCTAATAATTTTTGGAATGCTCAGACCCCACTTGTGGGATTCCACTGGGTATGTTGTTGTATTCTAATAATTTTTGGAATGCTCAGATGATACATGTAGAACTATGATTATGGTACAGATGTCAATATTTAGAATGAGATTATGAGGAATTCGTTCAGTGAGTGTGAAGAATGAGTTCTTTGAGCATTTCTGTCATGTTACTGCTTTAAAGTTTTTCAATAATCAGTAGTGTATGTATTGAATTTACACGAAAATTTTGTCAAAAATCCAGAATCTTGAATATACAATTCTTTTGGATTTCTTTGATAATTCTACATTTGTAATTCTCAGAAACTAAGGCTTGCAGGGATTTTAAGAACCAAAATTTCCTGCTACTGTGTACATGGTTTATTTTCACTTTGAGACATTGCTGTCCTTAATTTTGTCTGTAAATGGCTCCCTAATGGCAGTTATGTACTTCGTGTTGTTATATTTATGCTTTTACACTGTTGAAGATATGTCATAGGATATTGTGGAAATAAAATAATTAGCTACATTTTCTTTAAAAGATTTCTCTTACAGAATTTCAATAGCTAAGTTTTAGGATCTTTAGATTATTTTATTAGAGTCCTATGTGGCTTGAATTTATGTATTAGTTTCTTTCTGTTTTTATTTGAATTTTATTGATAAGTTTAGTAGCATGTTTTTTCTATTTTTCAGTTAGAAATTATGGCTATAAATGTATGTTTGTGAATTATTAATAAAATAATTCCCTTTGACAACAATGCAATGTCTTTCTCTCAAAGTCTTTCAGTTATTTTCTTTGTTAAAAAATCAACAATTGGTATCCGAGTCATTTTTTTGAGGGACATGTGAGATGAATTCCGAAAATAGTTTTTCTCAAATTGCTCCTATTTTTCATGGTGAAAATTATCATCTCTGGGCAGTAAGAACGAAGACTTATCTTGAGACTTTAGATCTTTGGGAGGCTGTGGAAGAGGATTAGAATGTTCTTTCATTGCCCAATAATCCCACTGTGGCCCAGATTGAAAGTCAAAAAGAAAAGAAAATAGGAAAATGAAAAGCTAAAGCAATTTTGTTTGCTGGTGTGTTTGCAACAATTTTCATGAGAGTTATGGCTCTCAAATCAGCTAAAGAAATTTGGGATTATTTGAAAGGAAGAATACACGAGATGAAAAAATACATTTGATAAGGGAATTTGAGTTGCAAAAAATGAACGAATCTAAGACCGTCAAAGAGTACTTAGACCGACTTCTGGACCTTGTTAACAAGGTAAGATTGTTTGGCACTAAAATTTAAAGATTCAAGAATTGTTGAAACAATTCTTGTTACTGTGCCTGAAAGATATGAAGTATCTATAACTATCTTGGAAAACACAAAAGATTTGTCCAAAGCAAAGCGTCTCAAAAAAAAAAAAAAGATTTGTCCAAGATTACCTTGGCAAAATTATTAAATATGTTGCAGGCACAAGAGTAGACTTATGAGGCAAGATGACATGGTTGAAGGAGCATTATTAGCCAGTTGCAAAAATCAAAGCAAGGATAAATTCTTGGAGAATTACCCACCTTGTTAGCATTGTGGCAAAAATGGACATCCTCCATATAAATGTTGGAAGACACCAGATGCACAATGCAAGATCTACAAACAACTTGGTCATGAAGCTGTGATTTGCAAAAGCAAATTTCAAAATGATGAAATAGTTGCCAAGCCACCACCGAAGAAAAAGATCACTTATTTATGACAGCTTACTATGCAACCAAAAAATCTAATTTTTGGATGATTGATAGTGGTTGTGCAAATCACATGACATATGACAAAAATCTTATTAAAGAGTTCGCTTATGGAAAATAAGAAAGTAGAATTGGAAATGGTGACTGTATTCCTGCAAAAGGAAAACAGTCTATTGCAATCAATTCAAGTTCAGGTACAAAAATAATTTCATATGTTCTTTATGTGTCTGTTATTGATAAAAGTGTATTGAGTGTTGGCCAACTAATAGAAAATGGATTTATATTATTATTTGGAGACAAATATTGTCGAATCATTGATTCCAATAAGCAGAAAATTTTACAAGTTGAAATGAGAAGTAAAAACTTCTTATTTAATCCAACAGAAGATTTGCACAGGTCTTGCAAGACAAAAGATGAATTGGCAGATTTATTAATGAGGTTAATATCAGATGAGATTGCAATCTACAATTCCTTATCCAAGGAGGAGTGTTGAAGATATGTTTTCAGGATATTGGACAAAAAAATTAATTAGTTACATTTTCTTTAAAAGATTTCTTTTACAGAAATTTAGTAGCTAAGTTTTAGAATCTTTAAATTATTTTATTAGAGTCCTATGTGACTTGAATTTAGGTATTAGTATCTTTCTGTTTTATTTGAATTTTACTGATAAGTTTAGTTAGTATGTGTTTTCGATTTTTCAATTAGAAATTATGCTATAAATCTATGTCTGTGAATTAGTTATAAAATAATTCCCTTTGACGATACTGCAGTATTTTTTTCTCAAAGTCTTTTTCAGTTATTTCTTACTTCCTCTGTCCATCTTTACTTGTTCGCTATTAACTTGGCACAGGGATTAAGAAGTAGTCAATGATAGGGGTAATTCAACAAGTCACCCTTTGAATGTAATAAATTCAATGTCTTGAAAAATGTAATAAAGAAATGATTAAAATTAATGATAAGTGTAAATTAGGAATTAAGTGTAAATTTATCTCGTGATTTCATAAAGTGGACAAGTATTGGTGGACATCCCCAAAAAGTATAGGGGACAAGTAAAGATGGAAC
>JAOTQJ010000049.1:3903116-3923322 GCA_025642045.1 Solanum sejunctum
AAGATTTTTTTGTTAGATCTTTTAAAATATTTAATGGTTTCCTAATTATCCGTAAAATTAGGTGGCGACTCTGTTTTTTCTTTCGAATTTCGAGAATTGATTTTTTCTCAAATTAATTGAGTTTGAATCGATTTTTGATTTTTTTAATTATTTTCTTTTCAAAAAGCCATTTTTGGTATAACACACTTTATATTCTTGTTGTGATCATCTTGAGAATTCGATATATAAAAATGATATAACAAAAAGTATATCTAAATTTTTGGTAATAGAGGAAGATTGTGCCTTTGAAATAAAGTGATAGCGGTGTAATTTTGAATAGTAGAAGAAGATTATACTGTTGAACTACAATTTTGAATTAAATTTTGGAACACAAATTTAAAGGAGGAATTTTCAGAAATAACTAATGTTTGACCTTTATTAGGCCTCCTTAACCATATATTTTTATGTATAATTCGTATTTATAATTTGAGTTTGTTATATAGTGTATTAATTGTATTTTCTTGACGAATATGATTAGCTACAAATACTATCCAGAGACATGTTTTTTGATTTTGTTATATAGTGTATTAATTAGTTTTTTTTTTATGAATATGATTATAGATACAAATACTATCCTGAGACATGGTCTTTTAAAATATGATTGCTAAGCTAAAATCACTTGGGAGTCTTTTCAATATGACAATTGAGCTAAAATCACTCTCTAAAATATTTAAATCTTTTAGTGATCTTTTCAAATAGGATAATTAAATTAAAATTACTTCTTAAAATATTCAAATCTTTTAATTAATGATTCAAATAAGATGTTGGACCTAAAATTACTCCCTAAATATCGAAATCTTCAATTTAAAATGAAAGTCACAAATATGAGTATTATTTATTCTGAAGATTCAAAAACTGAAAATCAAAGATGACATTTTGTGTACAAAAACAAAAAAATCAAACAGAATACTTGAATGTTCTACATGCAAATACAAATACAATGATACGGGAAAATAATAATACAAACCACATGTATATAATGAATACAAATACAACATTGAAATGGTTACAATGACAACTTTTTAGAGATTCAAATACAAATATTATTTTATAATAATACATATTCTTGTCAGTAATACAAATAACAATATTATTTTTCAAGTTACAAATACAGTTCAGCTATAAAGAGATGAATACAAATAACAATATTGTTTTTCAAGTTACAAATACAGTTCAGCTATAAAGATATGGATACAAACACACATGAATTCAAATGTATTTGTATAAATGCATAGTGAAGGTGGAAATATAAAACACGATGTGAATACATGAATAGAAATAAAAATGAATACAATTTTGTATCTGCAATAAAAAAGTATACAATAACTTACAAATATAATTGAGTACACTCAATTACTTGATACATAATAAATAAATACATATGAATGCATTTGTTCGACTTTCTGCTTGCAACTAAGTAGAAAGACCTATATTTTTACAATCTTCTTGAGTGATACACAAATCAAAGGATGATTGATCATCAAAAAGATTGAACATTTGATTCCTTGTATAAATGTTACGATCCAGACAAGAGTCTAGGTGTGACACGACAATTAGAGTTTTTAAAGAAATTCTAGTCAAGCTATCTTATCATATCAAGCATGTATAATTAGGCAAGTAAATCTACTATAGGAAGCGACATGATAGGTAAGTCTCAAAATAAAATCGAAAGATAAAGGTAATGCTTCGACTCGATAAACGGACTTATATGATTTTTGTCTAGACATACCTTTACTATACTATCGAAGGTGGGAGCATAGAACAAGTTAACTAGCTCACCCAAACAAAGGAGAAGAAATGGTGTTAAAGTAACAACATCGTCTAAGGATAACAAGAAAATATAAACTCAATAGATAGCCCCCGAAGTATGAGGATTCACCAATCAAGTGAACAGGTCTTCTATCTAGCCACGAGAGTGTGTAGGGTGATCGCCAAACCCTATTTCATAAAATAATATAGACATAAAATATGTGTTTGTACGTTTAAATATACCAAGTATGTGAGTAGGGTGGCAAAATTAAATCCAACCCGTTAAAATTAGCTCAACTCATCTCAACCCATTTAAAATTGGATTGATATGCAACTCGAATTAATTCGAGAGAGATCTTGTTAAATATTTTCAAAACACTTTTTTTTTCAATTTGATATGTCTTATATAGCCATAATAAAGAAAAATATAATTTGATGAAGTACTAAAATATTGAAAAAGAATAAATAAAATAAGTAAAATTTAGTACGTAAAAATTGGGTTGGGTTGGATTTTGACCCGCTCTATAACCTGTTACTCAAGTCGTTTTGACCCAAGCAAATTTAAGTTGGATTCGTTCTTGATTCATTTGATATCTTAACCTATTATAACCTACTCAAATTTGACCTAACCCCCTCAATTATCACCCCAATACGTGAGCAAGCAGTGAAATATATCATGATACAATAACAAGATGCAATAGAGCAAGCTAAAACTATGCAATCATGTGAAAAATCATTTAAATCATGGAATATGGTCAATGCAAAAGCTTGTGAGTAGGGAACCTATATACTTCATGATGTAGTAAAGTTTATAAACCATGAGAACATGGACCTTATGAAAGACATTAGTAGCCATAATAAGAAAAAGAAATATTTTAATGTTGATGAGGCACTTTTTTACCTTTGAGTGAAATATCATTAACCAACTTAGGGAACACCTTGAACATTGTGAAAGAACAGAGTGAAATTGGATATTTTTGGTAGTTAATAGGACGAAATTTAATCCCAAACTCCATCTAGATTCATTAAATGACGCATAGAAAAAAGTTCAAAATATTTCCACTTGAAAACTAAATTTGAATCACAATTGGTGAATCAAGTACGCAACGCAAAGAGGTTTATCCTGATTTATTTTTGAGCGAAGTTTAAACTTGGCCAAATTTTGATCAAGAGATATTTTGGACCATTTTGAAGCATATCCATGACGTGCTCCTATCGCAAACTCTTTTGGATAAGCAAATCTTTTGAAAAAATTATTTTGTGAAATATGCATTTGAAAATTTTTTCGAAGCCATTTTTACAATATTTTATCTTATCTGAGGTATTACAATAAACCGTTATAATGAAGTCTATTTTGCCTTTAAAGTATAACTATTTTGGAGGTTGTTTTGGTAAACACAACATGAAAATGTAGAAAAATGAATAAAAATTAATGAAAGAAAATAAAAAAAGAAGTTGAAATTAATGAATAACTTTGATTTTGGTACTAATAAGAGAAAAGAAAAATAAGAACATGGGAATTGAAATTGGCGTGAGATGTGCCACATTTTAGGGATTAAACGTATTAATGAAATATTTGCTATAAAAATTAAAAGATTAACTACGAATAGTATTTTTTAGTCTATCGTTGCATATTGCAGACATATCACTTGTTTGCTACTTTATCCGTTTCATATTATGTCACTTTTTATTTTTTGAGAGTCAAACTAATTTATTTTTGACTGTCAAATTTTCATATATGTTTTAAATATTTTGAATTATCAATTATTATGACTTGTAGAATTTTTTATGTAGTTTGAAAATATATAAATTTTATTTTAAAAAATTTGAAAATTTCATGCGCAAATTTTCAATCAAATTCAAACTGTTTGACTCTCGAAAAATGAAAAATAACATATAATGTGAAACGGGGGAGTATGTTATATAGTTTTCCCAATTTAAAATAGCTCATTTTGAATTAAAAACATAAAATAATTCATTTTTAATTTTAAAAATTCGCTCCCATGTCGGGGTAACATAGGAATGTAAAAATGAGGGTCCTATCAATTTGTTCCGATTAGTCCATTTCGTAGACAGAAAGATAGCTCATTCATCAAGTTCATGCTGAAAAGTTTGAAATAGAAAATCAAAGAGAACCTGAAAATATTCAAACTAAACAATTTGAAAAATTAAAAATTTTAAAATTGAAGAACCAAAATTTGAAAAAACTAGTTCGAGAAATTTGAATTCCCGGGCCTATCACCAAGTGCAGTTAAATTTTAGAACAAGTTACACATTTAGTCAATTGGCTATTTTACGCCAATTAAATCTATAGGGGTTGTTTGGTTAAGTGTATGCAAATAATGTCTTGCATTATTAATGTATATATTATTTATGATTACATTAATTATATATATAAAAAAATTTATATTGTTTGGTTTGATGCATAAAAAATAATATGCATTGCATTAAAAAAATTATTTATAAAGATACCCTCCATAATTATAGTAAAAAAGATGTGAAAAAATATTTTGAGAGGTAATTAGATCTTTAGTCATGCTAGTGCACGCATTAAAATCATTACATTACTGATACCTAGAAATTCATGGTATTAATAATACATATGTTAATATACAATAGAGTAGATAAATATACATAAATTAAAAAAGAGTATTAAACAAGATATTAGCAATACATAAAGATAATACATGTTCTATTTTTCTTAATACATTTTATCAAACATTTCTACACCTATATTCCTATATATAACAAGCTCCTTATTTGAGCAGCTTAAGACCGTCGTGCCTGCTCCAACTGCTTCAAGCAGGCAGCTGAAGTTTGGCTTGGTGGTTCAAGTTCGATAACTTAAATTCAATATTTCGAGATCGAACCTCAATAATGGCAATATTTTTTTAAGGAATTTCTATTAAATATTATTTAATTATTTCTTTATCAACTTCAACTATGAAATTACAATAACAAGTTTACTTAATTTTGCTGTGACTATTAAAGTATTTGCTTAAATTTACTATGACATGTCTATTAATTATATTTAAATTATTATTTATAGCTGAGCATTTCAGTTGCCTGCTGCAGCTGCTTGAAATAGACATGTGACTACAACCTGTTTACAGTGGCTATTAAAGTGGTTGCTTGATTTTACGTTGTCATTTCTATTAATTATTATTTGGTTACTTTTTTATTTACTTCAACTATGAAATTACAATAACATATCTACTTAATTTTATAATGTTTACTAAAATATTTATTGGGTCGCAATCTTCAAAAACTAGTAATATAATATAATACATGGTGTCAAACTCTCAACAAATAATGGTAAGTTGGGTCATTTCACGCTATGTATTCAGCCAGATAGCTATGTGAATTTCCAGCCCATATAAAAGTGGGCTATGCTATAACTCTTGGCCCAGTCATTTTTCCCTCCAGTAAGAAAGTCGCGCCCATAGTTAATAGGTTTTGAACAAACAACGCGGGCCGAAAACTTGACCCTTACTTTTTACCAAAATTCAATTTCCCGCCCCACAAATTTCCGGAAACTATACTTGCACCATTTTCTTATACACACATTTCTGTCTACCAATCCTCTAAAGCCGAAGAGGAAAAAAAAATCACCTTTATCTTTTGGTCTGCTTTAAGAATACTTCAAGATTCATTTTTTTTTTAAATTTCAAGACGGCACATTGAGTTCTATCAATCTTTCTGGATTTTGAGATAAATCCATTTAGCAAGGTTAGTGTCCAAGAACCCGACAACGATTGGTACATTTTGTTTTCAATTAAAGTTAGTTAATTTGTTGTTCTTTTACTCTTTTTGTCTGAGTTTATTTATATGCTTAAAATTTCGCGAGGGTTTTTAATGTTTTATGAGTAAAGTAAGCTGCTTCTGGTATTACTGTTGATTATATGTGTTAAGATTATCTAATTCATTTTTCTAATTATATGTTATGAATTCTTGGTCTTGTTTTAGTAAATTATGGATCTTTTTTGTTTTTTGTGAATTGTTGTAGATTTGAGAACTGGATTATTGAAATTTATGTGATTTAGTTATTTTAGGGCTAAAGATTGGTTTTGTTGGTAGGGTTCATGTTGGATTAGTGATTTCAGGATGGAGGAAGTTGATGCTTTTGAGAGGCTTCGTAAAGGTCGTCCTGTTTTGGGAAATATAACTAATCAGCTTGGAATCAAGAGATCATTTTCTTCACTTTTGGACAGTTCAACTCTAAAGTCTGTAGATAGGGGAAATGAAAATCTGGGGGGTAAATTTGTTTCAGTAGATGACAGAGATAATGCAAAACGCGTTTGTGTTGCTCCTCGTTCTTGTAGCAACATTAGGTCATCAAAGATAGATGTTGTATCAGGGATTTCAAGTGTACCAAATGAAAACCAGGATCGCAGTTTGTCACGAGTTGATACAGCTGCTGCTGTCTCCCAAAGTACAAACGGAGATAACAATGAGAATAATGATGCTTGTGGGAGTGCTATTGAAGTTGTCAATGATCAGGAAATAATTTCAAAGAATAATTTTGAAGTTATAAATGATATGGATGGTTTGGTAACTGGGGTGCCAGTGCCAGCATTATCTGGAACTGAAGACCATGATGTTGCTCGAAGTTGCGAAATTAACGAGGATAGTGAGGGCACTGAAAGCGAGGATATGTTTCCTAATGGCCCTGATGAACAAGGTCTTGATAATCTGGTTATGAGTCAGTCTGGGTCAGTAGACTTGGCAAGATTGCCAGAGTCACCGGAGTCAAGAGTTAAACTTGAGACATGTACAGGAACACAAACTTGTGAGGATAATTCAGATTTAAGTGCTAGCATTGAGTCAATCAAAGCTTGCTCATGTACCTTTTGCACCAAAGGTAAAAATATCTCACAGACCATTGTTTTGATTAGTGTCCTTCTGAGCTTGTGTCCCGTCTTGCTTAAGTTCATATTAGTGGAGTATTAATTTAGTTGTCTTTGTTCTGTGATAATCAGCTGCTTATATGTGGTTAGACCTACATTACCAGGATACGAAGGGGCGGATAAGTGGTGAGTCAACTTAAAAATATTACAGTTACTCAATGAAACTTGAGATTCTTGTTTTTCTTCTCCTTGCTGCTTTTCTTTACTCTACTACTGTTTTCAATATACCTAGCCATAAAGAAGAGTCAGAGGGAAGCAAGTCTTTTAGTTGAAAGAAGTGGCAAGGGTAAAGAGCTTCGGAAGGAGGGTCCAGAAAAAAAAATTGAAGCTGCAAATCTTGAATCAAGTTTAATGGGTCACTGGAAGTCGCTCTTTAAACACATGGAGCATATTTTTCAACATGAAGCTGACCAGCTAGTAAGTTTTCTAACTGTCCTGCTCTGTATCTGAGTTGGTGTATATACCCATTCAACTTTTACATGTAGTAAATGAGAGTTGTGAAGCTGATGGATGTTCTCTGTTGACCATCAAGCTGAAATATTTTTCTCTATCAAAGCTAACTTATGTTGTTTGAGCTGTTGGTGTGGTGCATTGCATTTTCATGCTAGTTGGATCATTCCAGGCAAGGACACGTACTTGTGCTATCATTATGCCTTTTGATGGGAACATGGTTCATAGATTAGAAGATTGTTATCTTTTAGTAATCTTCAAGCATTTGCCAAAGTTTAAAGATTACCTTTTTAATTCTCAAAAAGTAATCGTCAAACTTTTGCAAATGTGCAGAGCAAATGTTTTATCTAAGTTCAATCTTCAATTATAAAATCATGTTGACTTGTTACTAATAGACGGGAAGCAGTAAGTTTCTCTTTACTGAAAAATAGAACATTCCTGATCTGTCAATTACCTAGGGAGGATGGAGATTGGCACTACTTGCAAGTTGCAACCTTACGAAAATTAGCCTAGTTGTAATTCAATGATTCGTAGCAGTCTCTCTGTTGATTCACTGTCCCGGTGGAGTTTGTCAGGACCAATAGCCAGAGATTACTTGTTATAGAACATCAATAAGCATATCAGTGTTTGTTGAGATTATGTTCTTTCCATTTCTCTGAAAACTTTTCCCTGTCAATAAATAGTGATTAGAGATGTAGTTGCAGTTGTGAACTGCTGACTAGAGAGAAATATTAGAAAGTCGATCCAATTAATGTTTTTTAATTTGCTTTTGTGCATCTTCCTGAGTTAAGCTTCTTAGATACACAGATATAATGAATTCAATGAAAGACGAAAAAATTTGTAAAAATTGAAAGAAGTTATATAAGTATCACATTTATAATACATGAGTATCACTTTACCAATGGATGTTTGATTCACTGCTCTGTTTCTTATTCTCTGTTCTTTTGCTATTTGGGTCTTTCATTTTAAAGATATTCATAGTCCTAAACAATTTAGTCTTACCCTCGAAAGAAACACATGCTTAAGACATGTAACTGTACCTTGTTTTGGCAGTGAAGTAATAAAAACCTTGTCTGATTCCTGATTTTTAATTTCATGAACCATCGTTACTACTAGAGTAGTTGGTCATGATCTCACCACATTGACCTTCCTCTTCAGGCAAAGCACACTACATTTAAATGATGCTTGGTTGCTTCATGTTTACTTTTTGCATAAACACGTCCCCACTCATGAAATCTCCCGTACAGCTCAATTTAATAGCACTAGTATGAACTTGATGAATTCATTTTGATGATGCAGGAAGGTAGTTTAGTTACTCTGACCGACCTCAAAGAGAGATGTAAAACAGAGCTGGATTCATTCACTGGGACCTCAGAGAACTGTTAGTTGGTTCCAAATCTTCTGTTTGAGGTTGTTCATTTTCTAGGAGTGAGTTTGTTTGCTCATGTTTTAACATGATCTATTGTACTTGTGAAATCATGTGTAACAGTTTGGTTGATGTAAAATAGTTAAAAATGGTGTAACATTCTTGGTGAATCATACATCACAACAGAATGAGTCAATCATTAGATGAGTGCTGCAGTTTCCAGTATAGTTTTGGGCTATATATCAATTGCTTTCAAACTACTACAGTGAATTGTTGTGCGCACGAGCCAATCATTTCTAGAGACTATCTGGTTGTGCAAAATGACACCTTGATGTAGATTGATAATTTTGTGAAGGGAAAATGTTCAAATTTGCCATTTGTTAATGGTTGAGGCCGAATATACCCTTGCTATAGGATTGGTCCAAATAAGCTATTCCACATATAGGACTTCTCTACAAGGAGAAACTATCAAATTTGCCCTTAAAATGGTCTAGATTTGCCTATGATTTTTGTGAAATTGTGCAGATTTTTTTTGCTTTAGTTAGGAGTTTGATGTGGAACTTGGCATCACTGTTAACGATGATCCAAGAATGAATGGTGATGGAGTTGTGCTGATACTGTTTTGACAGAAATGAAAACCTAACTTTGTGGTGCAAATGTTCATTACTTGAGTTATATTTGGGATGAATTGAGGTTTGAGAGTGATTGATTTGGGACACAGAGACCTTGATATTTAAGGTTTTGAGTGTTGAAGATGTTACTGCCATCAAAATAATGATCCCATCCTTCAAGGTTTAGGTCAAATTTGGACGATTCAAAACAGTTCAAAGGTAGATTTGATTCTCTTTCTAAGTAGTAAAAAACTTATGTATTTTAAAATTTTATTGTTGTTAATGAATAAGAATTTAAGTGGACCAATCTTGTAACGGTAAACATATATTTGTTTCATGATTTTAAATCCTCAATCGTGATGATACCTACCTAAACCTTGTAGGCGAATCATTCAACCAACTTAGTTCATTTAATCAATTATAAAATTGCTTGTAAAAGCAAAACTCGATATTAAGTCAAAAGCAGTCATACTATAGAAAGAGAAAATACATAAATTCACCTTTGAACTTATCTTGAAAAGTGAGTTACATGTTTAAACAATTATGACGACTTATTATGCATCTGTACTAATCAAAAATGAATTTATTTATCTTTTGATACATATAACATCACTCTCACAATGGGAGATATATCACACTCGTGTCAAATCAAATTTAAAAAGATTGAAAATTTTATGTCATTCAATTGCTTCTACTTCAATGAACACTATGATGGAATAACTGTCATAAACACCATATTAGTATCAAATTTAGATATTTCACCATCAAAAATCAAAATAGTTGCCACAAATTTTACTACCTACAATTAAACCCACTATTGCAATCACACTATCCCCACATTTTTCACAATAATTGTAAAGAACTACCATAAAATTCAACATATATAACCAAACTCATCATCAAAATTGCATCATCACCATTAAAAAGGATAAACCCACCATCAAATATCTACACCACGATTATTAATATTGATTTCTTCTTCCTCTTCACCATGTCCAATTCCCTCTTCTATGCCCCCGCCACCCATTATAAATAAATCTATCACTATATTTTATTTTTTAAATTCAATCATCAATTTTATTAATTACCAACAAAGTTGAAGAGAAAAATCGAATATGATACAAATGGTGAAACTGAATAAAAATTAAATAAGATACTATGGGTAGGAGGGAGGAGGAAGAGGATTCTTGTGAAGGAGGGTGTGGGATGGGATGGGGTGGATGAAAATTGAATATGAAAAGTGATGAAAAATAAAAAAATATTGAAGAAGAAGACGATGATGCTGGTAAGTATGAAGAAAAAAAAGAAGTGGGGTGGGGTTGGGGCTGAAAAGAATATTCTACTTTATTTATTTTTTATTAAACTCACTTTTTAATATTTTTGCCACAACAATTTTAAGGATAAAAGAATTCACTTTTGAATAGTCAAGGTGTATAATAGATCGCCATGATAGTTTAAGTATGTAACATGACTTAGTATTTCAGGATAAATTCAAGAGGTAGATTTATGCCTTTTTCCATTATAAAATAATACTAAAATGAGATAATATAACGCCTTAAAATAAGACAATGTAGCAATTCTATCTTTTTTCTCTGATACCAACTCCTAGAAACATATATATAATAACCATGTGATTACTCATATGAACTATGCATGTGACATCAAATGAATGAACAAATTTAAATTTGTTATAAATAAAATGGATGCTCATGTAGATTATTTTCACTATGTCAAATCACTCTTCCACTATAGGAGATATGAAAATGATCACCCTTCAATAATAGGAAAGGTAGTAATTGCTACTATAGCAATATGCTTATAAATATCCTTTCATTCTCTTTAAAATATAGATATAGAAAGGAAAGGTTAAGGAATTATTATTATCTTGTCTCTATTTCTTTGTTATTCAAATTTGATATGTCATTATTTTATAACACGTTATCTGCACCAAGTATCTCATAAGGTATGTCTCGATGATATAATGTTTTCTATTTTCAGATTCTAAACACAAGTATACATTTAAAATAATAATTTAAAATATCACTTTTTATGTTCATTAAATAATGTAAGATGGTAGTAAACTTTATCAATTAATGGAAATAAATTTTCTTATCAAAGAATGCTCCATATGCTATTCTTAATTCTTAAGGGTTAAAATATTATTATTTTATGTCTGATTTAACTAATTTTATAATAGTTCTCATTATGTTAAATTAATCAAAATTAGAATTCGTGACACTTGATATATCCGACAAAATTATCTATCATGAGTACTTCATGCTGAAATTCACCTAGATGCCAAAGGTCTGATACCACCATTACTAAGGATACTGAAGCATCGAGTCAGGATAAAGTGAAGGTTATGATTTTTCTTCATCATCATTTGGATGAAGGATTAAAAGTTGATTTTTGACAGTAAAAGATTCACTTAAATTGTGGACTATTTGAAAGAAAGATATGACCACTTTAAGGCAACTATATTGCCAAGGGCTCGTTATGAATAGATACATTTACGATTATAGGACTTTAAAACTATATGTGAATATAATTCTATTGTATATAAAATAACTTACCAATTAAAATTATGTGGGAAAAATCTAATAAATGATGATATGTTGGAAAAGACTTTTACTACTTTTCATGCCTCAAATCTGGTATTACAACAACAATATTGTGAAAGGTGATTTCAAATATGTTTCGATTTAATCTCATGCCTTCTTGTAGCTAAGTAACATAATACCCTTTTATTGAAAATCATGAAGCCCATCCCACTAGAACTGCTCCATTACCATAAGCAAATGTGGTAGAACACATGATCAATCTGAAAGAGGACAAAATAAAAATCAAGGTCAAAATAATGTGCGTGGACGTGGTAATGGCAGAAGACGATATAATAATCGTCATGGTGGTGGTCACCATAAAAGGGAGAACAATACGGATTCTCAAGGAATTTCCTCAAAAAGCAATTGTCATCGTTTGTGGAATGAAAGATCACTGGAAAAATAAATGTCGAACACTTAAACATTTTGTTAAGCTTTATCAAAATTTCTTCACCAGAAAGGCAAATAGAGGTGGTGTTTCTTCTTCGAATGCTCGGATAGAGTCACACTTGACGTTTGAAAATAATGATGCAAGACCTTAGCAATCATATAATGATAATATTGAAGGAAATATGACTTTAAAGGATGATGAATTTAATGACCTCAATGACCTTACTTATCTGGAGGTTGAAGATTTTTTGGGTGATCATAACCAATGTTTGATTTTATGGTGTGTAATATGTTATTGCTTTTATGTACTTTTGATTATGTCTTTTACTTCTATCTTAAAATTTAAAATTATACTAAAATAAAAGCTTAAATTTTCTTGCAAAATTGTTAGTTATTTTATGAAGATAAATAAAGTTTCAGTCTTTTATTGAATTCAAGATGAGTAATGGAGAAATGTGCCTTTTGGATAGTGCCACAACTCACACTATATCAAGAGAAGAAATATTTCTCTCATTTGGTTATGAAAAGGGCCAATGTTAACACAATATCTGGTAATACAAAAAATAATTGAAGGTTTTGAAAGAGCAACGTTATTACTATCTGAAAAAATAATATTGACCATAAATGATACTTTATATTATAGTAGGTCTCAAAGAAACTTGTTAAGTTTCAAAGTTATTTGTCAAAATGGCTATCATATTGAGACTGCTAATAAAGGACAGGTTGAATACCTTTATATTACTACATTAAAGGAAGGAAAAATATTTGTGCATAAAAAATTACCTGCACTTTCTATTGAGTTGTACCACACATATATTAATGTGGTTGAATCACATATCATGATAAATAAGAGTTTTGTCGATCATAATGATTTTATTATTTGGCATGACCGATTAGGATATCCCGGTCATAATATGATAGTAGAATCATTGAGAATTTACATGGACACACTTTGAAGAATCAGAAAATTCTTCAATCTAAAGAATTCTCTTGTGCTGCTTGTTCCCAGGGGAAACTGATTGTTAAGCCATCAAAAACTAAGATTGGAATTGAATCCCTTACCATTTTTGGAACACATACAAAGTGATATATATATGGCCGATTCACCACCATGTGGACTATTTAAATATTTTATGGTCTTGATAGATGCATCCATAAGATGGTGACATAGGTACTTATTATCAACTCGCAACATGACTTTTGCAAGATTGTTGACTCAAATTATAAGGCTAAGAGCATAATTTTCTGATTATGCAATAAAGATAATTCGTCTTGATAAAGCTAATGAATTTACATCTCAGTCTTTTAATGATAATTGTATGTCTGTTAGAATAACAGTTGAATATCTAGTTGCTCATGTTCATACTCAAAATGGTCTAGTAAAATCATTGATTAAGCGCTTCCAATTAATAGGTAGGCCATTATTGATGAGGACAAAACTTTCTCTTTCGGTATGGGGGCATGCTATTTTACATGCAACAACACTTGTGCGCATAAGGCCAACAAGTTCCAATGAATTCTCCCCATTACAATTGACTTTTGAAAAGGAGCCAAACAATTCCAATCTCAAAATTTTTGAATGTGCGGTATATGTTCCAATTGCTCCGCTATACCGCACAAAAATGAGACTCTAAAGAAGGTTGAGAATATATGTGGGGTATGAATCTCCTTCTATTATAAAATATTTGAAACCTATGACTTGAGATTTATTTACGACAATATTTATTGGTTGTCATTTTGATGAATTCATATATCCAACATTAGGGGAAAGGCATAAGCAATTGGAACAGGAGATAGATTGAAACATATTATCACAATCTCATTTAAACCCTCGAACAAATTAATGCGAACAAGAGGTTCAAAAGATGATTTATTTACAAAATATTGCAAATCAACTACTAGATGCGTTTACTAACCTTTCAAGAGTTACTAAATCTCATGTTCCAACTGCAAATGCTTTAGTTTAAGTTTGATGTTCCAATAGAACAAATTGGTAATACCAATGAGTCTAAACCACGTCTGAAGCGTGGTAGACCAGTTGGTTCTAAGGATAAAAATCCTTGAAACAAAAAGGAGAAAATGAGCATAATATGAAAGCATATATTCAAGAAAAGCCGCGAGACATAATAAATGATGAGACTATATAAAAGGTTTAAATACTTGAAAATAATGAAAATGAAGAGATATCAATAAGTTATGTCTCGACAGGGAAAAAGTAAAAATCGAAATGATATTGTGCTCCACAACATTTTTACTTATAATGTTGCTTTTGAAATAATGCAACAAGATGAGGATTTTGAACCAAAATCTGTTGATGAAAGTAGACAAAAATGATTGATCAAAATGAAAGGAAACAATTCAAGCAGAGTTGACTTCATTTGAAAAACGTGAAGTTTTTAGATCGACAGGTGTCAAGCCTGTGGGGTACAAATGAATTTTTGTGAGAAAACAAAATGAAAAAGATGAAGTCGTAAGATATAAAGCACGATTTGTGGTCCAAGAATTTTCACAAAGGTCTGGTATTGATTATGTGGAGACATATTCTCCTGTGATGGAAGAAATTACCTTCAAGTATCTAATAAATTTAGGAGTTCATGAAAAACTTGAAATACACCTGATGGATGTGATCATATTCTGTTTATATGGCTTATTGGACCACAATATTTTTATGAAGATTCCTGAAGGATTTAAAGTACCTGAAGCATGCAATAAATTTCGAGAAACTTGTTCAATAAAGCTTCAGAGATCCTTATACGGATTAAAACAATCAAGAAGAATGTGGTACAATCGTCTTAGCGAGTACATGCCAAAGAAGAATTTAAAAATAATCTAATTTGTCCTTGTGTCTTTATGAAAAGATTTGGATCTGAATTTATCATAATAGCTGTATATGTTTATGATTTGAATATCATTGGAACTCTTAAAGAGCTTTCAAAGACAATAAAATATTTAAAAAATGAGTTTGAAATGAAAATCTCGGAAGGACAAAATTTTGTCTTGATCTACAAATCGAATATTTTATCAATAAAATATTTGTCCATCAATCAACATATAGTGATAATGATTTTAAAGAGATTTTAAATGGATAAAACACATCCATTGAGCACCCCAATGATTGTGAGATCTCTTGATATTAATACATACCCATTTCGACCTCATAAAAATAATGCAGATATTGTTGGTGGTGAAATACCATATCTTAGTGCAATTGGTGCATTAATGTATCTTGCCAATAATTCTAAGGCTAGATATAAGCTTTGTTGTAAGCTTGTTAGCAAGATTTAGTTCTACTCTAACACGAAGACATTGGAACGGAGTGAAATATATATTGAGATAGCTTTGAGGGACCATTGATATAAGATTGTCTTACTTAAATGAATTTAAGTCACAAACTATTTGGCTATGCAGATGCAGGATATTTATCTGATCCTCGTAAAGATCGATCGCAGACAAACTATTTATTCAGAAGTGATGGTACAACATGATGTTCATGCTCCACCAATAAAACGATCGCTATCAAGTATAAACATACCGTAGGTTCGAGTCAAATCCACAGGGAATATGGGGTTGACCATATTGATTCACTAACAATTATTTCAAGCACTAATCAACTAACTTCTCTAGAATTGATGGGGGGGTTGCAATTTTAAAATAAAAGGAGATAAAAACACTATACTACTACTACTACGACGACGACGAAGAGACAATCAGATTGAGGGACAACTTGGGAATTATGTTCTCCATGATTCATTAACTCAAATACCCCGAATAACATAACTCTAATTTAGACATCACATGCAGGATGGTAACTTAGGTTTTTTCAGCCCTCTTCTGATGTTGAAGGTCGAATTTCATCATGTCGCTTGGTCAGTAACCATGGTGTGCTAACTAACCGTTACCTATTGTCCCAGTCAACCTCCCCTTGGTAAGGTTTGATTGATTAGATAAGAACACCTCAATCGAATCTTGTCATCTACTTTCCTTTTCCTATTCGTCACTACCTTGATCATGATCGTGATAGTAGGCGCAGTTTGGTGTTGGCCACCACCAAATAACATTCAAAATGAAAGAAAATAGACAATACATGCAATTACTCAATTAAAAAATGCATAAAATCTGGGTTATTTCAAATCAACTGCTCATGATTCTCACAACCTCAAGTTGTGGTTGTTTAGTCACTCATGGCTAGAAAAAAATCATAAATAATGAATAAAGTAAACATGATTTAGAAATTATCCAAGAACAATGAAGAACACCACCACTTTGATATTGAAACTATAAGCTTGCAATAATGGAGTTTGAATACAAGTGATTTCAAAACCCCTAAATTGTGTCTTCAAATTAAGAACCTAAAATCTACTCCAACCCTAAGAAAAGTGCTCTCTAAAAATATTCAAAGTTGTAGAATCTGTAGAAGTATCAAGTCTCTCTTTAAAAAAATCATATCATTAACTATTTATATGTAACAATCTCAAAATTTTATCCACTTGACTTGGAATAGTGTAAGGAGGATTTTTTTTTTAAAAAAGGGGATTGTTGGGATAGTATATTTTATTATTATAATTATTAATGCTCCTACAGTCCATTTTGAATATTATTATCCCTAAAATTATTTTTTTATCCACTTGTGTTAAAAAATGTACAGAAGTGCACCACCACTTCTGTTCAATTAGTGCCTCACTACTTTATGATTATTTAATCAAAGACATCAACTTGCTTTTGTCTATATTCCAACAAGTTGCTGGAGAGCATACTTGCCTATATATATGTACATATATTTCATTTTTTGATAGATACAGAGGCGATAACAACATAGAGCAGAAAAAAGAGGAGAGAAAGCAAGTGAAAAACCATGAGGAAAGTAGTTTGGATAATATTTTGAGAGTTTATTAGTTGAAGGGAGGTGTTTTATTGTGTCGAGCTTCGATAATTTTATTCTTGTAAGTTGCTCCTATTTTCTAAATCTTTTATAATAAAATATTTTATATAAATGAGTTTATTTTCATGTACTTTGAAGTACTTTATTATGAAAATATTATTTATGATGAGTCATGAATTTTTCTTGATGCATAAAAGTTAAATCGAAAGACCCTACATGTCACTTTAATTACTTGAGTTAGAGATTTAAAAAAGTTGTTGATGAGGAAGTTTTATTTATTCTCTTGCTATTATATGAGGATTTTACTACTTGAGATTATATTATGTTTTGAGATTTATGTTCTATGTGAAAAGAGTTTATATGAAGTTAAGTTGGTTAATATAACTAATTGAGAATACTTGAGTCGTTGAATATGAAAACCTGTTACATTATAAAATTATTTACATAACATGATGAGTAAGGTTAAAAGAGTCTAAATGACCGTTTGAATTGAGTCGAGCATGATAAATTACATGATTATTGAGTGGACTATATTTGAGTACTTGTATGTGATTGAATGAATTTATGAATTTTTGAGACAAATTGAGATAACTCTATGAGGTTGAGGATGAGTTGATTGATTAAGTATTGAGGATTAAGTTACATGATGATTTGAGCATGTTTAAGTCTTGGGAGGAATATCGAGTACCGAACGGGGAGCAAGTATACTTTTACTTTAACCCACAGAGCTACGTTGCCAGCGTAGGATAGTTATACAATATTGTTCTGGTGACTTGTCCCGCAAGTGGGCATTTACCCTGGGTCCAAGAGAGAGCTGATCGTTCTATGCCATGGTACATATAGGACGGGCTTGACAATAATGTCGATTCGTTGTACATCACCTAACTTATGGTGGTGGGAGGTATGCCGGTTAAGAGAAACTCCTAAGCAACTTTGATTGGGCATGAGATTTATAAACTTAAGGTTACTTTCATTATACATTTATGTATATGCATGATATGTTTTAACTATTATATACTAAGCTGAGCATGAGTTGAGGGTTGAGGTGAGTATTCCTAAGCGTATTATTATTATTATTATTATTATTATTATTATAATATTTGAGCTGTTGGACTTACTGTACATTTCATGTACTGACGCCTTTAGCGCTGCATCATTTCATGATGCAAATACTGGAGATAGAGGATTTCAGCCCGTGCACCGCTGAGATCCGGATCGTGTACTTCAGAGTTGGTAAGCTCTCCTTACATTCCGGAGAAGCCCTTTTTACCATTTGTCTTTTATTGAGTACTATTCTCATTTGAGGTGTCTATGGCCTATCATGGCACTATCTGGATTGTTGATTAAAAGCTTCATAGATGTTAAGAGTGTGATTTCGTGAAAACATTGTATAAATTTCAAACCTTGTTCTTTTAAGACTATAAGTGAGTTTTCATTAGTAATATTGTATTTATTTGAGTTATTTCTTTCGCTGTTGAGTATGATGTGACGATGAGGCTAAGTGATTCACTCGGAGGCTAGCAATAGTCTTCCAGTGCCAACCACGCCAAAGGGTACCCTCCTGGGGCGTGATATTATACTATTTATAAAAAGACCCTAAAAATAAAATAAAAAATATAGTTGACAGCAGGTACGACTCGTAGGGTGACCTATGCGTCGTAATCCGGCTTCCGTAGTCAGCACTTGGCATTTTGGACTTGACTATGATCCATTGCTAGGAGTCGTGCTCTGATCTATGACTCTTAGTGTCTTCTCGTAGTCTTTAGTTATAGTTCTTGGTCCAAATTTTGGCAACACTGTCTCTGACTACGAGGTCCCTTCCTACGAATTGTAGTAAGAATTATGACTCGTAGGTTAGCCTCGTATAACTGACCTTCATTTTGCAACTTTCTAATCTATGGACACTGTTTCTGGCTACAAGGGTACACTACGACTCGTAGCTTGGTCTACGACTCATAAGGTGGCTTGTATCTCCTGAACTTCATCAAAATCTGCAATTTTCTCCCAAAATCATGGCAATCTATATTTTCTGCAAGAATAACACAAAAATACCCAAAAATCATAAAAAGTCGCATTAAGAACATGCAAAATCTTTTATTTTAGGCATCAAATGTGCTGTAATTTGACAACACATCACAACTGTATCACGACATTTAATGAAACAAAGTATGTTTGCCACTTCTTTAAATCATACAGAAATAATAGCCATTCATGAAGTAAGTCGAGAATGAATTTGGTTAAGATCAATAACTCAACACATTCAAGAAGCATATAGCCTTTCTTTGAAAAGAAACGCTCCAACAATATTGTATGAAGACAATGCTACATGTTTCCAACAATGTTGTATGAAGACAATGCGGCATGTATTGCTCAATTGAAGGGAGTATACATTAAAGAAGACAAAATAAAATAAATTTCACCGAAATTCTTCTTCAGTCATCATCTTCAAATGAAGAGAGAAATAGATGTTCAACAAGTTAGTTCAAATGATAATTTAGCAGATATGCCAACCTCAACCTTTGAAAGATTGAGATACAAAATTGGAATGCATCGTCTTCGAGATATTAAGTGATAATTTCATCAGGAGAGTAAATACGCATTGTACTCTTTTTTTCTTAATCAAGGTTTTTATCCCACATAATTTTTCCTGGTAAGGTTTTAATAAGGTAGTAAAGAATGCGTATTAAGAATAACTATGTATATTATTATTTTTATATGGACATCTAAGGAGGAGTGTTGTAAATAAATTGTAATAAAATGGATGCATGTAGGTTATTCCCACTATGTCAAATCACTCTTCCACAATTGGCAGTAGCAGATTCAGGATTCCTAGACAGTGGGTGCTCATTTTTTTAAGGAAAAAAATATATGTTGTCAGTGGGATTCGAACCCGCATCTAGCAACTCGACCTAAACTTTAGCAAAGTGTAAAGAACCACAACACCCATAGAACGTCTTGACCTTATATTTATACCATTTATACCATTTTTGCATATTTTTTATATGAATACACAAATTTTTTCGGGGTCAATGGGTGCTCGAGCACCCGGACCCAACAAGTGGATCTGCCCTTGACTATTGGAGATAATGGAAGTGATCACCCTTCAATAATAGGAGGGGTAATAATTTGTAACACCCTTCAATTCTTGAAAGTGCTTGAATCTCGTCTTAACGGGCAATATGTAAGTCTAAATGCTTAAGAGGGTTGAGGGTGTA
>JAOTQJ010000049.1:3923422-3937987 GCA_025642045.1 Solanum sejunctum
CGCTGTTCGCCTCGGCTCACTTATCGGGCATGATGACCTCTACACATTACGATACGTGAGTGCTTGGCCGTTGTTCGACTCGGCTCACCTATCCTATGACGTGAGTGCTGGGCCGTTGTTCGCCTCGGCTCACTTATGCTACAGTTGGGAGTTGTGTTGGAGATTTCAGGGATTTGAAATTTCTGGTGTTATGCTGTGGTATGGCGAGAGTTTGGAGGTCATCATCGTTCCCGTCCAGTATGCATTACTTTGATATTTTAAATAAAAAATTATTTTGATGTTTGCATGCAGGTTTGACTCATATATTTTTATTATAATTATCACTCTCAATTATATCTCATACTTTCTGCTTTACATATTTGGTATGTATTTCGTACTGATCCCCCTTTTTCGGAGGTTCCGTTTCATGCCCGCAAGTACTGACGTGCAAGCTAGAGAGCGACCTTTTTAGGACCTCTATCTACCGTTGAAGTGCTCCCTTTGCCTCGGGAGCAAAATTTTGATATATACATGTACACTTATTTTTTGTATTTTACATTTATGTATATTTGAGGGTATGACGGGGCCTTGTCCCGTCCTATGATTTAGTTCGTATGTGTAGAGGTATGTGGATACATATGGGTGTGGGATATTGCATATGGTATGACTCCGTACGTATGATACTTTTGTTGGGAGGTTCTACCGCTGCGGTGACCTTGTCAGCCCGCATATGTATGTGTATAGATATTTGCTATATGCTGGGGTTGCTGTTTGCAGGTTTGATTAGTCAGTAAAATAGAGAAAACTCTGCCAAAATTTTGATAGATTCCCTGGCTATTATAATTAGAAATCCAGTTTAGCATTTATCTATGTGCCCAATTGGCACTAATCACAGTCCCTGGGTTTGATCGTGACACTAAGGGTCTTGGTGCAATTATAATCGAGGGAAATAAAACATAAAGTCAGGATAAAGCAAAGGTAATTATTTTCCTTCGTCATCATTTGGATGAAAGTTTGAAGGTTGAATACTTAACAGTGAAAGATCTACTTGAGTTGTGGATTGGCTTGAAAGGAAGGTATGACCACCTTAAGGTCACTTTATTGCTAAGGGCTCGTTATGAGTGAATGCACTTACGTATTAAAGATTTTAAAATCGTAATTGAATGTAATTTAATTGTATTTAGAATCACTTCCCAATAAAAATTATGTGGGGACTGTAACACCTCATGAAATGATAAAAATACCCCTAGAATTTACCTTATGCTTAACATGTCTTCCCTTGCTCTGTCTGCAAATCTGAGACCGGATTTGCGATCAGTGCGAAAAATCGAGCCAAAAAATAATCTTGACTCGACAAAAACCAAAAAAAGGCAAATTATTTTTTCCAAGAAAATTGAGAAACAGTGAGGTTTTCGTGTTCGCTCCGCGACGCAGAAAGAATGCAGAACCACATCTAGTGGGTTTTCCAAAATTTTGACGAGAAGCTAAATTCGCGAAAAAGTAAGATTTAACACTAGTGCGCTTCGCTTGTCTCTGTAGTTCTTTCAAACAGTTGTAGTAGAGGTTCCATGGACTATGAGTCAGTATTTTAGTTTCAGTTTATTCAAACAATAATTATGACTTTACATTTATTTATTCGATTTATTCATGAGTTAGTTTGATGCTTTAAGAGCCTTTTCCACTATTAATAAGTCTTCCGTTGAGTACAGGCCAAGTGATTCGCTTGGGGCTAGAAATGATTTTTGAGTGTCAGCTACATCTAGGGTGTAGGTTTGGGGCGTGACAATAACAAATGAGGTTATGCTATAAAAAATATTAACTACTTTTCATGCCTCATATGTGATATTACAATAGCAGTATCATGAGAAAGGGTCTAAGAAATATTCTGAATTGATCTCATGTATTTTGGTGGCTGAGCAACATAATGTCCTATTAATGAAAAATCATGAAGTCCGTGAGCAGCTTCATCACCAAAAGCAAATATGGTAGACGCACATGACATGTCTGAAAGAAGATAAAATAAAAATTGAGTCCAAAATAATGCGGGGGACATGGTAAATGATATAAGACAATATAATAATCGTTGTGGTGGCTGTCACCATAAAAGGGAGAACCATACGGGTTTTCAAAGGAATTTCTCAAAAGGCAATTGTCATCATTGTGGAATAAATTGCCACTGAAAAAATGAATGTCGAACGCTTGAACATTTTATTAGGTTTTATCAAAACTCCTTCAAAAGAAAAGTGAAGAAAGGTGGTGCCTCCAATTATAATGCCCTGGAGGAGTCACATTTGACCCTTAAAGATGATATCGAATAGGGTCTTCTCATAAATATAATGAGAATGTTGAGGCAAATTTGGCATTGAAAAATGATGTTTTTGATGGCCTCGATACTATTACTTATCTGAAAAAATGAGACTTTTTGGGGGATAAAAACTGAAGATTAATCATTGAATTAAAAATAAATAATGTTGTGTTTAAGTGCTTTATGTAAAGTTGAAGTACTTAGATTTTCTTTTGTTAATTTTTCCTTTTTTGAACTTCTTATTATGTACTTTTATTTTTCGAAGATAAATAAAATCTTTAGTCTTCAGTTGGATCCAAGATGATTAATGGAGATATTTATCTTTTGAACAGTGCCACAGCTCATATGATACTAAGAGAAAAGTAATATTTCTCTCATTTGGTTATGAAAAAGGACTCTGTTAACACAATATCTGGTAGTACAAACATAATTGAACGCTCTGGAAGAGCAACCTTATCACTACCCGATGGAACAATATTGATTGCTAATAATGCTTTATATTGTAGTAAGTTTCAAAGAAACTTGTTAAATTTCAAGGTTATTAGCCAAAATGACTATCATGTTGAGAAAACGAATGAAGGAAAGGTTGAATACCTTTATATTACTACAATAAATGTTGGGAAGAAAGTCGTACATGAAAAATTACCTGCACTTTCTTCTGGGTTGTACCATACAATCATTCGTTCAGTTGAATCGCATGCCATAGTAAACAAAAAGTATACTGATTATAATGATTTTATTATTTGGCATGATCAATTGGGGCATCCCCCTCATAATATGATGCACAGAATTATTGAGAATTCACATGGGCACACTTTGAAGAATCAGAAAATTCTTTAATCTAAGGAATTCTCTTGTGTTGCTTGTTCCTAAGAAAAATTGATTGTTAAACCATCAGCAACAAGGCTATGATTGAATCCCCTGCATTTTTGGAACGCATATAGTGTAATATATGTGGCCGATTCACCCTCCATATGGATTATCTAAAAATATTTTATGGTCCTAATAGATACATCTACTAGATGGTCACATGTATACTTATTATCAACTCGCAATATGGTCTTTGCGAAGTTATTGGCTCAAATAATGTTAAGAGCATAATTTTCAAATTATGCATAAAAATAATTTGTCTTAATAATGCTAGTGAGTTTACGTCTCGAGCATTTAATGACTATTGTTTATCCATTGGGATAACAGTTGAGCATCCTGTTGCTCATGTTTATACTCAAAATGATCTAACAGAATCATTGACTAAACATCTTCAATTAATAACTAGACCATTGTTAATGACGACAAAGTTGCTTGTTTCAATGTGGGGGCATGCCATTTTGCATGCAGCAGCACTTGTGCACATAAGACCAACCAGTTATCATGATGCCTCCCCATTACAGTTGGCTTTTGGTTAGGATCCAAACATTTTCCATCTTAGGGTCTTTGGTTGTGTTGTATATGTTTCAATTACTCCATAACAACGCACAAAGATGGGTCCCCAAAGAAGGTTGGGGATATATGTTGGGTATGAATCTCATTCTATTATAAAATATTTAGAGCCTAGAACTGGAGATTTATTTACGGCAAAGTTTGTTGATTGTCATTTTGATGAATTAGTATATCCAACATTAGGGGAAGAACATAAACAATTGAAAAATGAGATAGATTAAAATTCATTGTCATTATCTCATTTAGATCCTTGAAAAAATCAATGTGAGTAAGAAGTTCAAAAGTTGATTTATTTGCAAAGTGTTGCAAATCAACTGCCGGATGCATTTACTAACCTTTCAAGGGTTACAAAATCACATATTCCAGTTGTCAATGCTCCAGTTCAAGTTGATGTCCCCATAGGACAAACTATTAAGGCAAATGAGTCTAGACCACACTTAAAACATGAAAGACCAATTGTTTCCAAGAATAAAAATTCTCGAAAAAGAAAAGAAATAATGATTATACAGAGGCAATGGCTCAAGAAGAGCCCCGAGACATAACAAAGGGTGACATGACTGAGAAGGTCCAAGTACCTAA
This sequence comes from Solanum sejunctum, assembly GCA_025642045.1. Classification (NCBI taxonomy): domain Eukaryota; kingdom Viridiplantae; phylum Streptophyta; class Magnoliopsida; order Solanales; family Solanaceae; genus Solanum; species Solanum sejunctum. The sequence goes on from JAOTQJ010000049.1 coordinate 3,927,726, forward strand.
AAATAAAGAGATCTCAATAAGTTATGTCTCGACATGAAAAAGGTGGAATTGAAATGATATTATGGTTGACAATATTTTTGCTTATAATATTGCTACTGAAATAATGCAACAAGATGAGGATCTTGAATCAAAATCTGTCGATGAATTTAGACAAACAAATGACTGGCCAAAATGAAAGAAAGCAATTCAAGCAGAGTTGACTACACTTTAAAAACATGAAATTTTTGAATCAATAATTCCAACACTTGAAGGTGTCAAGCCAATAGGGTACAAATTAGTTTTTGTAAGAAAGCAAAATGAAAAAGGTGAAGTTGTAAGATATAAAGCACGACTTATGGCCCAAGGATTTTCGCAAAGGCTTAGCATTGATTATGAGGAGACATATTCTCCTATGATAGATGCAATTACCTTCAGGTACTTAATGAATTTGAGAGTTCATGAAAAGCTTGAAATGCACATGATGGGCGTAGTCACTGCCTATTTATATGGATTATTGGACCACGATATTTTTATGGAAATTCCTGAAGGATCCAAAGTAACTAAAGCATATAGTAATTATCAAGAAAATTATTCAATAAAGCTTCAGAAATCCTTATAAGGATTGAAACCATCAGGTCGAATGTGGTATAATTGTTTTAGCAAGTATTTGCTAAGGGAAGGTTTTAAAAATGATCCAATTTGTCCTTATATCTTTATGAAAAGGTCTGTATCTGAATTTTTCACAGTAGCTGTATATGTTGATGATTTGAATATCATTGGAACTCCTGAAAAGTTTTCAAAGGCAACAAAATATTTGAAAAGAGAGTTTGAAATGAAAGACCTCAAAATTTTTTTGTCTTGGTCTACAAATTGAACATTTTTCTAATGGAATATTTGTCCATCTATCAACATATACTAAGAATATCTTAGGGAGACGTTACATGGATAAAACACATCCATTTAATACATCGATGGTTGTGAGATCTCTTGATATTAATAAAGATCTATTTCGACCTCATGAAAATGATGAAGAGTTTGTTGGTGTTGAAATACCATATCTTAGTGCAATTGGTGTATTAATGTACCTGGTTAATAACTCTATGTCAAATATAACCTTCGGTGTAAACTTGCCAGCAAGATTTAGTTCTTCTCCAACTCGAAGGCACTGGAATGGAATTAAGCATATATTGAGATACAGCCGAGGGACCATTGATATGGGATTGTTTTAATCAAATGAATCCAAATCACAACTGATTAGCTATGCAGATGTAGGTTATTTGTCTGATCCTCATAAAGGTCGATCGTAAATAGGCTATTTATTTACAAGTGGCAGTACAACAATATCATGGCGATCAACGAAATAAACTTTGGTTGCCACTTCTTTAAATCATACAAAAATAATAGTCATTCATGAAGCAAGTCAAGAATGTGTTTGGTTAAGATCAATAACTCAACACATTTAAGAAGCATGCGGTCTTTCTTTGGAAAAAAATGTTCCACCAATTTGTATGAATATAATGCTACATGTATAGCTCAACTGAAGGGACGATACATTAAAGGAAACAGAACAAAACATATCTCACCAAAATTCATTTTCACTCATGATCTTTAAATAAAAGGTAAAATAGATATTCAACAAGTTCGTTCAAGTGATAATTTAATAGATATATTTACCAAGGCATTGTCAATCTCCACCTTTGAGAAATTGAGATACAAAATTGGAATGCGTCATCTCTAAGATATTAAGTGATGTTTTCATCAGGGAGAGTAATTCGCGTTGCACTCTTTTTTCTTTTACCAAGATTTTTGTCCCACAGAATTTTTCATGGTAAGATTTTTAACGAGGCAGTACTCAAAGCGTAATGCCAAATGTATGTTATTATGAGGCATATTATTTATGGGCATCTAAAGGGGAGTATTATGAAAATAGATGTTCCACCATGTAAAATAATAGAGCAAACAGTAGATATTTTTAGGTGGATGTTCCACAATGTAATAGTTGTCAACACAATAATGGGTAAATTAAGAAAGAAGAAATAAGTGCATGGTGGGTCCCTCATACTATTGGAGCATGCTTGCTCTTGGCTATAAATAGCCATGTCTTTCATATATAATGAGAGAGAAGACATTGCAGTGAGAAACATAAAAATACAATCACTCTCTCTCTCTCTCTCTCTCTATTCCTCTCTATTTTTAGCTCTCGTAAATTTAATTCTAAATTTTATTTTATAATAATATACACTTTTCTCTTTTTTCTCTCACATAAAATTTGCCAGTTGACCAAGCTAATATATCTACTTTCTACTTTCTTCTCTTGGTCCTTTTCACTTCGATTCTTCTTTATTTCTTCAAGAAAATGGATTTAATTCTTGACTGAATGGTACTTTTGTATGTAATCATTTGTAGCACAGTTCTTTTTCTTTCGAACTTGTAATCGACCTCCAAATCTTAGATTAAATTTAATATCACTCTTTTTTTAAATTTTTAATGATGACTTTTGTATGCTAGTATAGTGTTACAGTCCAAGTTAGGACCTAAGTATGACACGATGATCAAAATCTTAAAGGATTCAACCTAGCTATCTTACATATTAAACATGAGCATATACAAGGCACAATAAGCATCACACATAATAATCAATAAAGGAGCAGAATAAGTCTCGATGATAAGCAAGGTAATCAAGTCAAAGACAACATAGACCCTTCTAGATCACATACAGCCCAACAATGTCTCTATATAGACTATGGGTGGGGGCTAAGACACATCTCCAACCCACGTTCAATGAAAATAAATGTCTCAACATGAAAGTAAGTAACAACAAGATCATGAGCTCAATAGATAAACCCTTGAAGCATGAGGGCTTATCAATTGAAAATACTATTTTTTTAGTAAAAGTCCTTTAAAAAATCAAGTGACAATTGTCCAAGTCGAGTTCTCAAAATTCAAAAATGAAAAAAATACTCAAAATGAGTAACTAGGGTCTGAAATTCAGTCCTCTGATGCCGCAGTAGCAACAGAACATCGCTAAAATGACACCCGCAAAAGTACCAGTGTTACTAAAGTGAAGCTTGGTTGCTTTAGCTACAACTCACTATAGTGAGCCTTCCCTTGCTTTAGCGACCAAGCACTCGCTAAAGCAAGGCCTGCAATAGCACCAAATACAAATAAAAAATCAAAAATTTTAAAAACTTGAAATCAATCCTCAGGATTCATCTAGAACCCCGTGTACACAAACTATATATGTTATCCTACTTAATTTGACATTTTGGACTCAATAGAATCATCGAAAATTGGATTTGAGGCCTGGTTGAGCTAAAATCTTATTAGGTGCAACTAAACCAACTTAGGTCATTTGAAACATCAAAACTCTATCAAACCATTAAAAAATTAGGACAAAGTTGCTTCTAGCACTACAATCATCTCCCGAAACCAATGGAACCATCAGAAATTTAATTCGCGTATCAAAACTCAAAACGTTGACTAAAGTCAAACCTAAGTCAAACTTTAATTAAATTTCAACTCTCGGCCTAAAATCTACATAACAACCTCGAATTTGATCTTCACAACTCTTCTAAGTCAATTTTCACATTCTAGAACTAAAAAAATTGATAAAATTTCATTTTGACATTCAAATCTTAGAATGATACAAAACTTCAAAATTAGGCAACTTAAACCTTCAAAAATTTAATTTTTAGTAAAAATTTTAAATTTTTACAAGATTCTCAAAAATCAACTCTTAAAAGCAATCAAACAAATCTTCAGAATGCTATTGGGAGGGATAAAATGATAATCTTGTTGAAAAGTTAAAAATGACCTTCAAGGTCATTACATTAATCCTTTATATTCTTCAACTATGTTGAAGTAATATGATAAGGAGTAATAGAAATGGGTACAGTGCCCACTCAAAATCAATAGTGAAGTCAATATCTCAATCGGGAGAGTTTCAATAGAAAATTGGTAGGAATTACATCTATAAACTCTCAAACTATAGGAATAAACTTTATCGAAGGTAAATAAACACTGCCATCTTGAATAAAAACAAATAGGATGAACAACCTCTATAAATCAATCTCTGTGCCCTAATATAGGAGATAACTTTACTAGGATAGGAACCATACAAACCTGTCCACTCTATACTCGACCTTCCAAGTATAACAAAACTCATCGTCTTGGCTTCGTGATCAAGAATAGCACGATATGGAGAAATCCAATCCATACCCAATATATATGACATCAAAATCTATCTTATCAAGAATAATCATGTTTACCTAAGTTTTACCTAGCAAAAGACACAAAATAGGATCAGTACACCCGATCCACCAAGAAAGAATTTCTTACTATGTAGAAACATGCACAAGCATAGGCATATGATAACACATCATATCAAATCTAGAGGAGAAGTTGGCAAACAATACAAAGACAAGCTGATGACAAATTGGAACAACACTTATGATCACTATATCTGAAGCCGAAGTCTTGGGTCTCTCTGGAATGCATAACAATGGACACCTTGACTTCCTCCTATTTGAATTATGCTTTACCACCATGTTAGACTAATGAATCACTAGCACCTCTACCAGGAGCACACCCACTTTTACTTGACTGAACTCTACCATGTCCTCTAGCATGTGGGACTGAACCTCTAGTTGGAGATGTTAAATCTCTGACCAAGTTCTGAATAGCTACGGTATGGGACAAAATGAGTCTAAAAAGGACACTATGTAATCATATGGCTATGGTTTCCATATCGATCTCGGAGTGGATTGCTAATATAAAAAACCAAATGGAATATTATAATTACCCTGACCTGTAGGATTTTAAGCTCTGGATGACCCATGACCACCTTCTAAAGATGGTAAGGATGCATGGACTTCTCGATATTGAAAATGATCCACTTCCACAAAAAGAACCTTGGCCTCCAGATGAGGCACCAAAAATTGACTTGATAGACAGGCTCTCCCTCTCCATTAACTCTACCTCCTTAGCAGCACTTACCATGGACTGGAAGGAAGTTCCCTATCTAGACACCCAAAATACTGCATACCTGATAAAATAAGTCATCCCTCTCACAAATCTGCAAACCTTCTCTATTTTTCAAGGATAATAGTTGTAGCACGTCTAGATAGATTGCCAAAAAGAATCTCATGCTCAATGACTAAAATTCCGACCCTGCCTCAAACTCTCAAATCTTAGGTGACTCTCTGCCCTTATAGTCAAGGGATAAAATGATCATATAAAGCAACAGAGAACTCTTCCCAAGTCGTCGGAGGAGATCCAACTAGCAAGGATCCTGAATATATCCTCCATCACTCCCTCATTAGTCCACAAATATGAAGAGTGACATAACGAATACTATGGGCCTCTAAACTAATAGTTTCTCATAACTCTTTGCAAGTGGTCAAACACTCATAGGAATCCTCAATGTTTCGATCTTGAAACTGTGGTGCATCTATCTTTCTGAACTTCTCATAACGATGTTGCTCATACTCAATCAATACAACTACAAGTGCATTCCGACCCTCCATTGCTGGTGCTGGATCTATTTCAACCATAAGAGCTAAAGGTGGTTGCCCAACCTGACCATACACACCAAGATCCAAATACAAATCCAAAACCCAAACCCTCACTCTGGTTTGTGATCCATCAAATAGCCTGTCGCACTACCAGTATGTGTCATACTCTCAAGCATGCCCAAAACCCTCAATAAAGTATCTTATAAGCAATGGCACAGGTGCATACTCAAGAGGAATTTGATCTCCTCTGACCTTGGGTTCAGGTTCGAGGGAGATACCCTTCTCATGATCTCTGTCTCTGCCTTAGGCTGAGGTCTCAATAACAATATTAGGGGTTGTCTCATCTCCTCCATCAAAAGCTAATGCTCTAGTCCTGACCATTTGCCAAATAACTTAACACTCACATAAAAATTTACACATGAATCATTAGCAACAGAGTATTATATTGAATCACTAACTATAATAACCTGATAGGGTGCTTTCTGTAATGGAAAGCTAATAAATCACCCATTTATTTGAAGAGATAATAAGAAATGTTTTATTTAATTCAGTAAAGATATTAATAGTGAATTTTTTTAATAATTTTTTATGCTAAGAGAATTCAGCAAACTCTTTTGTAGAAATCAAAATCATTTTTCGAACTTTTAAATTCCCTAATTATAATTAGTCATATTCTCAACAAACACTCACGGTATCAAAATAAATTGCTGGAGAAATCAACAAGACCCAAACTGACTGTATACCCCTAAAAATATCAAACAATATAATCATCAAAATAAGATGACTAATCAGATTTGGTCGAGAGTCTCTAAGATCATTGTGGTCAAAAAATCAAAAATAAAAAGGTTGTTGACTGGAAAAGATAAAGTAATGTCAGAAAAGCTAATAAATTTTCTAGAAAACAACTCAATAATTGAAGGATGGACAAATCGTCTTCTTTGATACTTTAAAAGTTTCATTCTTTGACAAAATATTCTTATTAAAATAACTCCAAAATTCGAACTTTTGATTTGAGTTCACAATTAGATTTTCAACAAAAATCTTAGTAACCTCTTCAATTTTAAGAATTTTGAGGCATCAACTTTACTCGAGAATAACAAACAATCAAGCTTCAGATTTCAGAATTTCAAATTCAAATTTAGGTGCAATGAAATGGATTCAACACACTTAGACAATCAATTACTCAATCACAAATATAATTTGCAAAATCAAAGTTGAAAACAGAAAAATAGAACTCTCAATTACTTCTCCCCAACCCACAATAGCTTCTGGTGAAGTTACAGTGACTGTCATAAATGCAGCTTAGACATTTGCTCTGATACCATGTAATAATCCATATTATATGGAGAATGACTTATATCTTTCTATTCATCAAGCCAAGATATTTATACAAATACATATGTTTCTAGAAAGGAAACTAATCAAATTAAGTCAAAAAAATCAACCAAGAATATGCTCTTATAATTAAGTTAGCTATATATGAAAAATATAATATTACCGCTATTACATTCTATAACAAGTAGTTATAATACTACTCTTGTAGTTTTTTGTTCTTTAAATTATAATACTATATATTATTTCATGTAGTTTGATTATAGGATTATTGTCATACTACTATCAGATGTTTTTATTAGGGAAAAAAACCTCCCTATGCATTTTAAGAGTCTTTTTTACATTAATGTCTTAACAAAAAATATTTACAACCAAATGTCCATAGTTTTTTTTACAAAAGTGTACATATGGACCAAAAAAAGATAAAAAAAAAATTAAAAAAATAAAAATATGTGAAACAAAAAAATAGTGCAATTAATGCAAATTTTGTGGATAGTGTCCTTCTAGTGAAAGGGGGGGAAATGGCAACAATTCTAAGCAACGAGCATTTGCATTTAATGTGTGTGTACTTTTTCTCTCTCTTACATTAAAAGTATACATATACTTTACAAACCTTTATAAAGTGAAATAACTAATTAGATGGAGATCAGCGAATAAAAAATCAAAAAACAATTACATTACTTCTCTTGTGTGTGTCTAATTTATTTAATACTTCTCATTATTGTGGAAATACATTAAATTCTTTTATGAAAAATGTCTTTATTTTGATGTTAGTTATGGAAAAGGTCTTTATTTTGATTCACCATGAAGGTTGATAGGACAGAACATATTTGTTCATCTTCTTTTTTAAAATAACTTTCTATAATTTTTTTTGCTATAAGTAACATAAAATGTGTTCGGTTGGTGAATCTACTGCATGTTGTGTATGAGTGTTGAATTTTCATAAATTTTTTTGTAGATTTTTAAGGAATGCGCTTTTAATATTTTTCACATTTACAAAGGAATGAAGAAGGTAATAAATGTATGTAGAGTAAATTTAATGTAAAAAAAGTATCAATAAATAGAATATGCACAGTAATTTGAGTATGCATTATCTTAAATAGTTAATAATACTTTTATTGCTTTTTGATTTTGAGAGAAATATTGAGAAAGTCTGTAAAAAAAAAAATTCTTGCATACATCAAAAGTAACAGTCTAGTCAACAAAATATAAAAATGATAGAACTGATGATTTGTTTTGTTTTGATCGTAAAAATGGCCTTTTTAAAGAAATAAAAAATTAGTTTAAAAACTTAATTAATTTAAAAGAAAATTAATTTTTTCAAAAAATAAGAAAAAAAAGTCATCACTTAATTTTTTTAAAGAAATTAAGAAAATTTAAAATAATTTTAAGACTCTAACGAAAAAGTCTTAAAATTTAAGAGAAATAGGTAAGAATTCTTATTACTATTTTAAAAAGGTATTAGCACTTAAAATAGCCGCTAACACGCGATTATCCGATGATTTAAAAATTATTTGACTAACTTTTAAAAAGACCATTGTTTAAAATAAAACTTATTTTAAGAAGATATTTGTACTTAAAATAGCCGCTAACCCTTCTCTCTCCTATCAAACGCTCCCTTCTCTCGCCTAAAAAGCTCCCTCGGACCGGTCGCGCTTTTTCGGCAAGGGTTCGCGATGCTCTTGCCGGAAAGCCTTCCACTAACCGAGCGCCGACGAACCCTTGTCGGACCGGAGAAATCTCTCTCCTCTCCTCTCGTTGGTGTCCGCGGTTGACAGCGAAGCCGACGGCAAAATTGGCATCTTCCAGTGACTTCGTGCAGCTGCTGCTCACTGTAACTGCTCGCCCGACGGTGTCGGAGACTGAGCAAAGTCTCACGTCGCCCGTCGTTGTAGTCGTTGGCGCGTTCAGGGCTCTAGATCTGCATCTGGCCCTTTCTTGTAATCTCTTTTCAGGTACAACACGGATTCCGACGACGCCCACTATCACGGCGAGATTCTCTCGGTTCCCAAGTGATATCTTTCTACTTACACTTTGAGCGAGCTATTTCACATTTCACCCTGTTGCTACTGCCGTATTTACTTACTGCACTACATTGTTCTTTACTGTACTTTGGGCATATATCATTGCTGGCCTTAGCGGGATTCTGCTAGTCTAATATCTTGTTGGTTTACTTGCACGTCTGCTTGTTGGCCTCAATTGTTCTGTTAGATTTTATCGATCTGTGCTTTTTTACTTTAAATGGTTGTATGTTGTAGTGCATATTGTTGTGTATTGCTGTAAATTGATGTTGTAAATTGTTGCTGTAAAGTCCTGCTGTAAATTGCTGCATACGGTTTTTGTCAGTAGTTGAGTAATATATTGTTATTGTACATTGCTATCTATTGTGGCATATTGTTGTTGTTGTTACTTCGAGTGATAATAGTCTTAGTATAGTGGCATCAAGAGCCCATGGTGGACTAGGGTCATGTCATCAGTTGGGGTCAGGGGTTAGGGGAAAGGGGGGTAGTAAGGGCACGAACCCTTCCAAGTTAAGGGTTGCATCGTGAAATATAGGGTCTCTGAGAGACTAGATGGGTGGGTACTAAGGCTCGGGACATGGATGGGTTTAAGTTGTGGTACTCGGGTGGTTCTAGGGATAGAAATGGGGTGGGAATCCTGGTAGACGAGTTTCTCAGGGACTACGTGGTCGAGGTTAGGAGGGTTAGCGATAGGATAATGTGTATTAAACTCGTTGTGGGTACATATGTTGTGAACATGGTTAGCGCCTATGCGCCCCAAGTGGGTTTAGATGGGGAAGTCAAACGACGCTTTTGGGAGGATCTAGATGAGGTCGTGCAAGGCTTATCGATGACCGAAAAACTCATCATTGGGGGTGACTTCAATGGGCATATCGAGGCTACTAATTGTGGGTTCGAAGATGTGCATGGTGGCTTTGGTTTCGGTGAAAGAAATGGAAGTGGGACCTCTATCCTGGATTTTGCTAAAGCCTTCGGTTTAGTGGTTGCTAACTCGCTTTTCCCGAAGAGGGAAAGTCACTTGATTACTTTTCGTAGTATGATAACTAAGACGCAAATAGATTACCTTCTTATCCGAAAGAGAGATAGAAGTATTTGTAAGGATTGCAAAGTTATTCCTAGTGAGAATATCTCCACTCAACACAGGCTTTTAGTGATGGATGTGGTGATCAAGAGAGAAAAAACAAAGAAGATTTGGTATGCCCAGCCTAGGATTCGTTGTGGTAGCCTGACGCATGCCCTTTATGGTGAGATGGAAGATAAGTTGAGTAACCTCGGGGCATGGAGTAGTGAAGGCAATATGAACAATATGTGGGACACGACTGCTGGATATATCAGAGAGATAGCTACTGAGGTTCTAGGAGTTACGAGAGGGCCTTTTGGTGGGCGTAAAGGAGATTGGTGGTGGAATGAGGAAGTC